>CM060926.1:351402921-351792921 GCA_030737875.1 Allium sativum
ATGAATTTCCGATAGAAGCCTGCTAGCCCGAGAAAGCTTCGGACTTCTGTTGCGTTCTTTGGTGTCTTCCAGTCCTGCACCGCTACTACCTTAGCCGGGTCTACTGCTAACCCTTCTTTGGATACTATGTGCCCAAGAAATCTTACTTCCCCTCTTCAAAAGTGGCATTTGGAGAATTTGGCTTTTAGTTGATGGAATCGCAGAGTTTCCATGATTGCCCTTAGGTGCTGAGCACGATCTTCCTCATTCTTCGAGAAGATCAAGATATCGTCTACGAAGACCACTACGAACTTATTGAGGAAATCCTTGAACACCCTACTCATTAGGTCCACGAAGTAAGCGGGTGCATTTGTCAAGCCGAAAGGAATGACAAGCCATTCAAAGAAGCCATTTGGGGTTCTGAATGCTGTCTTATCAATACTATCTTCAGCCACCCTTAGTTGATGTAATCCGGTCACTAAATCGAGTTGGGAGAAAATAGACGCTCCTACAAGCTGATCAAACAGATCATCAATTCTGGGGAGAGGGTGCCTATTCTTTTTCGTTAGCTTGTTGAGCTCCCTATAGTCAACACATAGACGGAGTGAACCATCCGCCTTTGCAGCGAATACCACTGGAGCACCCCATTCTGAAATGCTCCTTCTAATGAACCCCTTCTCTAGACGTTCTTTAATCTGTTTACTGAGCTCCTTCCTTTCCCGTGGAGCCATGTGTCTAATGGGCAATGCAACGGGCTTTGCATTATCTACAAGATATATGCGGAAGTCTATCTCCCGCTTCGGAGGCAAGCCCTTCACCTCTTTGAAGACATCCAGATATTCTCGGACCACTCTAACCGATTGCAAATTGTCGACAGAGGCATCTAGCGATTCAAGATAACTAAGCATAACCGCATACGAGGGATTACAAGTAATTTCCAAAGTGTTACCAAGCTAGGTCAGGAGCCTAACAACCCTTTTCTCACAATCAAGGATGGCGCCATTACTGAATAGCCAATCCATGCCCAAAATCAAACCATATCCCGAAAAGCCCAAAACAAAGGCACTACATTTAAATTCTACGCTTAGAATAGAAATTTTCAATCCCACACAGATCATAGATAAATAAGTTGGGCCCCCAATTGGATTTGAAACAATTAAGGGGTCCTCTACCATACTAGTTTCCAAGTGCAGAGATTCTACTAAAGCAGACAAGATAAAGGAGTGTGATGCGCCAGAATCAAATAATGTGCAAACTGGGTGATCATAAAGATAAACTAAACTTTCTACATAAGTATTTATACTTCGCTGTTGCAGAGGTGGCGCTTCTAGCACATGAACCTGTGCCCCTGAGGTGGATCCAGCCCTCTGCCCCTGCCCTAGTTTCTTTGGGCAATCCTTAGCCATGTGGCCTGTCTCACCGCAAGAAAAGCACCCACCATTTATCTTGGCCTTCTTTTTCCGGCAATCTTTCACTAAGTGCCCCACTTTGCCACAGAAATTACACTTCCTCTTCTCTTTGTTGTCTTTCCCACCCTTCTTAAAGTCTGTCTTCTTAGGTTGCAAACCCTCTTTCTTCCCTTGAGAGTTTTCTGCCTTTGTCTCCTTCTTGCCCTTATCTTCTTCGTTCAGCAATGCCATCTGTACCAATCTTTCATACGTAGCTCCCATGGGTATATGGGTCATAGCCAAACTGTGTAATGGCTCATTCAACCCTTTGACAAAATGGAGAGCCTTCTTGTGCGGGAAGTTGACTAGGTCCAGTACAAACCTAGCCAGCTCATTGAACTGATTAACATACTCTTTGACTGTCATATTCCCTTGCTTAAGAAATAAGAATTTTTCCAACTCCAGACTCCTTTCAGCATCTGAGAGAAATTTAGCCTCAAACCTTGCCCTAAAGTCCTCTCATGTTTCCACTGGTCTTTCTGCATTAGTGACATCCCACCAGTAGGAAGCCTCACCTTTAAGTAGCCATATTGCCAGTTGTATCTTCTTCCTATCTTCTACCTCAAAGATGATGAATAAGTCCTCGGTTTCCTTTAGCCAATTCCTAGCTGCCACAAAGGACTCAGTTCCATGAAAGTCCTTCCCTCCCATAGCTTTGAAATCTTTACATATCTTAGCAAAAGTATTACCCCGCGGAGGAGGTCGAGGAAGAGGTGCTACTGCAGCTGGATGATTTCCTGCAGCTAGGGGAGGAGGAATAGTGGGACATGGCTGATTGGCCCTTGCTTCTAAGAATCGTCTAAACCAACCAGGTATTGTTATACCCTCTGGCAAGTTAAGTTCTTCGGACATGCTGAAACAAAAAGGATAGATTCAGAACGAAGGATAAAAGATAGTACCTATGGCTTTGGGGGACTTTGCCTTTTTAAAATATAATATTTTATCTTTAAAAATGCTTCTTTAAATTTTCCTTTGAAAATAAATTTTCAAAACTTTTTATCTTATCTGGTAAACCTATGCTCTGATACCAAGTGAAACACCCCACCTCCGTTAGGGTCACTCTCAAAGGGAATGCCCTAATTTTGGTGGAGGTTTATAAGTATAAGTCACAGATATACAAGACAGATATACAAGACAGATATAAGAACACATATTTTTGAACATCGGAAAACAACAACTTTTATTTGAACAAAATACGTGTTACACAAACCATGTCATAATTTGTCTTACAATACTTCCAAAAACATAACATCTTCATAACTGTCTTGATTACATTATTTGAAGAAGCATAAAGAAAACATAAATAAACTGCATAAGTCCCATAAGTGTTGTCCAAAGCCATAGTCCAAAACGAAAAAGATCCAAGCAATACATTCTTTCTCTTCAAGCTGAATGTGAAAACTGGTCAAGCTCCAGTATTCCCTCCCTGTGGACCTTGGGGGGGGGGGGGGACGAAAGAAAAGAAGACGAAAGAAAAGTAGAGTCAAACATAAAGCCTGAGTAAGTCTAGGACTATTCAGTCTATGAATAAAGAATTGGGCATGATAAGTGTAAACTGGAAATGAGAAAGCACTATAAACTAGGTTAAGTTGTCTAGAGTCGAATATACTATCGTACCCCATATTAATCTCTATACCCATATAAACTAGTTCACAACAGGCACCCCATAATCAGGGTGAAGTGATCCATTTCTGATGATCGGCTCCTATTCGCATAGTTACATGTGTCTTACGGCCCCCGATGTTGTAGTTACCTATGCTGGTCCCACCATGGGGTGTATCAAGTCCCATGGTGGCGGCCTGACATAATCCTAGAATGCACAGGTATGCTACTGGTGTCCAGTGCCTTATTTCTCTACGCCGGAGTGTGTGCATGCCCGCACCCCGTTAGAACCTACACTGTTGTACCACCGCCGTCGATTTGACCTCTTACAGTCAGCCCAGTAATCGTGCCCCACCCTGCCTAGTTTAGGGTATCCTGATACACCTTGTAGGATTACTGCTGAAAAGGGTCCCCCGCTATTAGGTTTTCTATTTCTAGCCATCATGCTAAGTTGGTTAAGTGTTTTGTAAACCTAACCCCAAATCAGTCTGTATAGCATGTTCCATTTTGATTAAGTATTAATTCAATTTACTTAATCCTATCAATCCTGACTCAGCCTTAATTGTCTTATTAAAGCCTGGACCTCTCACATTAGACAGGTATTGTTGTGTCTGCCTATTGCCGGTTGGGTCCGGGCAGTCTTACGCCACAACTCAGTCTAACCTCGGGTCCTTATTGGGCTCCGTGTTTAACCACCCACATTGGATAGATATTGTTGTGACTACTGGACAGTCGGGCGGTTCCGGGCAGGTTTACATCACAACTCAATCCAACGTCGGGTTAAACACATCGTATTTTCTACATTTACATATTTTGTCTCTTTCCTTTTTATATGTAAATATTTGCGGCCCATTATTCAAATTCATCTTTATTGGTTAAAATTTATTTATGCCACTTAATTGTTTTTCATGGTTGTTGGCATGCGTCAAACATGCCACACATATGTTCAATGTTTTAGCCCCATCGTTATTACCCCCGTTTTATACGTTCACTAAAATATAACATATGTTGGGCTTAATATTTAAACCCAACTTAGCCACATGAAAAAGGGGAGGCTTATAACATGGTGTTATATATTCTAAGTGACATAAAAAGGGGAGTGTGAATGCATGAACTTGCAACATAACGATCTAATTAACATGAATTAGGCATATGTGAACTTGCATGGTAACAGCATATAATCATGGCATAAACATACTTAAACATGAATCATTCTATTCATATGATCATAGCATAAACATACCTAAACATGAATCATGGT
Source organism: Allium sativum (assembly GCA_030737875.1). Lineage (NCBI taxonomy): Eukaryota > Viridiplantae > Streptophyta > Magnoliopsida > Asparagales > Amaryllidaceae > Allium > Allium sativum. The sequence goes on from CM060926.1 coordinate 351,407,212, forward strand.
TTTTAATCTATTCATGTAAACTTGCAATTGGAATGTAAATCTAACGTAATTTATGTGTTACATATATCACCATAAGATTTTTATAACAACATAGGCCTAAACACGGTTTCAACTAGGCATAACACCAAACATAGTTTAGTCATGTTCATAAAAATGCTTACTTTTGTTTCTAATACAAAAGTATGATTTGCCAATTCCAATATAGATTCGTATAAACCATAGTACTTAGTCAAGTCCAATTACACACTAAAAGTGATGATAAAAGTATGTACATCATATTGGCATAATAGTGAATCATATACTTGCATGAATTCTAAATAAAATACCACAACATATGGTTGTTAACATGAATCATATACTTGTATGAATCCCAATTAAAATACCACAACATATGGTTGTTAACATAAATCATATACTTGTATGAATCCCAAATAAAATACCACAACATATGGTTGTTAACTTCCAACATAAATCCCATACTTGCAGATAACCAATCGTATACCATGACATTTCCAAAATCGTTTAGAATCAAAGCAACATACAAATATAGATTATTATCGCCACAATTCCATTTCTCAATTTACACAAATCAAAACACAATTATTTATTCGCATCGGAATAGCACTCTACATATAACGTATGACGAATCTTCAATTCAGGAATCTGAATTCTGAATTTGGAGATGCTATCCTTTGTTGTAGGCGTTGTTTTGATTTAATTGACGTTGCTTTAAGCTTTCGAATTATCCCATAATTGTCTCTCAATTTTTGACGGCCATTCCTAGTCTTTCCTCAGCAGCATGATGGTCTCATCTCCATTTTTGTTTGTGTGAATTAGGGTGAGTCTTAGGTACTTTTTATAGAGTTTGTGAGTTGATTAGGACCGTCGATGGAGCTTGGTGTAATAATAGCCGTTCGTTTGAAGGAGAGACCAACCAGGAGCTGACACGTAGCCCTAGTGACAAGGCAAGGCTTAGAAAATCGACCAAACACAGACCAGGCCAGCCAGGGGGGCTGGGTTCGACCTGGCTCAGGGGCCAGGTCGACACGCCAGTCGACACCGTGTCGACTTGGCAGTCGACACGGGTGACCCAGGTCGACTACCCAGTCGACCTGGGTGCCTTGGGCGGGAAAATTCCCGCCCTGGCCAATCCGGCCCGATTTTGAAATTTGAATTGGTTTTTCTGAGCTGATTTTGAATTAAACGAAATTCTGAAACTTCCGGAGGCCATATCTTCTTCATACGGAGTCCTTTTTACGCAAACTCGGACTCTATCCCAAGAGAAATTCCAAGACGAACGCAATGGCGTATCCCGTTTCCCTTAATTATTTAATTTGGAATTAGTTATACTTTAATTTGTGAATTTCACTGTTATAGAATACATGGGGTGTTACAAACAACATATACCCAAATCATAGTCTGCCACAATTCACTTTTATTTATTTAAACCTAAAAGTGACTAGAACACACCGAATAAGGGGTCTTTAGTTCTGGGTTCTGAATTCTGTAATTGATTAGCGTTGCCTTGTTGTAGACAATTACGTTGTTGTAGTTTTAGGCTTTATTTGATTTGAATTGAGTTGCTTTACTTTGCTTCTAGTTGGTGGCAGCCACTCTAGGGTTTGGAGTGACAACATGACGGCTACTGATCTAATTTTTGATTTGATTCTAGGGTTTGGGTCTACACATGTTTATATAAAATTTCAATTTAATTATAGCCGTCAGATGGTCTTTGGGTTAATCAAAACCACTCAGTCCAGATTAGAACTATCCAGAAACCCTAATGACTCATTAACTAGTCAGAAATGACTCAACACTGACTCACCGTTCGAACCAGAAGGCTGTGCAGGTTTTCCCTCGGCCTGGGCGCACTTGGGAAGTGCGCCAATGCAAATTTGTACTGGCGCACTTCCCAAGTGTGCCAGTGTATTCTTTTTTTTTCCAAACTTCGTTCGTCCATATCTTCTTCATACGGTATCCGTTTTACGCAAACTCGGACTCTATCTCAGGTAGAATTCTGAGACGAACGTAATGGAATGGCCTGTTCCCATAATTCCCACATTTGAAATTAAGTACTCTTAAATTTAGTTAATCTGATTATTCAAAAATTCGGGGTGTTACATTCTCCCTTACTTAAAGGATTTCGTCCCCGAAATCTTCAAGTTAAGAAGAATGTATCCTACCATCCAATCACCTATCTACTCAACCATCATCCACAAGCATCCATTGTCCTTAGAAAACTTCTAATGCTGTATGAACATATGCAAAAAGTGTGTGTATATGTTCCTTATCTAAAGCAAAATCAGGCGGTCTACTGATTCAGTTGGCCTCCTCAATGCAAACCATGATAGTGCCATGCGTCCATTTTGTATGCGAAAGAATCCTATCGATACATATTATTTCTACGTGTGTGCTCAAACACTCATCAAAATGCAGCATCCATATGATAACACAACCATTATTCATCCATTAACCTAAATATACACACAAATTTATATGCAATATGAAAGTGTTTTCGAGCCGATCTAGTGCCTAATGTGTGTATATGTATCCACGAGCAACCACTAGCAACCACTTGCATCAACTTGCAACCATCAAACATAATATGTCTCAAACACATGTTTACATCCATAGGATTCCTATCTATAGGTTGAAGACTCGATCGATAGGGTACAGTCGAGTGATGGGAGCGAGTGCAGATAAACAAAAACTTGGTTTCCATTAGACCTTGGTTGAGAGACAAACTCCCTTAAGTATCAACCCCGTAGACCGAAATCAACATCAGATTGACACCCAGAGGATTACCCTCCTTAGACAATGTCAAAACTGGAAATCTTAACCTTTTCAGAAATATCCAGATGCTTACAGGCTACTAGTACAGATCAGATTATCGAATGATTCTTAGAAAACTAAGCATGGGAAAATCCCACCATATCCCTTAAAAACCCAGTATGTATGCATTACAATCGACTTGATGCCTAACACATATACCCTCAAACCCTAACCTATCACCAACAGATGAGTCGTAACCCCAATGGGGTTTGAGACTATAACCAGATCAGAAACAAGACTAGTATTAAAATGCAGAGACTCGACTACAGAATCAGAATGCCATAATCGGAAAGAGTTCTAACTCAATAAACAGATAAGGAAACTAAACTCTCTACGGAAATTTTTCGACTTCTATCCTATCCGCCAACTATGAGAGCATTCTCCTGCCTTCCCGAAGTAGGTCATGTCCTCTGTCCTTGCCCCCGTTTCTTCGGGCTGTCCTTAGTCAAATGTCCCATCTCACCACAGTTGAAGTGTGTGTCCTTCCTCTTTAGGCAATCCTTGTTCAGATGAGTCAAGCTTCCATAAGTAAAGCACTTTTCTCATCTTCAGACTTTTCTTCCTTCTTTTGTGTTTCCTTTTTGCCTCCTTTGTGAACCAAGTCCATATCCATGAGTTTCTCATCCTTGGGTTGTGCTCCTTAGCCAACTCCCTCATTCTCTTCTTTACTATCCGTGTGTAACACGTTGACAAGTCCCTCGAAAGCGGCCTCCATCGCACAGAAAATCCTACAAAGCTTGAAAGAAAATTAGCCATAGGTGAGACTACTGCGGCTACAGATGGAAGTCGGGCGCTTATTTGCCCTTTGACCGGTGTCGTAGTCTTATCAAGCATACAGAATCATGCCGCGATGAGGTTACCTCACAGAAAGCCGGGAACCCTGGAGAAAGAAGGAAACAAAGATTCAAACAGAGGATCAAAAGATAGATATATGACTTTTGGGGATTATGTTTTTCAAAAATAAGCTTTACTTTTGAAAATACTTCCTTTTTAAAACCTTTTTGAAAATAGTTTTCAAAACTTTTTATCAAATCTGGTAACCTTCAGCTCTGATACCAAGTGTAACACCCCACCTCCGTTAAGGTCACTCACAAAGGGAATACCTTAACTTTGGTGGAGCGTTTTAGTAAACAGAACATAAAATTTCAGGATAGATAAACAATACTTGAAATATTATAACTTTATTACAGCAGGAACTAATATGGTTACATCTTTACCAAAAACCCGAGTACATATATATATCGGCCTTGTTCAAAACCATTAGATTACAAAACTTTTAAAATCATAATCCCCACAGAACAGAAGCTATAAAGAGCCAAGCCATACTTCAAGCACTTCAAGCAGAAGGAATCTGAATCAAGCTAAAGTATTCCCACCTTGGATAACCTGGGGGAAACGGAAGAAAAGAGGAGACAAAAACTAGGTCAGACATACGTCTGGTGAGTCCAGTAACTTTTAGCCACTAAATAAATAAAGGTAAACATGGTAGGCATACAAAGTGGGTAAGAGGATTCACGGTACAGACGGCAGGTATGACAGGACGAATAAGGTAAGATGTATGCTTCACTACAAACTACTCTGCACTATTACTAGTATAACAGGATTAGGTGTTACCCTAATGTCTAAACAGAAACAGAAACAGAATAGTCGACCTTTACCACCCTAATAGAGACAGAAACGGAAACAGATTAATCCCTACGGAAACAGAATGTTAGAATTAGTTGCACACTAGTAAATGGGCCTTTACCACCCGAACAGAAACAGACAGAAGTAGAATGCTAATAATGGGCCTTTACCACCCGAACATAAGGTACAGAAACAGAAATAGATTAATCCCTACGAAAACAGAATGTAGAATTAGGTGTACACTAGTAAATGGGCCTTTACCACACGAACAAACGGTACCATGCAGAAACTAACAGGTGTTACCACCCAAAAGAAACGGACGGTACCACACAGAACATTAAGAACTAAGTGTACCCTAAATCCTACCCTACGCGATCGGCTCCCTAATACATAAATACCCTGTGCCAGCCCCACAAAAGGGTGTATCATTCCCTAAAGTGGCAACCTTTGAATGACACAGACCTGTTTATAGATGTAACGGCGTCTTACATCCTTAGGGGCAGATCGGGATCCATGCACGCACATGACCCGGTTGGAATGCACCATCAACACCCCTCGCCATTATCAGAATGAACCGCTTATAATTAGTTCAATAAGCGTGCCGGGACCCTCCCTACTGTTAGGTCATAGTTTTGATACCAGAAAGGGTTACTGACTAATATGGGTCCCACACAACAGATGACACAAGTAATTACCCATCCTAACCTTGTGTCTCCAGACTAACATATTTCAGATTTCAGATTAACTTGTTTACAAGTTTCAGACATACAGAGTTCAGATTTACTAATTCACAGATCAGACAATCAAGTTAACAAGTTTTCAGACTAACGGATCAGAGGTACAGATTTAACAGACTTACAGATTGTCTAACTTTGTATTGGGCCTACAGATTCACGAAACGGGTTTGTAAAATTCATCAGTCCAGTTTGTTTAACCCTATCCACCCAACACGTTTTAGACATCATATTTATCTCAGATATGCATTAATTAATTATTGAAATATCTAATCGTAATTCACATGCCACCTCAGGCACCCACTTAATTCCACATGCCACCCAAGGCACCCACTTAACCCCGTCATGTCCGTCTACATGCTTATCTGGTTAAGTGTTTCTTAATTCATTAAGGCCGTAACCTTATAAAGACCTCTCTCAATAGACTGGCATTTGTGGCAGCAGGATTTGCCGGGCGGGTCCGGGCAGCTTACACCACAAAAGAGTCTAACCTTGTGTCTTTACTACTGCCACGTATTTAATTTATGCCTTAGACCTCCCACATTAGACTGGCATTTGTGGTTGCTGGATTTGCCGGGCGGGTCCGGGCAGTCTTACACCACAAAAGAGCCTAACCTCGTGTTTTAGACGATTAATTACTCCTAATTAATCTTTCCCCAATTCGAATTTCTTTACCTATTCAAATTATCAATCAATTCCAAATTTAACGATGTCCATAATTGACTCAATTATGTCCATCCATTTATGGTATGTAAAATCATACCAATTTTCACCACAATTATATTTTATGCCTTTTAAGGCATTTGTGCCAATTAAATCTTTTTAAATCTTCAGAATTTAATTGCTTAAATATTCCTCTTTTGATTAATTAAATTAATTAATCCTTTCCTCTTTTTATAGGTGTCAATACCTATCTTATTAACAATTTGAATGTCTTATCCATAAAGGGTCATATTCAAATTGTACCATTTTTACCCAATTTTACCTATGTCATAATAGGTAATTATCTATGTGTTTTCCTACTAGAATCATGTGTCCAATTTACATGATGACTATGTAAATTATGTCTATTACAAGTTCCCCTTTCTCCCCGTTTCTTAACTAGCGTAACCGTTTGCGTTTAGGCGTCATCGAGGCTACTAAATAGTCTTGCCATAAAAATAAAATAAAGGGAATGACAAGGTGATCGATTTCAGTACAATTTTTGGCATTAGCATGACAACTAGGGAAAATGACATGATAACTTCGCATATAATTATGATTCACCACATAATTAACAACTTGCATAGATTCATAACAAATTGCATAGGTTCATGAATTAACAACTAACATAGCTTCATGAGTCCCATCATAGTCAACAACTTATATAGGTTCAAGATTCACAATATAACAACTTGCATGATTCATAACATAACTTCTTACATAGGTGACTTACATAGGTTCATGATCCACAACATAACAACTAGCATAGGTTCATGAATTCATCACACAATAACTTGCATAGGTAACTTGCATGATCTCATAATAATTTGCATAGATTCATGATAATAACTTTCATAATAATGACTTGCATAGATTCATGATAACAACTTGCATAGATTCATAATAACCACTTTCATAGATTCATGATAACGACTTGCATAGATTCATCATAACGACTTCCATAGATTCATAGTTTCTCAACATAATTACTTGCATCATATCATGATTCACAACAATAATAAACTTGCATCATATCATGATTCACAACAATAATAAACATGCATCATATCATGATTCACAACAATAATAAACTTGCATCATATCATGAATCACAACAAAAATAAACTTGCATAACTACTAACAACATATACCCAAATCATAGTCTACCACAATTCACTTTTATTTATTTAAACCTAAAAGTGACTAGAACTCACCGAATAAGGGGACTTGAGTTCTGGGTTCTGAATTCTGAATTCTATAATTGATTAGCGTTCCCTTGCTTTAGACAATTACATTGTTGTAGTTTTAGGCTTGATTTGATTTTTATTGAGTTGCTTTACTTTGCTTCTAGTTGGTGGCGGCTACTCTAGGGTTTGGAGTGACAACATGACGGCTACTGATCTAATTTTTGATTTGATTCTAGGTTTTGGGTCTACACATGTTTATATAGAATTTCAATTTAATTATAGCCGTCGGATGATCTTAGGGTTAATCAAAACCACTCAGTCCAGATTAGAACTATCCAGAAACCCTAATGACTCATTAACTAGTCAAAAATGACTCAGCACTGACTCACCGTTCGAACCAGAAGGCTGTGCAGGTTTTCCCTCGGCCTGGGCGCACTTGGGAAGTGCGCCAATGCAAATTTGTACTGGCGCACTTCCCAAGTGCGCCAGTGCATTCTTTTTTTATCAAACTTTGTTCGTCCATATCTTCTTCATACGATATCCGTTTTACGCAAACTCGGACTCTATCTCAAGCAGAATTCTGAGATGAACGAAATGGAATGACCCGTTTCCCTTAATTCCCACATTTGAAATTAAATATTCATAAATTTAGTTAATCTAATTATTCAAAAATTCGAGGTGTTACAAGTATCGTTTGGGTTTCATAAACTATGCAAGTTCATGTTGAAATAGGCTATGTGACTAGATGTAAAAATTGTACTTTTTGGTGAATATACAACATGCTAGTTTTGTGGTCGACATTATGCCAAGTTAAACATGTTTAAACTCAAGTTTGTATTAGGCTAAACTATGCCATTTCATATGTCACCTACTTAGTTATACTTTGATTTGAATGCAAGTTCACATGACCCATATTATATGTTAGTTGAATCGCTAAATTGCAAGTTCATGCACCACACACCTTTATGTATTGTAAATATTACATGTGCTTGATTTCCCCTTTTTCTCACGTTTATAAGTTGGGCTGAATTGTGGCAAGCCCAACACATGTTATAATGTTGCAAATAAATGGGGGTAATAACGTTGGGTGTAAAACATGAAAATATATATAGGTTGGCATGTTTGGCATATGCCAACGACAATGACATTTAAGCGGTATGAATTGTTATACCCAAGAATAAAGAACATGAAATTTACATATATAATTGAGAAGTAATAAAATATGTAAATTTAGAAAACACGATGTGCTTAATTTGAGGTTGGATTGATTTGTGATGTAAACCTGCCCGGACACGCCCGGTTATCCAGTAGCCACAACAATACCTATCCAATGTGGGTGGTTAAGCATTGAGCCCAATAAAGACCCGAGGTTAGACTGAGCAACGGTGTAAACCTACCCGGAACCGACCGGCACATCCAGTAACCATAGCAATACCTGTCTAATGCGAGTGGTCTGGTGCTCCTAAGAGGCTAAGGACAGATGGTAGGGTTAAGTCAACTATAAGACTTAACCAAATTCAACATGTTAACAAGAATTGATGGGTGGTGTTAGGTAAATACAAACACTTAACCACTTAACATGTTTGACTAGAAAATCCTGGTAATGAGGGACCCGTTTCAGCAGTAACCCAAGTTAGGTATCAACGGTACCCTGAAACTAGGCAGGGTGGGGCACGATTATTGGGCTGATTGTAAGCGGTCAAACGATGGTGGTGGGTGCACAGTGCAGGTCTAACGGGGTGCGGGCATGCACACACTCCGGAGCAGACAACCAGGGCACTGGGGACACCAGTAGTATAACTTATGCCTTCTAGAATTTGTGTCGGGGCCGCCACCATGGGTCTTGATACACCCCATAGTGGGATCAGCATAGGTATCTACAATTCTTGGGGGCCGTATGCACATGTTAACGTGAGTAGGAGCCGATTTTTTAATAAGAATGGGGATCACTTCACCCTCACCATGGGGTGCCAGTTAGAATAAACTCAAGTAGATGCAGAGAAATAGTGTGGATGCGATAGTATATTCGGTTCTAAGCGACACTTCCTTAGCCTGTGACACTTTCCTATTTTTAGTATACATATCTATCATGCCCTTTTCTTATTCACATACTGAAGGGTAACTAGATTTACTCAGTCTTTATGTCTGACTCTATTTTCTTTTTGTCTTCTTTTCTTTCGTCCCCCCCCCCCCCCCCAGGTCCGTAGGGAGGGAACAGCTCAGCTCAGTCAGGCTCTTTACAAGCTCCAAGACCGTAGATGTATGATTTGGATCTCTTTTGCTCAGATTATGGCTTTGGATATCACTATGGGGATTTTTTGTCACTTTAATTATGGTTTATGCTTATTTAATAATCAAGACAGTTATGAGGTTGTAATGTTGGAAGTAATTTGAGACAATTATGGAATGTTTTTTTTTTGAACACGTATTGATGAAATAAAAGTCTGTTTGGTTTTCCGCTATTTAAAATATGTGTATTTATATCTGTCTTGAGTTTATCTATGGCCTTTACTTATAAACCTCTACCAAAGTGAAGGCATTCCCTTTGTGAGTGACCTTAATGGAGGTGGGGTGTTTCACTTGGTATCAGAGCATAGGTTTACCAAACAAGATAAAAGTTTTTGAAATTGTTTTCAAAAAGAAAGTTTAAAGAAGCATTTTTCAAGAAAAAGTGTTATATTTATAAAAAGAAAAAAATCCCCCAAAGCCATGTGCCCTATCTATTTCTCTTTATCCTTCGTTTTGAATCTTTCCTTCCTGTTTCAGCATGTATGGGGACCTTATTCCCAATCTACAGATGCTTTTGCTCCTACCCCTCCTCTACGTGAACCAGCAAACGGGAGAATCGCCGAACAAGAAGACGGATAATAGTCAAGGAAGAAAGGACCACAACAATAATAACAAGACACGTAAGAAAAGGAAATGTTATTTCTGTGGCATTGTTGGACATTTGGTGAATGACTACAGAAAGAAGAAGAGGAATATGAGTGCTACTTGCTTCTATTGCGGTGAGGCTGGACACATGGCTAAGGACTGCCCTAAGAAGCAAGGGAAAGGCCTGCAAGCAGGACCTTCTGGGGTACCTCTTTAACTTCTCCTCCTAGATGCTTTGTTTTATCCTGCTTATCTTCTCAATCCTATCTTGAGAACTTTAGGTAGTAATATTTCCGTAGAAAGTGTAGTCTATCTTTATGATCATCCAGTTCGTACACTTTTTTGACTCTGGCGCATCACACTCTTTTATTTCATCTGCCTTAGTAGAATCTCTGCATCTAGACACTAGTATGTTAGAAGATCCCTTAGTAGTTTCAAATCCAATTGGGGGCTCCGCTTACTTGTCAATGGTTTGTTTGGGTTTGAAAATCTCTATTCTCGGCGTTGAGTTTAGTTGTAATGCCTTTGTTTTGTGCTTTGCGAGATATGGTTTGATCTTAGGCATGGACTGGTTATCTAGTAACAGTGCCATTCTTGATTGTGCGAAAAGAGTAGTTAGACTCTTGACTCGGCTTGGTAACACTCTAGAAATTTCTAGTAATCCCTTGAATGATGTTTTGCTTAGTTATCTAGAGTCACTTGATGCTTCTGATGAGAATTTTCAATCAGTTAGAGTTGTCCGGGAATATCCGGATGTCTTTGAGGAGGTGAAAGGCTTACCTCTGAGGCGGGAAATAGACTTCCGCATATATCTTGTGGATAATGCAAAGCCTGTAGCTTTACCTGTCAGACACATGGCTCCAAAGGAGAGAAAGGAGCTCAGTAAGAAGGTTAAAGAACTTCTTGAAAAGGGGTTCATTAGATGGAGCATTTCGGAATGGGGTGCTCAAGTGGGTTAAAGAACTTCTTGAAAAGGGGTTAGAGAACTTCCCCGAATCGACGATTTGTTTGATCACTTGTAGGTGCGACGGTCTTCTCCCAATTTGATCTGGCAACTGGGTTTCATCAGCTAAGAGTAGCTGAAGATAGCATTGATAAAACGGCATTCAGAACCCCAGACGGTTTATTCGAGTGGCTTGTCATGCCTTTCGGCTTGACAAACGCACCCGCTTATTTCGTAGACCTAACGAGCAGGGTGTTCAGAGAATTCCTCAACAAATTTGTGGTTGTCTTCGTAGATGATATCTTAATCTTCTCAAAGAATGAGGAAGAACATGCTCAGCATCTGAAAGAAATCATGGAAACTCTCCGGGCACACCAGCTAAAAACCAAATTCTCCAAGTGCCACTTTTGGAGAAAGGAGGTAAGATTTCTGGGGCATATAGTGTCCAAAGAAGGGTTGGCCGTGGACCCCGCGAAAATGGTGGCAGTGCAAGATTGGAAGACACCAAGAAATGCAACCGAAGTTCGAAGCTTTCTTGGGCTAGCCGATTTTTACCGAAAGTTTATAAGGGATTTCATGAAAATCTCAGCTCCACTCACAAGGCTAACAAAGAAGAATCTGGTGTTCACTTGGGATTTGGACTGCGAGTTTGCTTTCCAACAATTATAAAGGGCTCTCATAACAGCCCTAGTTTTGACCTTGCCAGATGGAAGCAAAATGTTCATAGTATACACGGATGCATGTGGAACGGGACTAGGCGCTGTTCTAATGCAAGAAGGAAGGGTAGTAGCTTATGGAGGAAGACAACTGAAAGTTCATGAAAAAAACTACCCAACCCACGGTCTTGAGTTAGCCGCCATCGTCTTTGCTCTTAATTCTTGGCGCCATTATCTCCTAGGTGAGAAGTTCGAATTATACACTGACCATAAATCCTTGAAATATCTCTTCTCGCAGAAGGATCTTAACTTGAGGCAGGAAAGATGGATGGAGTTTCTTGCATCGTATGACTTTGAAATTTCCTATACTCCCGGAAAAGGCAACGTAGTAGCAGACGCGTTGAGCCAAAGGAAACTGACCTTAAGACCGCTCTTTGTAGAAAGGTAAAGCTTGGAGTATATAGCCAGTTTTAACTTCAGGCCCTCCTCAGACTTTGTACCGGGTTTGCTAGCATCTCTCGAATTACGCCCTACTCTCTTGGACTCAATAGGGGCTGCACAACGTGAAGACCCTCAGCTTGTGGATGTGATTGATAAACTTATTAAGGGTGAGACTTCTAGTCACCTCATTAGGTACGCCATCGATGATAAGGGTTGGCTGAGGCGAGATGGAAGATTATGCATCCCACAAGCAAGGGAGTTGACAAAGAAGGTTCTCGAGGAAGCGCATCATTCCAAGATGACTATACACCCTGGCGGTGATAAGATGTACAAGGATATAAAAAGGACTTTCTTTTGGAACGGCATGAAACAAGACGTGGCATATTTCGTTTCTAAGTGCATGACCTGCCAACGGGTCAAGGCGGAACAGAAGAAGCCTGGAGGACTACTTCATCCTTTAGAGGTCCCACAGTGGAAGTGGGATAGCATTTCAATGGACTTCATTGATGGATTGCCTAGGTCGAGAAGAGGCAACACTAGCATTTGGGTAATAGTGGATAGGCTTACTAAAAGCGCCCACTTCATACCTATCAAGAGTAGAAGGACTGCCGCATCTCTTGCATCTCTTTATCTCAAGGAAATAGTTCGACTCCATGGGATACCATCCAGCATCGTTAGTGACCGAGACCCTATCTTCACAAGCGAGTTTTGGCGGAGTCTGCAAGAAGCTGTAGGCACACAGTTATGTTTGAGCATGGCCTATCACTCCCAAACCGACGGCCAGACGGAAAGGGTGAATAAAGTTTTAGAGGATCTTTTAAGACTTTGCGTTCTTGACTTTGGAGAGACGTGGGAGGATCACCTTCCTTTAGTGGAATTTGCCTACAACAACATCTACCAAGCTACCATCGGTATGGCGCCCTTCGAAGCCATGTATGGAAGACCGTGCAAATCACCAACTTGTTGGTGGGAGTCTACAGATAAGCTTATACTTGGGCCAAACATGATTCGAGAGACTTCGGAGAAAGTGGACCTGATATGAAGGAGGATGAAGACTGCCCAAGATCGACAGAAATCCTACGCCGACAAAAGAAGGGCCGACCTTGAGTTTGAGGTTGGGGACAGGGTTTTCCTTAAGGTATCTCCTTGAAGGAACGTAGTTCGCTTTGGATCCGCAGGAAAGCTAGCACCAAGATTTGTAGGACCATTTCCTATCATCGAGAAGGTTGGGAAGATGGCCTATAGACTAGAGCTACCCGAGAGACTGGCCGGAGTTCACGATGTCTTTCGTGTTTCTCACCTCCGAAAGTGTTTGCATGAGTCGGCGGAAGTGGTGGAACCTAGCATTCTAGAAGAAGCAGAAGTGGAACGCGAATCAACTGTGAGGAGAGTTCCAACCCGCATCTTAGGAACTGAAGTGAAAAAGCTACGCAACTGCGAAGTCAAACTCGTTAAAGTTTAGTGGAGCGACGCCGAGGAAGACCCATCTTAGGAAACTGAGGACAGAAGACGCGTTGCCTAACCTCTTCTTTTTGAGGGTACATCTTTGATCTCTCTTTTTTCTTAAGTTATGCTTTATCTATCTTTTTCTAGGTATATCTCCTCAGTCCTTTTCCTAACTCCTTAAGTAGAAAACAAATGGATGCAAACATGTATTTGAAAACATGTTATAGATGATGGCTGCAAATGGCTGCTAGTGATTGCTAGTGGTTGCTCATGGATGCATATACACACACACCCTAGGTTATAGATTGGCTTTGTCACTTCATATGGCATATGCATATATGTATTCTCATTTGTATATGGTTGAAACTTGATATGCTGTCATATGGTTGTCGCATTTGTATGAATAAGTTGTGCACTCATGTAGAATTATGAGTAGGAAAAATTTGCATACATAATGGATTCATGACACTTACATGTTTCGCATTAAGGAGGTCAACTGAATCAGTAGACCGCCTAATTTCAGCATTAGAAAAGGACATGTACACACACTACGCATATGATTATGAAGCATTAGAAGACTTTTAAGGACAGTGGATGCCTTTATTTGTTGGTTGAGTAGATGGACTGTTGGATGGCAGGAGATACAATCTTCCTAACTTGAAGATTTCGGGGACGAAATCCTTTTAAGGGGGAGAATGTAACACCCCGTGAATTTTATAACGTTAAGCTTCACAAATTAAAGTGTAATTAATTCTAAATGAAAGAATTAAAGGAAATGGGTTACGCCATTGCGTTCATCTACGAATTCTTCTTGAGATAGAGTCCGAGTTTGCGCGAAACGGACTCCGTATGAAGAAGTTATGGCCTTCGGAAGTTTCAGAATAAAATTTAAATTCAAACAGCTCAGTTTAAATTTCAAAATTCGAATTTCAGGTTCAAACTGGGTTGGGAGGGAAAATTCCCGCCCAGAGACCAGGTCGACCATAGGGTCGACCATGGTGTCGACCTGGTCAACACAGGTCGACCATAGTGTCGACCTGGTCCCCCCCCCCCCCAGGTCGACCATAGTGTCGACCTGGGTGTTGTCCTGCCTGGCTAAGTCTGGTTCTGGCTCAAATTTCTATGGCTCTGTTTGTCACTAGGGCTGACATGTCACCTCTTGATTGGCTCTTTGAACTTTGTATGGTCTAGATTCCTTCTGTCTTCATCTGACGGCTCAAAACAATTTAAAAATCTATAAATACAACCTAAGTCTCAACTGAAAATTCACACAAAAAAATAAGAAAGGAGTCGTCACGCTGCCAGGGAGGAATTGAACCTAGCCTTCAAGAGAGAAAAGCTTAGAGACGAATCAAATTAAGAAGAAGATTTAAGTTTAATCAAATTAATCAACGCAACGTTAGTCTACCAACGGAGCGCATCTCAATTTCAGAACTCAGAATCCAGAATTCAAGATTCTGCATTTGTTGTAAGTATAGTGACCTTTCAGAATATGAGTAAAAACTGTGATGTGATTCGATGTAAATGAAAATAGAATTGTGTTATTGTATAAATTCTGTGTATTGTAATGGTTCTATCATGACGTGTATATTGATGTTTGTGGCATAAATTGATTAATGCAAGCCTATTGAACAATTGTATATGAAAACAATGGCACTTGCAACTTTGTGGCAAAAACTAGAAATTGATCCCTTTATGTATATGTCGATGGCAAGGACTATGTATATTCCCTTAGTCTAAATTAGAATTTATGTAAACATATTCTAGATTTGAAACCTTTTATGCCTACATGACCCAAAACCTATGATATCATTCTTATGTTTATTTGCAAGTATAATTAGATCTATGTTAAGTATCGTTTGGGTTTCATAAACTATGCAAGTTCATGTTTATTTGCAAGTACAATTGGATCTATGTTAAGTATCGTTTGGGTTTCATAAACTATGCAAGTTCATGTTGAAATAGGCTATGTGATTGGATGTAAAAAATTGTACATTTTGGTGAATATACAACATGCTAGTTTTGTGGTCGACATTGTGCCAAGTTAAACACTTTTAAACACAAGTTTGTATTAGCCTAAACTATGCCATTTCATATGTCACCTACTTAGTTATACTTTGATTTGAATGCAAGTTCACATGACCCATATTATATGTCAGTTGAATCGCTAAATTGCAAGTTCATGCACCACACACCTTTATGTATTGTAAATATTACATGTCCCCTTTTTCTCACGTTTATAAGTTGGGCTGAATTGTGGCAAGCCCAACACATGTTATAATGTTGCGAACAAACGGGGGTAACAACGTTGGGTGTAAAACATGAAAATATATATAGGTTGGCATGTTTGGCACATGCCAGCGACAATGACATTTTAGTGGTATGAATTGTTATACCCAAGAATAAATAACATGAAATTTACATATATAATTGAGAAGTAATAAAATATGTAAATTTAGAAACCACGATGTGCTTAACCCGATGTTGGATTGAGTTGTGATGTAAACCTGCCCGGACCCGCCCGGTTGTCCAGTAGTCACAACAATACCTATCCAATGTGGGTGGTTAAGCATTGAGCCCAATAAATACCCGAGGTTAGATTAAGCTATGGTGTAAACCTGCCCGGAACCGACTGGCACATCAAGTAACCGTAGCAATTCCTGTCTAATGTGAGTGGTATGGTGCTCCTAAGAGGCTAAGGACAGATGGTAGGGTTAAGCCAACTATAACACTTAACCAAATTCAACATGTTAACAAGAATTAATGGGTGGGGTTAGGTAAATATAGACACTTAACCACTTAACATGTTTGACTAGAAAATCCTGGTAACGAGGCACCCGTTTCAGCAGTAACCCAAGTTAGGTATCAACGGTACCCTGAAACTAGGCAGGGTGGGGCACGATTACTGGGCTGATTGTAAGCGGTCAAACGACGGCGGTGGGTGCGCAGTGCAGGTCTAACGGGGTGTGGGCGTGCACACACTCCGGAGCAGACAACCAGGGCACTGGGGACACCAGTAGTATAACCTATGCCTTCTAGAATTTGTGTCAGGGCCGCCACCATGGGTCTTGATACACCCCATGGTGGGACCAACATAGGTATCTACAATTCTCGGGGGCCGTATGAAAAATATTAACGCGAGTAGGAGTCGATCTTTTAATAAGAATGGGGATCACTACTCAGGTAGATGAAGAGATATAGTGTGGGTGCGATAGAATATTCGGTTCTAAGCGAGACTTCCTTAGTTTGTGACACTTTCCTATTTTCAGTATATATCTATCATGCCCTTTTCTTATTCACATACTGAAGGGTTACTAGATTTACTCAGGCTTTATGTCTGACTCTATTTTCTTTTCGTCTTCTTTTCTTTCGTTCCCCCCCCACCCCAGGTCCAAAGGGAGGGAACAGCTCAGCTCAGTCAGGCTCTTTACAAGCTCCAAGACCGTAGATGTATGATTTGGACCTCTTTTGCTCAGATTATGGCTTTGGATATCACTATGGGGATTTTTGTCTCTTTATTTATGTTTTATTCTTCTTTAATAATCAAGACAGTTATGAGGTTGTAATGTTGGAAGTATTTTGAGACAATTATGGAATGTTTTGTTTTGAACACGTATTGATGAAATAAAAGTCTGTTTGGTTTTCCGCTGTTTAAAATATGTGTATTTATATCTGTCTTGAGTTTATCTGTGGCCTTTACTTATAAACCTCCACCAAAGTTAAGGCATTCGCTTTGTGAGTGACCTTAATGGAGGTGGGTCGTTTTATGGGCCGCCACATAGTGCCTCATGGTCGGAATGTGGGTGGGTTGGTGGCGATTGGGAGGGTGGTGGCTCGAGCGTATGGAGGTGGTGAGGTCGGAGGTGGATGGACCGAGGAGGGTAGGTGGTAGCGTAAAGCAATGGATAGAGAGACGAGGGAGTTTTAGTCGATGGGGATGGTCTTGAATGGATAGAGGGAGGAGGAGAGGGGAGGTGGTACGACCTAGGGAGGAAGAGGAAGGAAGGGGTATTTTGGCCGAGCAAAGGGGGAAAGGAGGGGAAGAAAAAGGAGGGGAAAAGCTTAGGAATTTAGAAAGAGGTGTAGGATGTTGGAATGAAGTGAGGAGGGGGTACTAGGCTCCTTATATAGCTTAAGAGAGGGGCATTTTAGGGAGTTAAGGAAAAGGACACATGTTGTAACGAACCGGGATTTTCGACTCCGAAAATCAACATCAAACTATCATGTTGACCATTCAGACATCGAACATTCCAGATCATTAATAGAAAGAAGTTAGAGGGTGAGAATAGATAAGATAGAAATATTAGAATAGAAGAAGAAGAAACACCACACAGAGTCTCACACCGCAGCGGAACAAAATATAATACAGAAATAATCTTTATTGAAGGCTTTAAAATACTTACAATATCAGAGTACACATCTGGACAGTGATACTAATCTGTCCTCATATAACACACAGCGGAATAGTAATAATATCATACGTCTGGATTCTTCCAGCTCGTCTCTTCACAGCAGTTGATAACCTGAACCTGTACAACCCGGCCTAACCCGAGCATTTACAAAACACCGGGTTAGTCTGGTGAACCAGAGTGAGATAAACTCGCACAGTAATAAGGGTGAACCATCCAATCTTGATTTTTAAAGTTCAAAATCTTTTCAAAAGAAAAGGATAATCGTAAGACCAAATCCACACATAAACACGGACGGTTTTTACCTTACGATAACCCAAAATAGTTTTGAAAACCAATATCTTTTCTGATATTATAATAATGTCTAAATACAAGTAAATAACAATCTAGTAGAACGCTTGCATCTCACGCTCCACATATATAGTATACAATCAAAACCCGCAGGCGCTTATTGGGGATTGGATTCCGACTTGACAAGGTATGGGTCCACCTTCCGATAGTGTATCTCTAGAGACGAATACACTGGGTTCAACAAGAACTTCTTGCAACCCGGCCCTCACATGACCGACCCCTCATTTCGCTTGAGAGTATCGAATGTATATCACCGACGGTTGGGATCAGCAACCGTCTCCCGACAAGGGACAGCATCGAAACATAGATTTAAGAAACAAATAGGATTTCCTCTAGATAGGTGATTATACACCCTAATGGGAGCGACCCACATAGCCATGCTGCCTGCCCGATTTTTGTCATTTCCCGGTTGATGAGGCTTGAGGCCAGAATTAACTCTTGACATCTGGTCGCCATTTACCTTGAATGCCACATCGTCAAATCCATCAGATATCACTAATTGATATCCACAAAAATACTCTAGCCGAAAGCTAGAGAATGGCAATTCCCTGCCAACAACTATAGCACCTTTGAAGAAATCAACGTACGTGATCCTTCGGAAATACTCTGTCAGACATCCGTCCATATACGTCATCCAGGAACAGGATGAACCGAAGGCACTCTCCTACCGCATCCATATAGGAATCACCCCATGGATCAGTTGCGAGAAGTCCTTGCAACCCGTAGAATCCAACAACGATAGAATCACAGTTTATCTGTGCTTGCCAGGCAGAGAATATTAGTTGTTCTTCCGTTTATGAAAATCAACGGTCTTCACAGCACCATCTCGACCATCTTCTGATATCTTCACGTATTTGTTGGTCGGAATGGTTTTCGAATATACATTCGATCCCGGTCTTTCCATACCAACAATCGTATTGGACAGATTTGATAGTCGGTGTTTTAACTATCAAGATATACAGTGTTTCAATCATGACACTCCAATGAGTTCACTGGTTCAGTATTCAGCATCATTTGGCCTTTAACAAACTGATTTGCTTTGGTTAAATTAAAACTTCTAACTCTTTTAAATATCCAAAAATACGATATTTGAATAACTCTAATTGATTAATTAACATTCGTCTTAACTCCATTCGCTTGACTCTAGATCACAGCGATCACAATGGTTACGCCTGATTCCCTCAGGAAACATCCGACCGCCGTAGGCTATCTGCAGCCCTGCGAATTACGCTAGCAGTCGTACAAAATGGCAACTTAGCCGAATAATTATGTTTGGCTAATTCTATCTCGAATAGATATATTCAATTTCCCACTTAACTCTTCCGTCAAATCATCCTTTAAATTCGGAAATCCATTAGTTTTTAACAAAGAAATTTATAGCACATATGTTATAACAATAGCGTTATAATTACTATTTAGATTTACAAAACAACAGCGCTATAATCGCTGTTTAGGTTTACAATCCATTTTCTATAGCAAAAGTGCTACAATCGCTATATTAGATTTACAAAACATATACTATAACAACAGCGCTAAAATCGCTGTTTAGATTCCAAAACATATCCACTAACGTCACTTACGATTACCAACTAATACTATCTTCAGATAATCCTGATGTTGTTCAAGTTGGGGTATTTTAATTACCTCTCAGACCTTGATCAACAACGTTCAAATCTTCAGATAAATATCAGTTGTAATCCAACACCAAAATTCCACCCCAGTCTCAAAACAAATCCCATTTATAAATTGGGTTTAGTTATACAATCTTATGACCCATTTCTTTATTTCCAAATTTCACTTTCTATCGATCCCCTTTCAATTATTTTCAACCCTTATCCACTTTGGAGATCTTATTTCCCTTGTCCCATTTTTACTTGATTTCACTCTCACGTAATGTTAATGTAAAGTTAACGCTTTACACTTTAAATCTCACTTAAAACCTCTGGTTTATAATAAACCCTTTTTATCGTAATCTCCTTTCACTTAATTCATATAATTGAGTACGTTTATTTCCTTTCACCATTCAATTGGCTTGCATCTCACATTCGGTAACTTTTTAAATGAATTCCCATTTAAAAATATATTCCTAAATTTATCAAACATTAACTACTTTAGTAGTTAATCCCTTTATTAACTAAATTAAATATTAAATCCATTTTTAAATCCTTATTTAAATTCAAACAATATTCATTTAACTATTTTAGTCAAAACACATTAACTTGATAAACAATTCTAGTTCCAAACGGTCGATTTAATTAACTCAAAAACTTGATTACCTCATTAACCGAGTTCAACAATCCTCGCTTTAAATTAATTAAAAATATAATTAATTTAAATAAATTCCATTAGTTGTTCTCTTTACAAAATAATGATCAAAGTTTAACCCTTTCGATTCATCCCTTATTCTCATATTTGTAGATCTGATTAACATCAGAACAAATCGAAGTCTTGAATAAATAAAATATTTATTTATTTACATTTCTTTTATAAAACTTTATTCAAAGTAATACATTAAAAATCCAACTCTAGTTATAAAGTAAATTTTATAACTTCATCTTTATTGATTTACCTGACGGTGAATCAATATTTATAACACGATTGATTTTTAAAGGCCATACTCTGCCAAACACTTAACCAATATCACCTATTGGTTCAAACCAAACAGAGGTTGAATATTCAATTAATAATCAACCATCAAATCAATCACACAATCAGATCAGTTCATATATGATAATATGAAAAT
The DNA here is from genome assembly GCA_030737875.1 of Allium sativum. Classification (NCBI taxonomy): domain Eukaryota; kingdom Viridiplantae; phylum Streptophyta; class Magnoliopsida; order Asparagales; family Amaryllidaceae; genus Allium; species Allium sativum. Next base: position 351,428,156 of record CM060926.1, read on the forward strand.
AAATAATACATTTGAGGAATCCGGTTGGGTCCCTCAAACCTGTTCTTCCCTGTATTCAAATGGTTATCTCAAATCAGACCATTCAGTTTTGTTTAACTGATAACACTAAATAGCAACCATTCAACATCAACTGCAAGCAATTCAAATAGTTCAACAATTTAAAACACGTTTATAAATAAACGTGACCAACAGGGTGAGTTACCTCCGTTGGATCCAATCGTTAACATAACGATTTGGTATTTCATTGAAATTAAACACGGTTTAATTTCATCGGTTAAATCAACAGATCAATGTATAACTAGCAAAATAGTCAACCATTGGCAAGCAGAGCACACAAAATAAAAACACCCAATTTATATAAAATATAAAAAGGGTAACTGAGTGAGTTTAACTCACCTGGCTTTTTCATTGAAACGATTCAATTACAGTTAAATTAAACAGTTGTTTAATTTCACTGTAAATCCCTGTCGTCTCTATCTCTGTCCAGGACAGTTCAATGACGTCCAGCTCGTCGCTACAATCCCAATGCATTTTATTCTCTTCAATTCTGCTCACGAGATAAAAGAGTATTCATATTATAAGATTATATGAGTTTAATTTCCCTAATTAACCTTTACTAATATTTTAATTTAACCTAATTGCTTATTAGTGTTATAATAGGCCAATTAGTTTTGGTTTAACAAATTAACATCGTTTCAGATTGAATAACTGGACCGGTTTTGTCTAATTTATGCATTCTTGAAGTACCAATTAGTTTTCAAATAATCTTCTTAAAAATATATAAATTATTTGGTTAAAGGATAACAAGGTCGATCCTTACATTTTTCTAACATTCCATGCTTCAGAACCTTCAAAGCCTGTACCAGATTCATGATTTAATTAATATAGTTTAAGTAAAAAAATTAAATCTCTAATTATTATTAAATAACGAATCACGTTCTAAGTATTAAATCATCAGACCCGGTTTCTTTCTGATCCGCTTTGTTCTGCTCATACAAAACCAATTCAAGCTCTTTGTCGTTCCCTGCTTCCTGTACGTTTGAAATGAAATTGATCAAAGTCATAAGCTTCCAATATTGATCCCCAAAACAGGAGCTAATTATAATTATTCCTTAATATATTTTAATTAACAATTAAAAGGTTAATTACTTCAATTAAGGGAATTTAAATAATTGGATGAACTCACGTCTTTTATTCTGTGATATCCGTTCATGTCCGCACTTCGACATCCCCCTTCCATCTTGATTATCCTCTTCTTACTGGTTTCTCCTCAAACAGCATAACTCTCCCACATGCAAGTTTCACCTCAATTAGAGCGTGCTTCTCTTGGGTCTTCTATTACTGTTGCCGCACAGACCCAGCTCCGGCTGACGACCGACGCCCGCTACCAGAACTTCCATCACTTCAGCGCCTTCTGCCCTTCCACCTCATTCAACTTTCGGTTGTGATAAAATTTTTGAATTATATATTGAAGAGCAGTTTCGGTCCTTGTCTTTTACTTTGAAAGCTACTGTGTGTATTCACGGAGGGAAGAAATGGCGAGCTTACAGTATTTGTTTTTTTTTATTTTCTTATATATATATTTATTTAAAGATTTGAGCTCGGTTTTGTGCTGATACAAAGTGGCAAATGCATGTCCGTTTATTTATAGTTGCGCAACCTTGCCACCCACGGTTCAGTACCGGTAGGTTTGTAGGGTAAAATAGGGTAGCCGATACTAATATGTACGTAAGTGAGGAAACCAAAAACTTGGTCGGCACGGGTTGATTAATTAGGAACAAAGCATTGTACCTGATTGAGGCAAAGCAGAAAAATTGGGATCATTTCATTAGGGGAAGGCGCTACCTGGAGTTGACCACGAAAAACACAAAAAGAGGATTTTCGTATCTTAAGTAGTGTATATAAATATAGAGAGGAAGTGGGACCAAAAATTAATATTTTATTATCATCGAAACTTCGTCATAAAGTAACAAGTGAAACTAATCACAATCAACTTCTGTTTACTGATAAAAATGCTAATCTCAGTGTAAAAAGGTATTCCGAATCCAATGGAACAAGTTTCGTCGAAAACCGAGGTCATATGAAAAAATTTCCTTTATGAAACCGGAAATGAACACACGTTTAATTTTTTCACGGTCACCAGATAAATCAGATCCACTTGAAACTGCGAACATCGACAATAACTTTTCGATACGAACCCAACGGCACTAATTTCGTCACATTCTGAGACTGTTGCCCCGGTAGGCTGTTTTTACCCTGAACCGCCTTACCCTTTTTAACGCTAAATTTCTCGATTTCTAAAAATAACAAACTATATACTTATTCTGACTCTAATCGACGATACGAACTCAACGGGACTGGTTTCGTGGCCTAATTCGATCATCTGCTCCAGTTACATTCAAATACCCTTTTATTTATTTAAATACACGCTATAGAAAATGAACGAGCGTTTATAGCTACCGTGGTCACATACGATATCGGTTTTCCACGCCACTCACCACCGTACAATAATTTAATGATACGGTCCCAATGAAACTGGTTTCATCGAAAACAGAGTTCGTTTGCAAAACGGCTAATTTAAAGGCCTATAATTTAATAACGATTTTCCATAGCGACTATTTCAAAATTTGATTTGGCCATAACTCGCAACCAATAACACGGAATCTGCATTTTTCTCTTCCATATGAAAATCATCGTCAATACGGTCCCAACGTGTCTTGTTTCACAGAAATCCGACTTAAATCGAATTCTGTATTCTCAGTTGAAGTTCAAAACTCGAATTTACGAACTGCACGCCATTTTCCAGCTCGATTTATATTATATATAAATTTTAACGTTCAACTTCGTTTTTAATAAACGAATTCAATATAAAATTCCATTAATATTCCCAACATAATATTTAAAACTAATTTAAATATTCATATTCAAAGGGTCGAAAAACATGGGTCGTTACACATGTCGTAAGCCTTATGCATGCATGCCACCTAGAAAACCACCCATTTTAACCATGTTCCCATCCATGGTTTTGTTTTGTTACATTTAGTGACACTTAAAGGTGTTGCAAATATTGAAACACTATATGTATGTTACAAAATATTATTTCTAGGATATCATTTAGCTATTTAACAACCGATGATTTATGTTATCCAATCCCTACAGTCTTTGTGAACAAATCTAATAATTATTTTATTTTGTTATCTATATTTAAAATTCGCACACATATATATATTATAATAAGATCTTGTGAACAAAACGGTTTTTTAATATGTACTCAGGAAATTCGTTATGACTAAAGATGATAAATTCTTATCAGAGCTGCATCGTTATACTTGACAAAGTCAAATACTTACGTTTATAAAAAAAAATATTAAACCAAAAGCAAATTAAATTCATTTTATATTCAAAATCCTGGATTTAAATTGATCAAAAATTATGGATCACTACAATCCCATCCTTAAAATCTTTTCATCCTCGAAAAGTAGTGGTTGCCAAAATTATAATTGAACAAAATATTTCAAACTCAAGATTGTTAAAAGTTGTCTTTCTACTTAAATTTTGAATCAAATCTTTGCTTTGTAAAAATAAAAAATCTCGTCCTCAAAGCGGAAATGTCGGGTAGAATACTCTAACAACACGTGTATATCAACAACAGAATATCATGTTATAGTTTGTCAAAAAATGTCATATCATATCTGTACCTGAGCGTGATAACGCATTTGTGGTAAAATGATCGAGCCTAACCAACCTGAGAATATACTACGTACTTGAGATGGTCTATATACAACAACAAAAAAGTATATGGTCAAAAAGCTACTAGTCCCCAAAAATGTCCTAGTCCAAAAATATCTTAGTGCGAACTAAGCACCTAAGATAACTATATATACATAATATCCACACTATCTCCTAAAGCAATAACCGCCAGCTAACTAATCATCTGACATATTTGACCCATCATAAGATGGTCCTGACAGACTTATCTCCTCGAGCTCATCATCTATGAAATCATCATCCTCGTCGTCCATATGCTCGTCGTCTTCGAGGTATCCGTCCTCGTCAATCACCTCACCCTCATCGTCCTCGTCGAACTCGGGTATTAAGTCCTACTCGGGAACATCATCATTAGGAGCATGCTTTATATGATCGTCAACGTATCCACCAAACTTGGCTACTCCATTGAACTCAGCCATGTGCTCCTCAAAATCGCCTTGTTGGTTTATCATCATCCCATCATCAGGTATATCCTCACCATGGAACTCCTACATCTCAACATCATCATCGTACTGAAGCTGTGTATCCTCCTCGTCATCACTGATGGGATTACCCATCTCCCATACGATGTGCTAATCAGCCTCTAAGTCAGAACCCTTGTCATCAGCTGCATGCTCTAAAATATCATCGGTCCGCATTGGCTTCACGTGCTCTAAAATCTCGGAATCTCTGGGTGGAGAAGCCTCAGACTCCATAAAATTCATCTCGGCATATTTGGAGGATCAATCATCCATCCATCCGAGTCGTCCGATCCTAAACTGTTGGTACTGTCGTTAGTGATAAACTGGGATAGATATACTCAATGGTCTATTGCCCTAAATTTAGTAAAGAAATTTAAAAGTTAGAAATCGTTTTCTAGGTTTTGATCTTAATTTACTAATTAGCCCAAAAATTGTGAAACTTATTTCTTTTTAGATTTCAAAGTTCCCAAAATCATGATGTAATCTTTATATATTAACTTAGCTTATTTTTATTTAAATACTTTAGTTCAGAGAACTTCTTATTTCTAACTACAAAATACCTTCTTGTCAAATTGTGAAACTTAATTCACAAGGTATTTGTACTTCAAGTGTTTCATCGTTTAATCAAATTCATCCCAGAATTTGTTGACTACTAGAAGTTGTTAAGAATTCTGATTCTCAAATCCAGATTCTTATAAGGATTATTACTTGCTCAAGTGAGGTTATCACTTATTTACCAACTAACGAAAAGAAATTTCTGAAAAGTCAAAAATACTTCTGAATGAAAATAAGTCCACATCCTATCTTTATTTTTCATATTAAACTGCTTAATTTTAAATTCATTTATATACCAGAATTTATCGACTGTCCAAAATCGCCGATTATTTCAATATGAACATTTACATTTTAACCTGACTCATTCAAGCTTGAATTACCTTAATTATTTCCAAAACAAAGTTCTTAAATTTATAAAGCCCATCATATTTGGATTATATACACTAATTTCGACTCTACATGAACATCCTTTACTAGTTTGTGAAATTCATATCATAAGATGTTAATATTTAGATTTTAATAATCTTAACTAATTAGTTTAGGGAAGATCACAAGTATTTTAACAGTTTGGGTCTCCTAATTTATTATCCAGATCATAACATATTTATATTTCAAAACAAATTCTTTTATATTCAAAACGTATTACTTTTCAAAACCAAGACCATTTTATGCGAAAATACGCTCTCATATATACTACTCAAAAACTCATTTACGGTATCACTATCCCTATCTCTAATGAGTTACTCATTATAGGATATAACATAATCCTATCTCTGAAGAGTCCTTTCATTCTTTAATAATGAGTCATACCCCAAAGCTTTGTATAAACCAAAGCTCTGATACCACTTTTTGTAATGACCCGCCTTTTTTCCTGTTTCAAACTAGTAATTAAACTGACTCGAAGCGTTCATAAAGACATAATGTAAAGGGTACTTATACATTGGAATATAAGAAAAGAACTTTTTATTCTCGTATCAATAATTTTACATCAGAGTTACAATGAATATTAGAGTACAATAATAAATAGGGGAAAAAATATAAAACTCTCAATGGAAGAATAATGATCGAAATGACAGCTCCAGTCCTATTTCAGCACCTGCCCTAATTGACTCCAAGATTAATCTGCAAACCAAATCTACCAAGCTGCCCATATGGAAAATTAAGGGCACTCAGATTTTAGGTGAACAAACAATAAACTCCAAGTTAGTCATGGGACTGGTGTGAGAAACTTAGAACAATTATCTTTATGTTTATTTTAAAGTGAGGTAAATCATAAGACCACGTCGTATAACACGGAACAAATTTTCCTTTATGAATACTAGTGCGTAAAAGTTCGCAATGTATTTTTTTGGAAAATGAAGCTACTATAAGGTCTCGCGACATACACAAATGCAGACTTAGGCGAGGTTTCTCCTTATGACAACCAAAAATGATCGATACATGGAAAATCCTCTTATATTATTATTAGTGCATGGTATGAAAAATCATTTCGCAAATAAATGTATCAAACTTAGCCAACATAATATCTCATGCTATTATGTTAACATATAGGAATATAACTGTAACCATAAGGGTTCATAGTGGAGGATGAACTTCCAATAAATGGCCAGGTTAAGGAACTTTCTTATCCAATGGGTACACCTCTAAAGGGATATCCGGAGAACCAACTGGCTCTCTGCCAACACAAGGCCATGTTATCCCGTAACCGGATAACATAGTGAACACCTGAATATGTCATTTCTCTGTTGTTACCAACCTTAACCGGGCGCCCGCGACATCAACATCCATATAAGTAGAAGTTGCCACATAAGTAATACCTAGACTCCATACCATGGTACACTTTATCTAGAAGGAAATGACATACTAATATACTTGCCATATTTTTTTCCTATTTTGGTCATTTTCGGGGAGTGAGGCTTGTCGAAGTTTCGTTACGCAAAGCTACTCTTAACTAAGTCATGCTTTGATCATTTATAGCTCAACCACTTGGTATCCCACATTGTTATTTTATAAATCAAAATTGTTAATTACTCACCGTATCATCTTTGAGCTCGTACATCTCAAAGAAGGGTGTTAAGATAAGAGAACATATTCTCCCTTCCAAACAGAAATATGTTTAGTAAAAACCAATCGATACATTAAAAATACACTGTTAGACATACATCTGTACAAGTTCATTCTGGGTCTGAACGAAATCGAAGGTGCTTTATTCCTCGTCCAATAAAGAGGAGAAGCCCTTGTAAATCCGGAAATCTTCCCGTATGATTGGACACTGCAATAATAAAATTCCATGGTGGGTGTACATCTGCAAACATCAGCGAGCAGTTCATACGATATGGAGATTCCCAGTCTTCAACCATTATCTTTAATTTATTATGCTCTATTTCGCCATATAATCATTCAAAATGGTTTTTAGATAGAAATCTAATCTCGGTCTTTTCGAATAATCAACGTGATTTAAAAAAGATTATGGATTATATCAGACCTTATTCAAGTCTCCTTTCACTTAAAGTTGGTTAATCAAAATCTTCCTTTAAAACCATTCTTAGTGTCTTATCTTTTAACAAAATCCATATTTAATAACTTTTAACACACACTTTATTCCTTCAAAATCCAATATTTCGTCAATTGAAACATAATCAAGGTTCCCTTTTTAAAAACTTATTTAAATTAGATCTTTCCTTTAAAGATTTATTTCATAAATCTTACTTTTAAAACCTACCTTTTAAAAACAAAGGATGACTAAAACTTGTGAGTCTTGATAATTTTTTCCTCATAGCTTCGCTGACTTTAAAACCAATATTTTTAAATACCTCCATTGATTTATTAAGAAATTATCTTAATCCAAACAAATTGATATCAAAGACAAAACTGGATAAAGTTATATTTAATATGAATTCTCGAAATCAGTGAATACTATAAGCGGGATAATGATATAACATCTTTCAGATTCCTCAGATAGTATACATCTAATAACGGAATTCGATATCAAATATCCAAAAATTATTTCTAACCAAACCTATGTAAATTTGAAAACATTTTATGTTATTCAAAGAGTAATCAAAACCATTTGGTATAAGAATTGGATAGAAATTCTATCAGCTCGTGTTCAATATTAATTCCCGTATTCAGCCGACACTATAAGCAGAATATAGGTATTTACCTTACAAATTCCCCAAATAGTATAAGTTTTATCTATAAATTTTTTACCAACATTCGAAGATCGTTTGCAACTAATCCCAGTTTCATAAATAATTGGAAAACCATTTTATGTTAAGGTCAACTAGGTTTTACTTAAAATCTATATGTTTAGGCGTTATAAACTTCAAAAAATATTTCATTAATCATTAAAAAAAATTAGTAAGTTTGAAACTTCAAAACATACTATTTTCGAATTTTTTTGCAAAAGCGTTGCAAAATAACTTAATCAACTAGTTTGATCAAAATAACCTCTATATCATTCGAAACTATATTTTTCCAATTCAAATTGCTTTTAAATTATTTATCATGATTAATTATAATTTTTATAAAGCTGTTTCTTTCGGTTTCCAATTACGGTCACCTAACTGCATAATCGTGATTTTTTTTTAAAATAGATGTGAACATAACTTGAAATCTATACACTGAAATGGAAAATTTCTTTTTCTATTTGAAAACAATTATTATTAGAAAGCAAACATTTTTCAATTTAGGTAAATTCGATTTAAATCGCATAGTTATAAGCGTTTGAAGTTTATGGTCGATATTGGCGAACTATCGTAGCACGACTAGTCCTATTTAGAACATATTACGATTTTGGATAAAAATTCACCCAATTTACTTCATATATGATTATAAACATATATAAATCTATTTAACACAATAATTTCCGAAATTTCAATTCAAATCAAAATTAAATATTAAAATATTACTAGATTAATAAATATTATTCTTCAAAAATTAATCTTTTGAACCTCAAACGTTGCAGAAACTAAAGTAAATATTATATAAGACTATTGGATTAATCGGTTTGAGTTTAAACCATCATTTACAAACGTAGCTCAACTTCAATTTTGAAGTTCACTGTTCAAAATTGATTTCAAAATTGAGCATGCCGTTTATAGTCAAAATTATTTTCAAATACGTTTCCACCTTTACAAAAGTTATCCGTATATACTTTAATTTTATTTTCAAACCATTTTGGATATTCCAAACTTTAATTTCGGACCTCATTCTCAATATAAAATTAATATAAAAATCATCTATATTTCAAATTGAGAAGGATACCTAATCAATGACCTATATAATTCCATAATTAAGGAGTGGTAGGTCGGAAGTAACATACAAGCATCAATTCCCAATATACGAACATTCACAACAACCATTAACAATATCATCAATAAATGTTATTATCTATATGCCAGTGTTACGGTAATCAATGCTTATTAGTGTATATTTGTTACTAACTACACAAACATTCATCCATCATCACACACATATAATTATCAACCATAATTAACTATATATTAACACAAGTGCATAGAGTTTCTCATCGTCATATTTGCTCAATATATCTTCACGGTAGGAGAGCTTAGCTAATCGCCAACGTTCCTAAACAGACATTATTTTCCAACACTGATTTCTTTGACAATATAATTATTTTATTTATATATATACTATATATTTCTAATAGAAAGGAAGAAGGGGTAGGTGGGTCGAACATGAGTAGAAAGTTGGTGATGGATCACGGCCAGAATGAAGGTGGGTTGGTGGTGACTTGGGAGGGTGATGTCGCTGGCATGGGGAGGTGGTGAGGTCGGAGGTAGATGGGATGAGGAAGGGTGATGGTAGGGCCGAGCAATGGGAAGGGAGAGGAGGGAGTTCTAGTTAGAGGGGGAGGGTCTTGGATGGTTGAAGGGGGGAGGAGGAGAGGGGAGGTGGTAAGGTCGAGGGAGGAAGAGGTGAGAGGGGTATTTTGGCTAAGTAAAGGGGAAAGAGGGAAGGAAAAGAAGGGGAAAAGCTTAAGAATAGAGAAGGAGGTGTAGGATGTTGGAATGAAGTGAGGAGGGGGTATTAGGCTCCTTATATAGCCTAAGAGAGGATAATTTTAGGAAGTTAAGGAAAATGACACATGTCCAAAGCCTTATGCATGCATGCCACCTAGAAAACCACCCTTATAAACTATGTTCCCATCCATTGTTTTGGTAATGAACCGGATTTTTATCCATTTAATTTTGAATATTTAAATTTGTTTTAAATATTATAATTGAAATATAAAACAATTTTTATAAGGAATTTATTAATTAAACAAAGTTTGAACGTATAATTTATAATATAGTTTAAATCGAGCTCGAAATATCATGGCAATTCGTAATTTAACATTTTGAACTTAAATTGGTTATACAGAAGCCAATATGAGTTGGATTTCTTTGTAATAAGAAATATTTGAATCTATTAAACTGTAATTTTCTAGTGGAAGTGAAAAACTCGAGATTTCATCTTATAGATAGTAAGTTATGTCCAAATTAAATTTCAGAAAGTTGCTATGGAATCGTTTATAAACCATAATGATTTATTTAATAAAAATAAATGGATTTTTAATTTATATTGATTTTCATTTTAAATTAAATATAGAAATATCGAGTTTAAAAATAAAACTAGATTATTTTGAAGCTATATGTATATATTCAGATTGGATATGTAATTTATTTGTTAATTGGAGATTGATTTGATTTAATTTCCAAACGATATAGGATTTTAATGAAAATAATTTTATAAAGTCCAAAATAGATTATTCTAGAAAGATTTTCAAGGCCTAGTTATAAATTAATTTTTAGAATTTTACTGTGAATTTTAATTTGGAATATAAGCAACTTTTTATTTGGAGTATTTTACACCCTAGAACAGCGTTTTAGGACTTCATAGAATAAGTTAATTTGTCTATTTTCTTGTGTTTCTGGAATCATAGCACACTGCTCAGAGCAATGGTATTTATATTTTTTTCTTTAAATGCTCTCACATGGCTATCTACAAAATTTCCTTTACGATCCGTCTATTCCTTGTTTTCAATAATAATAAAAAATATTACACTTGCTTACCATATTTTAATCTGTGCGATTACAAAAAGGTGCACGCTGAGGAATTTAATCCTTTAGTCCACAAGCAAATTTGGTGTTGCGCCCTTCAAGCTACTTCGTTCGTGACTACCAATAAAATAAAGAGTCGTGATTTCCAAGCTAATAAAGAACAGTGTGTGCCAAGCTATTTGACACCATGCATGCAAAGCTACCCCATATTCCTATAAAACAAAAGAGTCGGTCCTTCTCTGTTACATTTCCTTCAAAGAAACTGAAAATTCTTCCTTAAAAAAAACGTTCCCTTCAAAAATCGATATCAATTTGTATAAAATTCCTTAATTAGCCAAACTTTGATCTTGTAGTTGCTTTGAGTTATACTTTACCTCGAGTACCCTTTCATAGAGCGCGATGATATCTAGGAAGGGCGCAGTAATGAGAAAGAAGCCTAGAGTTTTTCGAGATTGGATTTATGGTGTATTGAGGTTCGATTTAGAGATTTATTCTGAATTTTGGGGTAGGATTTAACATATTATCGAAACCTTTTGTTCAAATTAGGGACAAAAGAAGCCGAAGATTCTTATATCTTCTACAGGACGGCGACGAAGTGGGAATTATTTGGGTATGTTCGAGTTCATCTTCGAGTGGCGTACTGGTAAAGGTCATGACGGAAATTCTGGTGATGAGCGGAAATAAGTGAGGTGCGTTGTACTGAAAGCGGATTAGGAGTTCAGTGGTTTGGCTACTTACTGGAGGTAGAGGGATTAATTTCGTGAAGAAGTTAAGGTTGGAGTCTTTGTTTTTCCTTCAATGGTTTCAAAACTGTTGTGGGTAGAATTTTAATGTTGTTTATATCGTGGATGACTGTGAAGAATGTTGGTCTTTATTTGTGTGTTGTTTGAAAGAAATACTGAAGGAGACGAGAGTTATTCTTCTGGTAAATGAACTAAAAAACGCATGGATTAGAAATGCTAATGGCGATGGGTGGTTTAAAGGCAGTGTTGCTGAAGGAAGTGCACGGTGGGAGCTGGGTGTGCACTATGAAGGAACAGTTTCAAAATGTTTTGGAAAAGATAATTTAACGTGGAGTTAACGACATTAAAGGGAATAAGGTATTAGTAATAATGGAGATAACATTCATCTGCACTTTAGCTAACTTGAGGTCTTGTTGAGCACAGACTAAATAGATGTTGAATGGAAGGATGGACGTTCGGTAATAACATGATCTCTTGGTGAAAGAAGGGTTTGTAATGATAATCCTAGGTTGGTGGAGCTTTGGAAGCTGCCGTTAATGAGGAGGTGATGTTGAAATCGTCGAAAGCAAAGGAACAAGGGATTTTTGGTTAAGCGGCCTATTATCAGAAACAAAGTAATTAAGGTTAAAAAATCATAATTTAGGAATTTAATTAGATTAATTAAAATCATATATTTTTAAATGTTATATTTTTTACCATATGTTAACAGATTCCGATAAAAACCGATCACACTGGAATTATAGTGGCGAGGTCTTCAATGGAACTGATGTGGAAGAAAATAGAGCTACTGGGATTTCATAAAATGAATCAAAAATAGAATCGTAAACTGCAAAACAAGGTGAGTAAGCTCGCTAACTCTGGCTCATTTATATTTTTATATAAACGAGTTTTAAATTTATTTATAGCAATATTATACTGTGTGATGGTTGTTGGATGAATGGTTGACAAAATTGGTTGAAATGATTGATAAAAATGGGGGAAATGGTTATACCGATGATCATTATTAATTCAGTTCATTATGATATTTCATATTGATGTTGATTAACATCTGTGGATGTAGGGAACAGGTTCGAGGAATCCAAGTAGATTCCTCGACATTTATACTAATGTTTTATTTATTTATTTATTGTGCTATATGATGTGTTATATAACCAATGATTGATTATGTTTTGTTTGAATTAATCTAGCTCTAGAATCTTGGTATTTAAAAACCGAAAAATATTTTCGAATATAGAAAAGAAATTTGATTTTAAGAATAAAATAAAAATAAAATAATTATTATTTCTGAATATGGGAATCAAATCTCGAATAGAGTTTGAAATAGAAACTTTTTTAAATATATAAATAAGAAGTTATTTATAAATGAGTTTATAAATTAAGTGAAATATTTATCACTGGATAAATTGGAATATGAATCCAAGTTCTAATTTATATAGAAAAGTGAAAATTGGTTTGAAACCAATATTTTCAATTTGGCTTGAACTTAGCAATTTATAAAGGAAAGTATAAACGAGATTATTGCTATTCAATTGAGATTGGTATGAATAAATTTGAATAGAAGTTATAAATAGAATTTGGGTTTAAGGTATTATTTATAAGTACGAAATCAAATGGATTTGATTATATAATTCACGATTAAAATGAATATTGGTTTAAAGAAAATATTTTGCAAACGAAATATCTCTATAGGAAATTTAGTTTTGAAACATGAATCCAGATTGGAAATTGAATGAAAATAGAAAGGGGTAATCGTTTTAAAAGAAAAAGATGAGTTTTTTTTCAAAAATTCGGAATATAAAATAAAATGTGATAACGTTTTGTAGACTGGAATGGTTATAAAGTAATTTGGTAATGATTTGGAAAGGTTAAATTCAAAAGTGAATCTGGAATTTGAATTAACCTGCAATGGTAGATAAATTCTGAAATTTGGAGTAAAAATCGAATATAGATTATTTGAGAGAGAGTTATTTATTGGAATTCAATTATATCAAATTTTGGGAAAATAGTAACTTTTAGTTTTCGTTTGAATAAAATTTATTTATTTATTTACTTATTAATTTATTTATTGAAATTAATAAATACAAGTTATATTTTTATAAACCAAATATTGGAAAAAGTGATTATAACGCTGTCGTTAAAGCAAATGTTTTGGAAATCTAAACAACGTTTATAACGCTACTGTTATAATAAATATTTTATAAATCTAAACAGCGATTGTAACGCTATCTTTAAAATAAATGTTTTTTATAAATCAAATATTTGTAAACAGAGATTATAACGCTACTGTTATAATCAATATTTTTCCATGAAAGAAGTAAATCCTTAGATTGAATCTAAGAGTCGCATAAGCATTGTTTTGTTTGAAGTTGTGAGCTTTGACTATTTCGAAATTGAGAATGTCATTCAATTAAGGTCTAAGAGGTAATTATACTCAAACTTGATTGACTTCATGATTAATGGAGGAATGGTTAATGTTCTATAGTGAAGATTTGTTAGCAATATGGTTAGTTAATAAATGATTAATGGATTGAGTTATAATAACGATGTTTTTATAACATCAGGTTAATTTAAAGGATTTGAAATGTTTTTCCCAACTAAAATGAGAGATATTTTCTATTCATGGAAAAGGAAATGAATTGGTCAACAAGGAATTAATAAATGGAATATGTAAATATATTCCGATATTAATAAGGCGTATTTTTTGAATATAGAAAATAAGGATTTGTGAACATATAGAAATGTTTCCTAACTGGAATAAGAGATATTTTCTCGAATAAAGGAATTATGATATGGGAAATATTTTCCAAGAATCGAGAAAGAAATTGAAAGTTAAAAGAATATGGAAAAGGGAATTTGGAATTGATAATATAATAAGGGAGTTAATATAAATGGGCCAGTGTTGTGTGATGCTTGATCAGTAGAATTTCCAATTGGAAATAGGACCGTTGAATGTATGGATGTTTCTTTGATAGTTAATCACTGACTATCAACGTTTTGATTTATTTTATACCTCCGTTGTCAATACGGAGAGGCCGAGATCAGGATTAATATCTAAAAACCACTCCGCATTGGCATAAGCGTTACGAATCAACTTATGCAGAAGATATATGAAGACGGAGTTAAATGCAAGGGCTGATCTATCAATCCTAGGTGGAAATTACCTAAGTTGGATAAATAGAATGGTTCCTTCGGCTTGTCCAGTCCCAGGACAACTTATATGGATGAATGTCTAACGACGTGATATTCAAAGTAAATGGTGGCAAGACATTCTGAAAGATAATCGGGACCTCAAGCCTCATCAACCGGGAAATGACAGAAATCGGGCAGGCAGCATGGCCATGTGGGTCATTCTTATTAGGGGTATTATCACCTGATCTAGAGAAAATTCAATTGCTTCTTATTCTATTCGCTGTTGTAGGCTTTCGGTAACAGTTGTTGATCACAACCGTCGGTGATAATATGCTCGATACACTCAAGTTAAATGCGTGGTCAGGCATTTGTGGGACGGTATGCAAGACGTTCTTAATGAACCCAGTGTATTCCCCTCTAGAGATACACTATCGGGAGGTGGTTCCATAACTTGTCATGTTGAAAATCCAATCTCCAATAAGCACCCTGTGATTTTTGATTTTATATTGTATATGGAGCGTGTAATGCAAGCGTTCCGCTAGATTCTATTTATTTTATGTAGACATTATTATAATATCACTATATTTGATATTAAAAATATTTTTGTTATCGTAAGATAAAAATCATCCATGTTTATGTGTGGATCGGTCTTACGATTATCATTTCTTTTGAAAGGATTTTTGTAAGTTAAACCAATGGTTGGAGTTTACTCACACCAGTCCTATGATTGACCCAGAGTTTATTTTGTCTTGTTTTTTTCCCTAAACTCTTGGGTGCCCAAATTTGCATGAGCAGTCGAGTAGTTGTGATTTTTCAGATCCACTTGGAGGAGCTTAAAGCAGGAGGCTTCACCTGTTAGCTATAGACTATCATATTATTTGCTATGTATCATGTTTATATCTAGAAAGAGGTGTTTATAACTGTTCCAGGAATACATGTTATTCTATGATAATGGTATGTATACACAATCACTGATTTGTATTTTAAAGTTATTTTATTAATATATTTTATTCGTTCTGCTGTGAGATTTGTGTTTTTCGTTTTTCTTCTATTCTATCTTTTCTTTCTTTCTATTTCTCATCCTCTAACTTCTCTCTATTAATGATTCGTATTTCTGTGCAATTTGGTTTGGATGTGTGGTGTGATTAGTCAACTCAAAGGGTCTGTTACACTTGGTATCAGAGTTGAAGGTTGAGTAGTAACCTTGGCTCTGTAGCGTAATTCAATAGAGATGGGGTTAGTAGTACCTCGGATTGAATTTGAGTGTATATATATAAGCACGTATTTTGTAGATTTGATATAAAATTGTTTTATATTGTGTTTGTTGGTTTATTGAGTGGTTTATGAAATTTGGTCGATACAAGATGTACAACTGTATCGATAGGTGTTTCTAAACTCTCGAACATAACGATTCCACGTAGTATTGTTTTAAAAATGGGTAAACGAAATTATTTTGCCCAAAATTATTTTGTTAAAAAATGACAATTTCTTAATTATTATAGTATTTGGATGTATTGACAATTATTATAATCTAATTGAATTATAAAATATTGCAATGGCTATATAAAACCAAATTGAATTTGTATAAGAATGGAATATACAAATAAGCTGGATTACAATTGGATTCAGGCTAGAATTTTGAATTTAGATCCTGGATATTTAAAAAATATTTTTTTTAAAGTACAATAAAGTAATATAGCATTACTTGTAAGTATTTTTGAATGAGAATGGTTTTTAATGAGTTTTGAATGTGATTATGCATTGAAATCACTTTAGTGGTGAGAAAATAATTCTTATAATGGGTCGTGACATTATCAGTACTCATTTTCAAGTTCCTGAGTGATGAATTTCTACCATAGTAATTTGGAAATGAAAAATATGTTTGAAAAGGACAATATATTTTAGAAATTCAAATGTTTTGAATTGAGTTGATTATAAATGTATGTATATAAATATGTATGATTTCAAACTAATTTGAAATAAAACCGGAAATTTGAATTCTGAAATTAAAATTTAACTTGTAGAAGTTGAATAGAAACAAATGGTAAAAATGTAACAAATGAATTGAAATTTAACTTAAGTTAAATTAAATTGGATGTGATTAGAAATGATTCTGAATGACATTAAATATAAAGATTTTGAAATTTGAATTATTAAAATGGTTCGACTTATCCATAACAAGTTGAATATATAGTGTTGTCGATTGGAAATAAATTGGGACGAATTTGAATTCAATTGGAAACCGAATTTGAAGTATAGAATGGAAGTGAACTAATCAGAAGTTGATTAGAGAGTTAAAAACTGGAAGTTGGATTGATTTGAAATCAACTGGAAATGGATATATGTATGCTGAGTAGATATTGAATGGAAGCAAATGCAAGGGATATAATTTATGCCCAACAAAAAGGTACATGTTTACAATATTACTTGGGTTGATGATTTTGTGAGCCTACAGGGCAAGCCACTTGGCTTTTTGATTTTCTTTTGGATTGGGAAAGGCCTAGAAAGGCGAGTAGTGGTTGTAAAGATTGTGCCATGCAAAGGAGATGCTAGCGAAATTTTTTGAAAATTTAATGATTAAGAAAAGTTTCAAGAATTTGTTTTTTAATTTAAAATCAAGTTGTTAATTGTAATTGAAATAAGAAAAAAAAGAATTGGTTAATAAAATTTCAAGTAGAATAATGAAATTTATAAATGGATTTAAAATCAATTGGAATGGTTATAGATATGCAGAAGAGCATATGGATTAAAGAAAAGAATGTGACGATGGATTTTCCAAAAAAGGTGGACAGATCACTTGGAAAGAATTACAAAGGGTCGAGTATTGGTATGAGAATTCGAAGGTCGTCTAAGAACTAGTTTATGAAGATATGGAATATAAGATTTCAACTAAGCAGGTTATGAGGAGTTAGAGTCATAGCATATCTACTACTTAGCAATTTCGAGGACGAAATCATTTTAAGGGGGAAGGAATGTAACGACCTGGATTTCTAGCCATTTAATTTTGAATATTTAAATTTGTTTTAAATATTATAATTGAAATACAAAACAATTTTTATAAGGAATTTATTAATCAAACAAAGTCTGAACGTATAATTTATAATATAGTTTAAATCGAGCTCGAAATATCGCGGAAGGTCGTAATTTAATGTTTTGAACTTAAATTGGTTATACAGAAGCCAATATGAGTCGGATTTCTTTGTAACAAGAAATATTTGAATCTACTAAACTGTATTTTTCTAATGGAAATGAAAAAAATCGAGATTTCATCTTATAGATAGCGAGTTATGTCCAAATTAAGCATTTAGAAAGTCATTATGGAATCGTTTATAAAACATAACGATTTATTTAATAAAAATAATTGGATTTTTAATTTATATTGAATATCGTTTTAAATTAAATACATAAATATCGAGTCTAAAATTCAAATTAGATTTTGAAGCTATATGTATATATTCAGATTGGATATGTAATTTATTTGTTAATTGGAGATTGGTTTGATTTAATTTCCAAATGATATAGGATTTTATTGAAATTAATTTTATAAAGTCCAAAATAGATTATTCTAGAAAGATTTTCAAGGCATAGTTATAATTTAATTTTTAGAATTTTACTGTAAAATTTAATTTGGAAAATAAGAAACTTTTTATTTGGAAAATAAGAAACTTTTTATTTGGAGAATTTTACACCCTATAACAGCGATTTGGGACTTCACAGAATAAGTTAATTTTTCCATTTTCTTATATTTCTGGAATCATAGCACACTACTCAGAGCAATGGTATTTTCATTTTTGTCTGTAAATGCTCTCACATGGCTATCTACAAAATTTTCTTTACAATCCGTGTATTCCTTGATTTCAATAATAATAAAAAATATTACACTTGCTTACCATATTTTAATCTGTGCGATTACAAAATGGTGCACGCTGAGGAATTTGATCCCTTGATCCACAAGCACATTTGGTGTTGTGCCCTTCAAACTACTTCGTTCGTGACTGCGAATAAAATAAAGAGTAGTGATCGCCAAGCTAAAAAAGAACCATGTGCGCCAAGCTATTTGACACCATGTGTTCCAAGCTACCCCAAATTCTTGTAAAACAAATGAGTCGGCCCTTCTCTGTTCCATTTCCTTCGAAGAAAACCGAAAGTTCTTCCTCAAAAGAAATCGTTCCCTTCAAAAATCGATATCATTTCATATAAAATTCCTTAATTCACCAAACTTTGATCTTGTAGTTGCTTTGAGTTATACTTTACCTCGAGTACCCTTTCATAGAGCGTAATGATATATAGGAAGGGCGCAGTAGTGAGAAAGAAGCCTAGAGTTTTTCGAGATTGGATTTATGGTGTATTGAGGTTCAGTTAAAAGATTTATTATGAATTTTGTGGTAGGATTTAGCATCTTATCGAAACCTTTTTTCGAATTGGGGACAAAAGAAGCCGAAGATTCCTGTATCTTCTACAGGTCGGTGACGAAGTGGGAATTCTCTGGGTAGGTTCGAGTTCATCTTCGAGTGGTGTACAAGTAGAGGTCATGACGGAAATTCTGGTGATGAGTGGAAATAAGTGAGGTGTGTTGTATTGAAAGCGGATTAGGAGTTCAGTGGTTTGGCTTCTTGCTAGAGGTAGAGGGATCAATTTCGGGAAGAAGGTGAGGTTGGAGTCTTTGTTTTGCCTTTAATTGTTTCGAAACTGTTGTGGGAAGAATTTGAATGTTATTTATATAATGGATGACTGTGAAGAATGCTAGTCTTCTTTTGTGCGTTGTCTGAAGACGATACTGAAGGATACGAGATTTCTTGTTCCGGTAAATGAATTAAAAAAACCCACATGGATTAGAAATGCTAATGGCGATGGGTGGTTTAAAGGGCAGTGTTGCTGAAGGAAGTGCACGGTGGAAGTTGGGTGTGCACTGTGAAGGAACAGTTTCAGAATGTTTTGGAAAAGATAATTTAACGTGAAGTTAACAGTATTAAAGGGAATAAGGTATTAGTAATAGTGGAGATAACATTTATCTGCACGTCAGCTAACTTGAGGTCTCGTTGAGTACAGACTCAAAAAATGTTGAATGGAAGGACGGACGTGCGGTAATGTCGTGATCTCTTGGTGAAAGAAGGGTTTGCAATGATAATGCTAGGAGGGAGGAGCTTTGGAAACTGCCGTTAATGAGGAGGTGATGTAGAAATCGTCGAAAGCAAAAGAACAAGGAATTTTTGCTTAAGCGGCCTATTATCAGAAACAAAGTAATTAAGGTTAATAAATCATAATTTAGGAATTTAATTATATTAATTAAAATCGTATATTTATAAACGTTATATTTTTACCATATGTTAACAGAATCCGATAAAAACCGGTCATACTGGAATTATGTTGACGAGGTCTTCGATGGAACTGATGTGGCAAAAAATAGTGCTAATGGGATTTCATAAAATGAATCAAACATAGAACCGTAAACTGCAAAACAAGGCGAGTAAACTCAATAACTCTGGCTCATTTATATTTTTATATAAACGAGTTTTAAATGTATTTACAGAAATTTTATACTATGTGATGGTTGTTGGATGAATGGTTGACAAAATTGGTTGAAATGATTGATAAAAATGGTGGAAATGGTTATACCGTTGATCATTATTAATTCTATTCATTATGATATTTCAAATTGACGTTGATTAACATCTGTGGACGCAAGGAATAGGTTGGAGGAATCCAAGTGGATTCCTCAACATTTATATTACTGTTTTATTTATTTATTTATTGTGCTATATGATGTGTTATATAATCAATGATTGATTATGTTGTGTTTGAATTACTCTAGTTGTAGAATATTGGTATTTAAAAAACAAAAAATATTTTCGAATATAGAAAAGAAATTTGAATTTAAAAATAAAATAAAAATAAAATAAAATAAAATATTATTTCCAAAAATAGGAATTAAACCTCGAATAGAGTTGGAAATAGAAACTTGTTTAAGTAGATAAAACAAGATGTTATTTATAAATGAGCTTATAAATTAAGTGAATTATTTATCACTGGATAAATTGCAATATGAATTCAAGTTCTAATTTATATAGAAAAGTGAAAATTGGTATCAAACCAATATTTGCAATTTGGGTTGAACTTAGAAATTTATAAAGGAAAGTATATACGTGATTTTAAATGATTGCTATACAACTGAGATTGGTATGAATAAATTTGAATAGAAGTTATAAATAGAATTTGGGTTTAAAGTAGTATTTATAATTACGAAACCAAACGGATTTGATTGTATATAAAAGAAATATGTTCATGATTAAAATGAATATTGGTTTAAAGCAAATATTTTGCAAACAAAATATCTCTAAAGGAAATTTAGTTTTGAAGTATGAATCCAGATTGGAAATTGAATGAAAATAGAAAGGGGTAATCGTTTTAAAAGAAAATAATGAGTTTTATTTCAAAATTCAGAATATAAAATAAACTGTGATAAAGTTTTGTAGACTGAAATGGTTATAAAGGAATCTGGTAATCATTTGGAAATGACAAATTCAAAAGTGAATTTGGAATTTGAATTAACCTGCAATGGTAGATAAATTCTGAAATTTGGAGTATAAATTGAATATAGATTATTCAAGAGAGAGTTATTTATTGGAATTCGATTATATCGAATTTTGGGAAAATAGTTATTTTTACTTTCCGTTTGAATCAAATTTAATTATTTAATTACTTATTAATTTATTTATTGAATTTAATAAGTACAAGTTGTATTTTTATAAACCAAATATTGGAAACAGTGATTATAATGTTGTCGTTAAAGTAAATGTTTTCGAAATCTAAACAGCGATTATAACACTACCGTTATAATAAATATTTTATAAATCTAAATAACGATTGTAACGCTTTCGTTAAAATAAATGTTTTTTATAAATCATATATTTTTAAACAGCGATTGTAATGCTACCGTTATAATCAATATTTTTCCGCGAAAGAAGCAAATCCTTAGATTGAATCTAAGAGTCTCGTAAGCGATGTTTTGTTTAAAGTTGTGAGCTTTGACTATTTAAAAATTGAGACCGTCATACAATTAAAGTCTGAAAGGTAATTATACCACAACTTGATTGACTTCATGATTAATGGAGGAATGGTTAATGTTCTATAGTGAAGATTGGTTAGCATTATGGTTAGTTAATAAATGATTAATGGTTTGAGTAATAATAACGATGTTTTTATAACATCGGGTTAATTTAAAGCATTTGAAATGTTTTCCCCAAATAAAATGAGAGATATTTTCTATGCATAGAAAAGGAAATGAATTGTTCAAAGAGGAATTAATAAATGGAATATGGAAATATTTTCCGATATTGATAAGGTATATTTTTTGAATATAGAAAAAAAGGATTTGTGAACATATTGAAATGTTTCCTAACTGGAATAAGAGATATTTTCTCGAATAAAGGAATTATGATATGGGAAATATTTTCCAAGAATTGAGAAAGAAAGTGAATGTTAAAAGAATCTAGAAAAGGGAATTTCGAATCGATAATATAATAAGGGAATTAATATAAAGGGGCCAGTGTTGTGTGATGCTTTATCGGTAGAATTTCCAATTGGAAATAGGACCACTGATTGTATGGATGTTTCTTTGATAGTTAATCACCGATTATCAAAGTTTTGATTTATTTTATATGTTTTTGTCAATACGGATAGACCGGGATCAGGTTTAATATCTGAAACCCACTCTGCATTGGCATAAGTGTTACAAATCAACTTATGCTGAAGATATATGAAGACGGAGTTAAGTGCAAGGGCTAATCTATCAATCCTAGGTGAAAATTGCCCAAGTTGAATTAATAGAATTATGCCTTCGGTTTGTCTAGGCCCAGGTAAACATATATGGACGAATGTATGATAGCGTGATATTCGAAGTAAATGGTGGCAAGACCTTCTAAAAAATAATCGTGACCTCAAGCCTCGTCAACCGGGAAATGACACAAATCGGGCAGGCAGCATGGCCATGTGGGTCGTTCCCATTAGTGGTATTATCACCTGATCTAGAAAAAATTCAATTGCTTCCTATTCTATTCGCTGTTGTATGCTTTCTGTAACGGTTGTTGATCACAACCGTTGGTAATAATATGCTCGATACACTCAAGTTAAATGAGTGGTCAGCCATGTGTGGGCCAGGTTGCAAGACGTTCTTATTGAACCCAGTGTATTCCCCTCTAGAGATACACTAACGGGAGGTGGTTCCATGCCTTGTCATGTTGGAAATCCAATCTCGAATAAGCGCCCTACGGTTTTTGATTTTATATTATATATAGAGCGTGAGATTCAAGCGTTCCGCTAGATTCTATTTGTTTGATGTAGACATTATTATAATAACACAAGATTGATATCAAAAATATTTTTGGTTATCGTAGGATAAAAGTCATCCATGTTTATGTGTGGATCGGTCTGTAACGCCCCGGATCTATACCCACTATCGCCCAGTTCATTTCAAAGAAATGTCGCAGACCATAACGGAGAATGAGGTTTGTGAAGGGCGACCGATTGTATAATTGCTCCATGTTAGGAATGCACATCGAATTTTGATACCGAATAAAATTTTGAAATGACCATTCGGCACATAGGGAAACTACACAACGGCTTTACGCAATCCGGAAAGTAGTATAAAATAGCCTCCAACCACAATATAAATATGGTATATCTCAAAGCTAGACACAGAATAAGCATATCACAAAGGCGGAATAGATATGAATAAACCAAGAATATGTACAACAAACAAGTGGTCAACAAAGATCCACTAATACATGTACCAAGATCAACCTAAAAGAATATGTACACTACGAGATAATGTCATAGGTGCAAAGTACATAAAACTGTAGAGACAGAGTAGGAAGATGGAAGTGAAGGTCAATCCTGCTATGAGTCCCAGAGGAGTACCTAAAATGACTTGGCCTGACCCGAGTATTATTTATAAGGAAATAAACAATAAACGGATCAGTCTAGCTGTACTTATCAAATAAACGGAGATAACAAGAGATATAACACAGGATGACATGATTCTACTAATAACATCTAATCATAACTAAATATGAAACATAGCATGTCAACACAACTATCCCTAAATAATCTCCTTGCTAATGTGGAATACAACATTCCAATAATCATAAATCATCAAGAAATCATAAATCATTAAGAAATCATAAATCACCAAGAAATCATAAATCACCAAATAATGATAAATCATCAAGTAATCATAAATCACCAAGAAATCATAAATCACCAAGTAATCATAAATCTTCAAGTAATTATAAATCACCAAGAAATCATAAATCATCAAGACATCATAAATCACCAAGACATCATAGAAAACATCACCAAGAGGCATGCCTGTTCACCAAGATGAGATACGATCTCTTGGCAGCGAACCCATAAGTTTGAGCCGAAGATTACCACGGTGTCGGGCTGCCAAAGCTCCCCACCGTGCCCGGGTGGTGACCTCGGAGAGAGGAAATCAAAAATCATAGAAAATCATATAAAGTTGGACCGAAGTCTCGTAGATGAAGGTCACAAATCGTATATTCCCACTCGGGCGATCGCGAACCAAACAACTATGTCATAAAGGCGGATACCATAGATCCAGACGAATAGAAATTACTCCGAGCTAGAGAATATAAGAAAACAACAACATGACCCATAACCACATGCTATTCTCGAATATTTACGAACCCGTAATTGGTTTCTATTCAAAACAGAGAAAATCATAGAAGGAGCATTGCCATGGTTTTCAATTGGACGAGTCCAAGAATTAACCATCGAAGCAAAAGCAAGGGTTCATAGTCCTTGATTTTACTAAGACGTTTAATTAGATTTCTCATACGAATGAGGAAAAGGTTTATAAAATATATTCTAGTAGATTTGAAGAATGTTCATAAAACGATTTCATAAATAAGCCTCGTATAATGAAGTAAAATTGGAAACCATTTTAGTACAAGAATTTGATATCTACTATTAACATAAAATCACTTTATATAACTTTAAAGTGGCAATAAACAATAGTATGATTGCTGAGGCAATCGATCAAGGGGGTTCACGCCACAATGACGTGATCTCAAATCATAAATCATAAACTCACATCATGACAAAACACATGAAATCAAGGGATAACGGTTGTAATTTCTATCAACGAACGAATCGAAATCCCAAACTAGCACCCGAAGGTTTTAAACTACATCGGAATAGACTCGAAGGATATCGAGTCGATAATTCACGTTTTAGAGGCGTGAATCATCTTAACAAGAGTATACGAGCTTTAGAATGATCACTTATTCAATTCACATCTTAAACAAATGTGAATCGGCCAATAAGGATCAACATTGGAAGAATCACATAAGGATCAAAGTCGAGGAATCGAGATGCTGGAATCTGTGAATTCGTAAAGCTGAAGTTCACAAACGAAGTCCGGATGGGCTGAAACTTGGCCGGGAACGAGCTCAAACGATACTAAACTATTGACCGTGGTCCACTGGTCAATAGCAGTTTCAGGCAGACAGACGTCTGACCTGTAGTGACAGACGTCTGTCACTACAGAAAGCAGTTTTTTATTTTTCCCGATATCCGGGACAGACGTCTGACCCATTTTGGTCAGACGTCTGAGCTGAAGCAACTACGAATTTTAATTGCCAATGAATGTGCAATCGGCCTCGGACAAGCCCCGGACCAATGGTGATGGTATATGATGGTTTCTAAGTGAAAACGAAGCATCTAAGGCTTACTGAAACATCATATAACACAAACAAATATGCACACACAACACGAACATGAGATTGCTATGATTTCGATTATATATTCGAAAATGAACTAATTCTCTTACCAAAGCAAATCAAATGTTATTCAAGCTAGAACACGGTTGTTTGGCAACGCTAAAGGGAAACTATAAGGACATGTGTGCACATAAGAACTTCACCTATAACATGCATAAACATTCACAAAAGATATTTGCAATGATTCTTGGTTATATACTCCAAAACGACCAAATTACCTAACCAAAGCAATCAAATGCAATATAACTGAATTGTGAAGTCTTAGAACTTTGTCGGGGGACAACGGAGCTTCACAACAACGCCAACGCAACACGCATCATATGAATGGATCGTATGAGTACTCCAAATCATAATTTCCCAACTTAATGATACATGAATATATGGAATCAACTTAGTTACACTAGCTTAACCTATTCACTAGCATATGCAAACTCAATGAGCACTAAATTACACTTGTGCATGCCATAAACTTGCGGCATAGATGTGAGTTCAACAAAGAACTCACCTTTGACTCATGAATGGCAAGAACAAGCTCCAACAAGGAAGAACAAGCACAAATCCAAGCAAAGAAGGTTTCTTTCTTCAATCACTCCTCTCAAATCACCACATGAACACATATGAAGACTGATGGATGTTAGAACATCATAAAAATCCAAAATTGAGAGGAGAATAGGATAGAGGAGATGAAGAGAGAGCTTACCCTTGTTTTCGAAGTAGATTTGCACTTGAATTGAGCTCTAGATTGGAAGCCCTAGCTTAGGAATTTAATTTCCCTTTCCCTTCCCCATTTCCTTTTGAGTGTTTGGAGTGAATGAGAGGAAGAGGGAACTAAGAGGGGTTATGTGACGAGCTAGGCTGGCTCAACCAAGACCCAACCCAAAGTGCCAAATTTTCGAATCTCAGAACGTATTGATGCTTATAGTCAAAAAGGTCGTAGACGATGATCCGGACTCAATGGAAGTGGTCTCGAGTCCTAATTTTATCATTTGTGAAAAACGACTTTTTGAGTGTTACATGAGATACGACGATATATTTAAATAAAATATTTAAATCTAACATCGTCGAATGAGCGGGTTGTTATAGACCTCCCCCCTTAAAAGAATTGCGTCCGCACAATTCCTTAAGATTGAAGTAATGAGTAACAACCAAAAATAATACCACGGAGTAGTACCATAAGAACCGGCACGAAATGAAAAGATCACAACAACGGATAGGTGAGATCCCAATTTCGTGTCACAAGATCATAAAAACTAGAGTTCAATCTCGAATTCCATTACCCATGAACGTAGTCATCCCAAACGGGTAAAATAATTCCAGAAAAATTCATAAGCGCTATGAATTCAAATAGACTCGCCTTTCTTCGTATGATTCATAAAGGAATGAGAATCATTAGAATGCAGAAAAACCAAGCGAATCTAATTTGGAATTCAAGGAGAAACAGGAATGCGTCCTACAGACGTGAGATATCAATAATAGATATTTCTCTTAGGATCTGAAATGTTAAATTTCGGTGGTTGACTAATCCATTCCCAAACTCAATCACAACGATGTAGTGAACATCAAACCTAAGCACTTTAGTCTTGCGACAAGGTGGCTGACACCAACAAAAGCACAACACAGAGATTCCAACGAATTTAGCTAAGGAAAGCAATTTTCGAAGGATTAATCAATTTTAATATCAATGATTCAAGGTTGGTAACAGAATACAAACTAGCTAGAAACCGATAACAAATATTGGTAACGGAATACCATTGAACTAGAAATCGATAACAAATATTGGTAACGGAATACCAATGAACTACTTGGGGAAATCGATTTCTAACTAGGTACTAAATCTCATTTAGTAACCATAATGACGAATCATTAGGAATTATATGAAATTCCCAATATTCGGAAACTGAAGTATCAGCTCTAGAAAATCAGAAACATCGAGAAGATGATGGATAAGTAGTGCACAACTTACCACTTCGGAGCAATATGATTTAAGATAATTTTTCGCCAAAAATCTCAAATCATAAAAATTTCAGCAATTAAGTAAAGCAATAGACAATTTCTCTAATAAGATGAGATTAAACAAAAGAGGTCATAATCCCCAAAGATTTGATTGACAAATGTTGACAAACATGTGGAGACAATTGTCAATCCAAATGATTCAAACAAACAAAGGAGGAATATCAAAAGAGCTCATCCTTTCGATATTCATTTCTAAGAACAACGCAAGGTTAAGTCCATAAATGAATTAACTATAGCACTTCTGGATGATCGACTAGATCATAGATTCGAAGAAAGGAATTATTGATTTTGCCATGGATCGCAAAACCTAAATCTTCCCTCCCAAACGGGAACTCCCATTCTCTTGAGTGATCGTTCACTAGAAAAAATAAGAATACCCATGGAATCATAAGAATACTAAATTGTCTTTAGCAAATCGAAACAAGGATTAAGAATTAGGCGAGATTCTCAATCACTAAGAATTCTCAAAAATCAAAGATCTGAAATCCAGAAACAAGGGACATAAATAAATAACTTTTTGGGTTGTTCCTGGAGTTATTTAATTTACTCAAAGAAAAGATTCAAGATAATTTCTAATTGAAATTCTTGAACTACTCAAATTCTTGGAATTGCTCCAAGGATATCTAGAAATAGTTTATCTAGAAAAACAACAAACAATTACGCAAATTCGCAAAAATCCAAAAAAAATAAAATTGGATTAACTTATTAATGGTTAATTAAATTTTAGGGATCATTTCAAATGTCGAATTGCCACATAATGGTGTTTAGGAATTCCGAACTACAACATGGCGTTCCATATCTTGTTCGAGATCCTTAACGCACCCAATGGACATGTTAACACAAGAAAGTCCTCACAATTTCTAACGTTCGCACAAATCTCGCGAAAATATAAAAATTCCACAAATCATTCGGGATGGTATAAAGGAAATAAAATTCCTTTATCGACATACAAATAAAACACAATTGATATCTTTTGATAACGAAGAACACGGTCGATGTATATCAAAAGAACCTAAATAAAATAATCTCTGAACAAGGTAAATGACATTAAGGAATTATTGACACGTACCTTGACTCAAGAAGAGGAATCACAAGAAGCGAGATGCTTTCCCACATTCTTGATCTTGAGTTTGGAATGCAGCGAGGTAACACAAATGTATCGTTGTGCATTTGTTGAGTTAATTTAGCCCAAATGCTTGGTGACTCACACCGGCACAACGAGGTAACAAATGAGTTGTTTTAGCCCGAAGGCTTGGTGATCTCACACCGAACTAGAACTACATAGATGACAATAAGGGAGTAGATTTTGTCATAACGACATGGTATCTCCATACCGATCGACAAGTGATCAATAGACCACGCTAGGTACATAGTGATGTACGAAACAATCTTAACTAGAAAACATGAAATACCAGGATCAAAGGCGCTTACAACGTGCGTAACGATGCACGAGCAAGATATCCAATGATCAATCAACTAAAAGGATCATAAATGATCAACAAGATAAGAGTGACACACAATGGTTTTCAAATGCACAAGTCGAATAATTATCCGTTAAAGCAAATACAAGGATCCGTAGTCCTCATGTTTACTAAGGCGTTTAATTAAATTTCTCGTACGATTGAAGTAGTCTTGACAATGTCATAATACGATCACCGAAGCGATCGACAACTTGAAATTTACGTATTAATAACGTATTTATACAAAAACAGACATCGATTAGCAACTCGAGTCAAAGAATGAAACAGAAGCACCACTAGAGCACACGGGCCCTAGATGAACTATAGAAATCAACTCGAAAGAGAACGAGTCGATAACTATTCTAAAAGACTAAAATAGGACACTTGAGACATAATCACCCCTCTCGTAGGAGGTAAATTGGGTGAACCGACACTTGCACGGCTGCGACCAACTATTTCGCTTCTTTAAGGAAAAAGAAGGAAGACAAAGTTAGTCTCAAGTTGAGTTCAAACGACGTGAATTCAATCAAAATGTAATTGTATAGGAAGATAAGCTATGACGGGTCTTAAGACTCTAAATAAAACACTAAAGCATGATTCCTGAGAGAGGCTTAAGACAACACCATCATCATACTATCTTACACTGTTCCAGAAAGTTGCTCTTATACCAACTGTAATGCCCCGCCTCTATACCCACAATCGTCCGGTTCATTTCAAAGAAATGTCGCATACCATAACGGAGAATGAGGTTTGTGAAGGGCGACCGATTGTATAATTGCTCCATTTGAGGAATGCACATCGAATTCTGATACCGATTAAAATTTTGACATGACCATTCGGCACATAGGGCAACTACACAATAGCTATATGCAATCCGGAAAGCAGTATGAAATAGCCAACCACAACAATATAAATATGGTATATCTCAAAGCCAGACACAGAATAATCATATCATAAAGGCGGAATAGATATGAATAAACCAAGAATGTGTACAACAAATAAGTGGTCAACAAAGATCCACTAATACAAGTACCAAGATCTGCATAAAAGAATATGTACACTACGAGATAATGTCATAGGTACAAAGTACATAAAACTATAGAGACAAAGTAGCAAGCTGGAAGCGGAAGATCAATCCTGCTATAAGTCCCAGAGGAGTACCTAAAAATGACTCGGCCTGACCCGAGTATTATTTATAAGGAAATAAACAATAAACGGATCAGTCTAGCTGTACTTATTAAATAAATGGAGATAACAAGAGATATATCACAGGATGACATGATTCTACTAATAACATCTAATCATAACGAAATATGAAACATAGCATGTCAGCACAACTATCTCTAAATAATCTCCTAGCTAATGTGGAATGCAACATTCCAATAATCATACGTTAGATCAAAATTTGGACCTAACACCCAAATTGTTCTGAATCTTGTAGAGTTTTAACTGAAGAATGAAGAAAAAGAAAATAACACATAGAATTTATAGTGGTTCGGCGTTAACAAGCCTACGTCCACTTTATATGTTATTGATTATACTTTGAATGCTGGTATAATCAATGATTTCTCTCTAGCTCACTTTTACAATTGTGATTTCTCTCAGTAATCTAGTAATAAAACTGATAAGAAATGGTAGTATGACAATAATGGCGGAATCAGTCCTTAATATTGCCAAAAAGATCCCAAAAAATGCCAAGCTCCGGGCTATTTATAGCTGATTTTATCAGGCGGATCGTGGTAACACGTGGCACGAATCCGGAGAACATCGGATCGCATCGCAGCCGATGAAGAAATAGTCAAATTAGCCGTTGTGGATAGGTGTCGCGATCCCCTTGAAGATATGTTCGAGCAAATGGGGATAATCGGTCAAAATGACGGTTGGGGACACGTGTCGCTGGATCCGTGCATCTCGGATCGCTGAAGACTAGCTCTTGCTTGAACGGGTCAGAGGCTTCGCCATGCATCAGGGGATCGGATCGGCCTATGCTAGGCAGTAATGTATGTACGGATCGAATCGCATAGAGGTGTCATTTCGTTGGTGAAACGGCGGCGATCCGATGAGGTGCGATCCGATGAAGTGCGAGTCGATGGTGCGATTCGATGAGGGGCGAGTCGGTGGTGCGATCCGTTCCTTCATGTACTTAGGGAATGTAGTTTCATACTTTCTTCTTGTGTTTGAACCTTGGTGGCTTGGTAAAAAAGCTAGCTAACATTTTGCCCCCTCGAAGTATGTTTTATCGAGGATGGAACATGCTTCGCAGTCGCAAAGACATCTTTTCGCGAAACGATGCAAGTTAGCAGTTACGTTTGTCCGGAACGTCGTATTACTTCGGAGAGGTCATTTATCGATTCGGATCGCGTGCTCGAGTCGCGGCCGTTAGCAAGCCATTCGCCTCATTCTTTGGTGAGCACTTGGGCCTCTTCACGGAACGGAACGAGATGGGCTTCTCTTCGAGACGTGGTGGGCTTTTGGTTCGCGGCCCGTCTATTTTCGCGGTTCGAGTAAAACAAAAATTGGAATATTAACAGTCGCCTCGTGACCTATATAAACCACACTCCCTCTTCACTTTCCCCCTTCTTCTAACTTCTGCATCGCGCCGCCAACTCTATTAAGGAAGAACCCTAGTTTTTTAAATCTCCAAAAATCCGATTGTTTTCCCAACTTTTAGAAAGGTAATTCTACCGAAAGCATCCTTATTCGATATCGCTGTCGTTTTTATGAGTTTTTTCGACTGGTTTGAGGGAAGAAACGATAGAATTTTGTGATTTTTTGAGGGGACCAGCAAGGCGCCATGGCTGATGGGTTCAGAGGTTGGAGTTCGGAAATGAGAAGTAGAGGAGAGAAACGGAGGAGGAAGGAGAAGAGAGAAGGCCGGTTTGGATCGTGGGCAAGGAGAGGAGAGGGAGAAGATGAAGGCCAGTGGCGTGACGGAGGGTCGTGGTGACGGCAGAGGCGTGTATCGTGGGGGGCCGCAACGATCCGGCAAAGACCCCGACCACGCAATTTCACGATCCGCGAGAGTGTCGACCCCTATTGTCTCACGATCCGAGAGGAGGGCGATCCCTTCTGCCCTGCGATCCGAAGGAGGGCGATCCCTCCTGCCCTGCCAAGGAGGGCGATCCCTTTGCCCTGCGATCCGAAGGAGGGCGATCCCTCTGCCCTGCGATCCGAAGGAGGGCGAACTGTTATACACACCTCGATCCGACTCGTAGTTCACGATCCAAATTTTTTTTGAACTTTAGACGATACCTTGTCACCATAAAATTCTGAACAGTTAGGTTAGGGCATTGATGTCAGACTTTCTGGACTAAATGACCACATAATTGGACTGCATATGACGACTAATATTTTGATGATCTTGATAACTTTTATGCTTTATCTTGAATGCATGCACAAGCACACACACCGGCACTTGCACACACGGGGACGGGTAGTTTTAATCTCATTTTTCATGTTTTCTCGCCTAACAGTAATGTCGGATAATCAATCTTCTCCAAGATCCGTTACAGAAACGGAGTCCGAGGTTCCTGAGCAATACAACCCCGAGGTCCATCCAATTAACCCAGGAGGTGAATATTCTTGCTCGGGAATACGAGGCAACGGAATCAAATCCGTCTGAAAGTACTTCATCTAGTGAAGAATCTGAGATAGACAGGCGAGCTCCCGACGAGATTCCTGGCGCGCTCGGGACAGAGAAATTTTCTGATTCTTTAGCATCTAAACTCGATGATATAAAGCTTAAAAGAATCTGCCTGAGACATGGGATCCCTTGGGATGATGTGATGACACCCGGTAGCGAAGATAGACCCCACTTAGCTCCGGAAGGGTATATGGCGGTCAGTCGAACCATGTGCTTGGTAGGAGCTATTCCTCCGTTTCCTCCAATCGTCATCGAGACTTTAAAACGATTGGGTATCGCTCCGATGCAGCTTCATCCTAACGCCTACGCATCTCTATACACGCTATATATTGCATACGCGGAGATCCTACATACCGAACTCACATTTAGAGATTTGACATTCTTCTTTCTTTTCAAGCATCGTTCCTCGGCAACCCCAAATTTCTCTTTCTTTGAATCGGTGGCGAATAGGAAGGTTTTGTACGACGGATACAGCAATATAGGGGATCCTAAGTCTGATTGGTTCTATATAAAGAAACAGGCCGGATGCTCAAGAAGATGGCTCAAATCAAGTAAACTTTAAGCTTTTGACTGAATATCTTGTTCAAGAAGCTGAAGCATTAACATTCTCCCCCTTTTTTCTTTGTTTCAAACAGATCACGTCTTCCCGAAAACGGAGGGTCCGTTATACAATAATCGATTGTCTATTCTTCTACAAAGCAGATCCGACTTTCTAAGGATCAGAAAGTGCATCACTGATGAGAATCTTCATAAGCATCATCTTCTAGATATAAGATTTGGACATGGCGCTGGCGGCAAACCCTATAGATACGTTCCCCCAACGGAGGGAGAGGGAACATCGCAAGCGGTAGAAACAACTAAATTTCGCAAGAGTCCTTTCCCGATAGTCATCCAAGTTGATGAGGACCTGAACATATACAGAGGGGATAAGGCCCGCGGTGACAAGTCCAAAGAAATCCCAGTTTCTACTCCAATCGAACCCGCAGCTCCCGATGATTTGACAAAAGAACAGTTATTCCATGAGCTGAGCAAAATTCCTCTACCCGATGATGTATACACAGAGAGAGACTTTGAAGGGGAGCCATTCTTCCCTGCTTCTGAAGAGACCATCGCTCCAACTAGAGAACAAGAAACTAGTCAGATGAGCCTGTCTTCAGGCCCGGGTCTGTTAGGGGGAATTATATGGGATGCACAAATCACACACACTGCCTGACCCCGCACTCTTACATCATCAGTATTCAAAGTTTTAATATGCTCTTTTCTCTTTTGCAGGAAAGATGTCCCGTAGGCGATCTTATTCTTATCGTTCTCTTCGTGAGGGCACACCCAGTCTTCATCCGGGTACTGAGCGCCCTCGCGGCCCTTCTCACAAGCCGACTTCCTCGCAACCCCGATCTCCACCGAAATCGACATCTGCCAAGCTCCCCAGTTATCCGATAGTTCCTGCAGGGGGAAAGAAACTTCCTAAAGAGTTAACTCCTCCGAAAAGTGCACCCTCTCACAGCAGGTCGTCAAAAAGGCATCACGAATCTAAAGATAAAGGCAAGGATCCAATCAAAGAGTCTGAAAAGGAGAGGAGTGACATCGTCCCTTCCAGCCAGCCAGAGTTGGCTGCCCCCGGGTCACGAGATTACATCCATGGTCCCGAGATTCAAGGTAGACTGGAAAAGCTGCGGGAACAGTTCCCATACATTTTCTTTGAAAGGATGACGTTTGTTCCAGCCTTGGAACCGGTGCCTAAGAACTGGGATAATGAAGTTGTCGGGCACATCCGTCACGTAGCCAGGCAGTATGAGATGATGAAGAAACATGCAGTTAACCTTTCAGAAGACATTCGAACGCTTGAAATAGAAGCACATAGATCCAAGGCGAAACTTGATAACAATGAAAGGGCCAGGACGAAGATGGAGAAGGAACTGGAAGATGCTCAATCCCAACTTGCTTTAGCGCGGAGAGATGTCGAAAATTATAAGATTGAATTGGAGAATGCTAAGAAGCGCTTTCATTCGGAACTTGACTCCAATAGCCAAGAGAAGATGGCTTTAAAGAAGGAAGTAGAAGATCTCAAAATGGCCAACATTGAGTTGAAAACAGCACAAGGCCATTTTGAAGCTGAGAGAGCTGCTTGGGAGGCAGAAAAAGCAAATTTGAAAGAAAGCTTAGCTTTTGCCAAAGCGGAAAAGGTGATTTTGAATGATCAAGTAGCGGTTGCGGAGAGACGGGCAGCTCTCGCCGAAAAGAATGTTGAAAGCGCCATCGAAATGGCTACTGCTTCAAACAACAAGCTCCTCGAGAGAGAGAAGGATATCGAGGGGTTTGAAGAGATGATTTTTGACTTCCTTGGCCAAGTCCTCAAAACCCGCAACATCTCGTGGATCCCGGATTACCACGTTACTTTAGCCAATTTATGGGATGCCATTGTTGAGGGTGAGAAGCAGAGATTGGGAGTCGATGAAATTGATGAAAATGAGTTGATGAAGAGCATCTTGAGGGATAACGAGCCCAAGGACCTGGAAGAGGGTCGTCGTCTGATTCAAGCGGAGATGGAAAAGGAGAGGGCCCTGGCTAAGGGTAAAGGCAAAGCTGACGAAGGTTCGAGTTCAGCCGCGGAGCCCAAGACCTCCGGAGTTGAGGAATACCATCCCGATGATCCACTAATCCCTTTGGGCCTAACTCCTGTGGTTGTTGGAGCTCCTGCAGCTACCCAGGAAGGAGGATCTACGGAAGGTATCTCCCTTTTTTCACCACAATTTGTCAAAGCATTTGTGAATTGTCGTCGTCTGGTAGAACAACCAATTGAATTAGTAACGTGTATTCCCCATAATACAGGTGATGAGCCCGTCGACAAGGGTGTTGAAAAAGGAAAAGAGGCAGAGAAGGAGGCTGTCTCGCCAGGTGCCGGTGTTGACATACCGAAGCAGACTGAGGATACAACAGCAGAGAAAAGCATCCTAGCACCTATTGCTAATGTTCTCAAGGATGCTGAAACCATCGAGGCCCTGAAAGACATGGATGGGCGCCATGTAGAGGACGAGGAAGATATCATTGGCGCCAAGGAGACCGAAGACGATGACGACGAATCTTTGGCCAACAGAAAAGCTAGGCAGGAAAAAGAGATGGCTTCGAAGAAGGTGGGACAAGAGCCTTTGGACGTAGTCCCTATCACAGAATTTGATCCTAAAACTGGGATGATTTTGAAAATCCAGCCCAAATCCATCAGCAGACAGCTCCATTTTGCGAATCCTGATGATTTCCCGGCTTCCCTTTCTGATAAAAGGAAGAGAAAGGAGGCGGAAGAGGAATCTTCTGAAGAGTCGGATGTTCCTCTCATAGAAAAAATGAAGAGGAAGAAAGGAGATCAATTTGACGCTGATAAGGCGAAGCTGGAGAAACAGAAGTAGGGGAAGAGGTCAAAGCGTGAATAGGATATTGTCGCTGGTTTATATTTTCTCTTTAGGTTTTCCACTAGCCAGGAAGTGTAATTATGAGACTGGCCCTCACTTTTGTTTTCTAGGTTGTTTTTCACTTTGTAGGCTTGCCGTATATAAAGGAAAGTTTATCTCTTTTTGCATCATTGTGTACCTGTATTCAAATAAACTTTCCATGTTTAGTCATAGACCATCTAATTATAACTACAAATCAGTCAAACAACAGAAAGAAAATTAAAAAAATTCGTGCTGCGTTGCTGCATTAAAGTTTATGTTCATATGCATATGGCCCCCCATCAATCGTTAATGTGGCGCTTAACTAGGGCTTATTAAAGATTGATTAGCATTATTCGCATGTTGCCCCCTATTTCTGAATATGGGGGACTTAGAAAATTTCATAAGATAACTTTTTTTGTGGTGCTAGACTTCTGGCACTTTTCTCAGTGCTTAATCGTAGACTCCTTTATACTCCCTTGGCGGTCGCCGAGGTTAGAGTTTAAATTCAATAGTCCAGTCGGTCCTTGTTCCTTCAGCAGGGAAGGAGTTCTTTCTCAGCGCTCAATCGGAGAGGCTTTTATACTCTCTCTCTCTCTGGAGAGTTAGAGTTTGAGCTCGGCAATTCATCCGCTCCCCGATCCTTCTGCGGGGAAGGAGCTCTTTCTCAGCGCTCAATCGGAGACGCTTTTATACTCTCTCTCTCTCTCTCTCTCTCTGGAGAGTTAGAGTTCTGTCAAGGCAGTTCCGATCATGGTACACCGCCATGACTTATGGACATCGGCTTCATGTCCATTATGCTCTCTCTCGACTCTGGAGAGTTAGAGCGCTATCAACGATATAATTTATTGTATCCTCAGAATTTTGACTTGTGATTCCATTCCATTCTGATGGAAGGCATTTATGATTATATGCTTCTGGGATCACTGCATGATTCACAGTAATTCTCATAAAAATAGAAAGACAGATAAATAATGCAATAAAGGTAAACGACACACAATATTTTTATAGTGGTTCAGTTGAATCATGACCTACATCCACTTTATAATTCTTTGCTTTAAGGAATCAGACTATTCTAGGCAAGTCGTGCCTTTTACATGGTTCGTAACAAAGCAAAAGAATAGATTTGAAACTTTCATGTTAAGTGTGGCCGTAAATGTTGGGCATTCCACACTCTGGGGATTTCCTTTCCATCTACGGTTTCCAGCTTGAAGGTTCCATTATCAAGCTTGCTTAGAATGGAGTACGGTCCTTCCCACTTCGCTCCCATATGAGTTGGGGGTGGAAAGACGCATTTCAGAACCAAGTCTTCGGGTTCCCAGGTTCGGGCTCGAACCTTTTTGTTGTAGTATCGAGCGACCTGTTGTTTGCATCTCAGGGCATGCAGGTCTGCTTCATCCCTCTTTTCTTCGATCATATCCAGGGACTCAAGGAGCAATTCATTATTGGTCATCGGATCATAATAAGTCACTCGGTGAGAAGGTACCTTTATCTCAACCGGGATGACCGCTTCCATTCCAAAAGCAAGGGAGAAGGGGGTATGTCCTGTTGCCGATTTATATGTTTTCCTGTAGGCCCATAGTGCCAAGGGCAATTCATCAGCCCACATGGCTCTGGCCCGCTTCAGTCTTCTTTTCAAAATGGACTTAATCACTTTATTCGCCGCTTCGACTTGTCCGTTCGGTTGCGGGTGCTCCATAGAGGTGTACCGATTCTCAATGTGGTATTTTTGGCAGAAATTTCTGAATTCAGTGCTATCGAACTGAGTTCCGTTATCCGTTATCACAATCTTTGGAATCCCAAATCGACAGATGATGTTTCTAACGATAAAATTGATCACTCATTTGGTTGTGATTGCTGTCAGTGGTTCAGCCTCGACCCACTTAGTGAAATAATCCACGGCTACAATAGCGAACTTTGCCCCGCCCCTAGCTATGGGGAGACTTCCAATGATATCAATTCCCCACATAGCGAAAGGCCATGGGCTCGTCATTGTTTTTAACTGATTAGGAGGTGCTCTAGGTATTTTTGAAAATCTCTGGCACACATCACACCGTCGTGCGTATTTTGCCGCATCCTTGTTTATGGTAGGCCAGAAATAACCATGCCGCAACACCTTTTTTGCCAAATTTTGCCCTCCACTGTGATCGCCGGATTCGCCTTCGTGTACCTCCTGCAGCACACGCTTGATGTCATCCTGGGCTATACACCGAAGAAGGGGCATCGAAAATCCTTGTCTGTAAAGAACTCCGCCTTGCAGAACGTATCGGGCAGCTTTACGAATTACTTTACGCCTCTCACTCTTCTTGGTCGGAAGCGCTCCATTCATCAAGAAATTCTTTAGAGGGGTCATCCACGACTCCCTTTCTGATTCCGTCTCTAGTATTAGATCGATTTCCATTTGATCTATACTAGGAGACCGAAGTACTTCAACGGGGGCTGGCCCGGTCTCTTCAGGATCGTCGGAACTAGCCATCTTTGCCAACTTATCTGCCTGCTGATTCTCTGACAGCGGAATGTGAGATTTGCTGTAGAGATCAAAATCGTTCAGCAACTCCTTCACTTTCTTCAAGTATAAAATCAATCTTACACTTTTAGCTTGGAATTTCCCAGTAACCTGGTTCACAACTAACTTGGAGTCGCAAAAGATGTTCAGCTTTGTGACCTCTAACTCCTTTGCGATCCTTAATTCGGCTATCAGGGCTTCATATTCGGAGTCGTTGTTAGTGGCGTGAAACTCCATCCAGATAGCATAGGATATCAATCATTTCTCTGGAGTTTCAAGCACTATTCCAACGCCGGATCTTTCGTCATTCCTAGCGCCATCAGTATACAATCTCCAGGCATTGGGATCGAGAAGTAACTTCGAGGGATCAACTTCTTCGTTTACTATATCCTCCTCCGGGACGGTAAACTCTGCTATGAAGTCGGCTATCACTTGCCCCCGAATTGACCGTCTGGGCTGAAAGTTCAGATCAAGTTGACTTAACTCAATGTTCCATTTGAGTAATCTTCCAAACGCCTCTGTTCTCTGTAAGACTTGCTTGAGTGGGTGATCGGTGTATACGGTAATGGGATGCGCCTGAAAATAATGTCGAAGCTTTCTAGAGGCGATCAGTAAACTATATGCCAACTTTTCTATCCTTGGGTAAGTACGCTCTACTGCCGTCAATTTTTTGCTCACGTAATACACAGGCCTTTGGACCTTATCTTCTTCTCTTACCAATGCTGAGCTGATCGCGTGGGATGACACTACCAAGTACACAAATAAGTCCTCGTGATCCATCGGCTTAGATAGTATCGGAGGTTTCTCCAGGTGCTTCAGTAAGTTCTGAAATGCTTCTACGCAGTCGGGTGTCCATTTGAAGTGGCGTTTTCCCCACTTTATTAATTCGAAGAATGGGATGCATTTGTCCGTAGCCCTAGAGATAAATCTGCTTAGTGCGGCTACTTTTCCTGCAAGGCTTTGCACATCCTTAATTTGCCTTGGTTCCTGAATGTCTCTGATTGCCGCGATCTGGTCTGGATTAGTCTCAATCCCATGGGAACTGACGATGAACCCCAAGAATTTTCTGGAAGCGACACCGAATGAACATTTTGTTGGATTGAGCTTCATTCCGTACTTTCGAAGGATGCCAAACATCTCTTCCAAGTCCATAGTGTGATGGGAGGATTGCTTGGACTTAACAAACATGTCGTCGACGTATACTTCCATTGTTTTCCCGATCTGGTTATAGAACATTCTTTTGACTTAACGCTGATATGTAGCGCCTGCATTCTTCAAGCCAAAGGGCATCACTACATAGCAATATAATCCCAGATCCGTGATAAAACTAGTGTGTTCTTGATCTGGAACATGCATCGGAATCTGGTTATATCCTGGGTAAGCATCCATAAATGAGAGAAGTTCATGACCCGCCGTCGAGTCCACCAACTGGACAATTAGGGGTAACGGGAAACTATCTTTTAGGCAGGCTTTGTTCAAATCCGAGAAGTCGATACACGTTCGCCACTTCCCGTTGGCCTTCTTTACCAGTACTGGATTTGAAATCCAGTCTGGGTAGGTCGAGTCTCTGATAAATCCATTACTCTTTAGCTTTCCAACCTCTTCTTTCAAGGCAGCGGACCTCTCTGGGCACAGCATTCGCCTTTTTTGCTTTACAGGAGGATGTTTAGGGTTAATGTTTAACGAATGGCTCATGATTGATGGGGATATCCCGCACATGTCTGCGTGGGTCCAAGCAAATACATCCAAGTTATTTTTTAAGAAATCCGTCAGTTCTTTAGCGAGATTCGGATTTAACTGGGATCCAATCTTAAGGATCTTCTCTGGGTCACTATCATCGATCGGTACATCCACAGTCGTCTCGTTGGGAGTCGCCATTCTGCCCCCAGGTTCTTGGTCCTCCCTGGGATCTATATCCTCGGGCAACTCTCTGGGCTACTCTCCAACGGTTATCCTCTTTAGTTGCTATAAGGACTCCGCCCTTGTAGGGGGAGAAGCGCCCTTGGTTTCTATGTCCCCTCCATTGCGAAGTAACTTTAGTTCGGCAACATAACATGCTCGTGCGGCAACCTGATATCCTCCGACAATACCAATGCCAGCTTCTGTGGGGAATTTCAATAATAAGCACCAGGGGGCTATACAGGCTCTAAACTTTGCGAGGGCCGGTTGGCCCAAGAAGGCATTGTAGGGTGATTCAACATCCAAAACCACGAAGGGAAGGATTCTCACTCTCTGGCGTTCTCCTTCCCCAAGCGTAAC
Source organism: Allium sativum (assembly GCA_030737875.1). NCBI lineage: Eukaryota > Viridiplantae > Streptophyta > Magnoliopsida > Asparagales > Amaryllidaceae > Allium > Allium sativum. The sequence goes on from CM060926.1 coordinate 351,468,979, forward strand.
TGGTAACTCTACATAACCCATTGGAGCGGTGGATGCTCCGTTAAATCCACGGATCCATCCTTGACATGGCTTTAAGTCTTTTATTTCGAGGTTCATCTGGTCGAATGTCCTTTTGAAAAGAATGTTGACGGAACTCCCGTTGTCCACTAAAACCATATGAACAGTGGCTGGTCCAATAGGTACTGTGATTACAAATGGATCTTCAGTCGGAGCATGGACTCCAATGCTTTCTCGTTCGCGGAAAATGACATCGTCGGACATCATCTTTTGTTGCTTTACCGGGATATTGTACTCGGGGTTGCTACACTCCCCTACCTCGAGGTGTTGCTTGGCTGCATTGACGTATTGATCCAATGCCTTGGAACTATGTCCGGCAAGATAAAGTCCTCCGATTATGGTATTGATAACGATGTTCTTTCCCTTTTGCTGGGCAGTTGGCCTGGCAGCAAGTTGATTCTGGTTCTGATTTGGGGCCTGTACTGCTTGCCCCCTATCTCTGGGCGTTACTCTGTATTCATCTAATATTCCTTCTCGAAGAAGCCTCTCGACTACATATCTTAGGTGACGGCATTCATTTGTCGAATGGCCATGAATCTGATGAAAGAGACAAAACTTCCCCGTTTCACGTTCTTTCTCCGTTGACTCTCTGGGCGGTGGCCTCTTATTCTGGAGGACGTTGTACGAATCCATGAAGATATTTTCCAGAGTATCATTTATTGGCGTATAACTTTCAAAGGCCCTGGGACGAATCCTTCTCTGGGAGTCTTTCCCTCGGTTCCTCTTCCGGTTGTTGCCATTACCATTATTATCATTGTTCCCTGACTGACGACCACCCTGATTCCGATTTCCGACATTAACCTCGACCTTCCCCGAGTTGTCTCCTGTCTGCTTAATGGCGACATTGCTTTGGATTTCCTCCTTATCGGCCATTTTTGCCTTTCGGTTAGCATATACTTCTTCCCGGCGTAAATGTACGTTAGCATTTTCGTAGAATAACTCTCTAGTATGGGCTGGCTTGCCTGCCAGATATCTCCCAAATTCAGTGTCTTTATCTACTCCATCAATCAGAGCTGCGACAACGGTTGGCTCATGGGGATCTTTAACTTCAGTAGCGGCCAGGTTGAAACGGTCTAGGTACACCCTCAAACTCTCGCCTGGTCGCTGCTTGATAAGGAACAAGTCAATCACACTCTTTGTCTTTTGTGCATAAATGCGGAATCGTTCTACGAACTTTTCACTCAACTCCCTGAAGCTAGAAATCGATCTTGCTGGTAAGCGAGTAAACCATAACAATGCTACATCCTCCAAGAATATGGTAAATGCTTTGCACTTGACGGCGTCAGAAGCTGCGACAGCGGTCATTGACCAAGAATATCTCATCAAATGTTGGAAGGGATCAGACCTACCCGCGTATCGGTTCATCTGTGGCATGTTGAAACGCCTCGGGAAAGTCGCATCCAAAATATCATCAGTGAAAGGGGTGTGACTGCGGTCGATTCCCCAATTTTCATTCCGTTGTCCACGGCTATCCGCCAGAATTTGATGGATCATAGCTGCAATATTTGCACTGGTCAGCGGAGGTTCAGGGTCAGTGCTTCTTGCTCGGCGGGGTTCTCTAATCTCTCTTCCGGGAGCAGTCACAAAATCCGGGGCTCGGATAGGGCTTCGCTGCCCCCTGTTGCCATGAGCATTTGCGCGGCGACGGGGCTGAGGTAGTCTGTTCATTACAGGACTGTCCACACCTCGAGCTTTGGGAGTTGCGGCGTGATCGTTTACATTACGGTTTGAGGGCCCCGCCTCCAGTGCTTCTTCTTCCCGTGATGGCAGGGTTCCGAACCGAAGCTGCTCCATGTTTTTAGCTCTCTCATATGGTCGCCGCGGAGGTCTCGGCGATTCCTCTGACGAAGAAGAATATCCTGGAATGAGCGGACGAACTGGCGGCGTTCTTTGCCTTATGAGATCATTAAGCCTTCTATCCATAGCGGTCAAATTTTGTCGCAGAACGGAGCTTTCCTGCCTTTGGCCAGCCAATTCATCAAACAGTCTCTCCCACATTTCGGAAAAGCGAGAGAGATCCCCCTTAGTAACGGGAGCAGCAGGGTCATATTGGTCATCATCACTTTCTCTTATGCGCAAAGCGCTTGAGCCAGGTCGAGCGGAGGGGCCAGGACGGTAGGAGCGAGCCATGGGCTCCTTTCCAGGTCGAGTTGTAGTCCGATCATCAATTCGGATCGCTGTGCATCGAGGATGGTGGCTCGCAACGCCCCCTGGGATCGGTTCGAGGTCACGGTATGCGGAAGATTCGAGGCATTATCTCGGGATCGAGTAACAACCCCTTCAGCAGTCCGGATCACCTCGTTCTCGTCGACTCGGAGCGTGGCGTCTTCATCGGATTGGGTCGCCCCCGGCGCTCCGCGATCCAAAGTTCCCTCATTGCCTAGCTCGTGCGCACTTTCTTCGATTGCTTCATTCGCGGTTTCATTGGTTCGTGAAGCTCGTACTTCCTTAGATCTCTTTCCAGCCATGATATCTGAGTCGGTGGAATCTTCAAAGAACTGAATAGTGAAGCTTTAGGACTGTTTTCTCAGTGAAAGCACCAAAATGTTAGATCAAATTTTGGACCAAACACCCAAATTGTTCTGAATCTTGTAGAGTTTTAACTGAAGAATGAAGAAAAAGAAAATAACACACGGAATTTATAGTGGTTCGGCGTTAACAAGCCCACGTCCACTTTATATGTTATTGATTATACTTTGAATGCTGGTACAATAAATGATTTCTCTCTAGCTCACTTTTACAATTGTGATTTCTCTCAGTAATCTAGTAATAAAATTGATAAGAAATGATAGTATGACAATAATGGCGGAATCAGTCCTTAATATTGCCAAAAAGATACCAAAAAATGCCAAGCTCCGGGCTATTTATAGCTGATTTTGTCAGGCGGATCGTGGTAACACGTGGCACGAATCCCGAGAACATCGGATCGCATCGCAGCCGATGAAGAAATAGTCAAATTAGCCGTTGTGGACAGGTGTCGCGATCCCCTTGAAGATCGGATCGAGAAAATGGGGAGAATCGGTCAAAATGACGTTTGGGGACACGTGTCGCTGGATCCGTGCATCTCGGATCGCTGAAGACTAGCTCCTGCTTGAACGGGTCAGAGGCTTCGCCATGCATCAGGGGATCGGATCGGCCTATACTGGGCAGTAATGTATGTACGGATCGAATCGCATAGAGGTGTCGTTTCGCTGATGAAACGGGGGCGATCCGATGAGGTGCGATCCAGTGAAGTGCGAGTCGATGGTGCGATCCGATGAGGGGCGAGTCGGTGGTGCGATCCGTTCCTTCATGTACTTAGGGAATGTAGTTTCATACTTTCTTCTTGTGTGTGAACCTTGGTGGCTTGGTCAAAAAGCTAGCCAACATCATAAATCATCAAGAAATCATAAATCATCAAGAAATCATAAATCACCAAGAAATCATAAATCACCAAGTAATCATAAATCATCAAGTAATCATAAATCACCAAGAAATCATAAATCACCAAGCAATCATAAATAATCAAGTAATCATAAATCACCAAGAAATCATAAATCATCAAGACATCATAAATCACCAAGACATCATAGAAAACATCACCAAGAGGCAGGCTTGTTCACCAAGACCAGATAAGTTATCTAGGTAGCGAACCCATAAGTTTGAACCGAAGCTTTCCACGGTGTCGGGCTGCCGAAGCTCCCAACCGTGCCCGGGTTGTGACCCCGGAGAGAGGAAATCATAAATCATAGAAAATCACATAAAGTTGGACGGAAGTCTCATAGATGAAGGTCACAAATCGTATATTCCAACTCGAGCGATCACGAACCAAACAACTATGTCATAGAGGCGGATAACATGGATCAAGGCGAATAGAAATTACTCCGAGCTAGTGAATATAAGAAAACAGCAACATGTCCCACAACCGCACGCTATTCTCGAATATTTACGAACCCGTAATTGGTTTCTATTCAAAACAGAGAAAATCATAGAAGGTGAATTGCCACGGTTTTCAATTGGACGAGTCCATGAATTAACCATTGAAGCAAAAGAAAGGGTTCATAGTCCTTGATTTTACTAAGACGTTTAATTAGACTTCTCATACGAATGAGGAAAAGGTTTATTAAATATATACTAGCAGATTTGAAGAAGGTTCATAAAACGATTTCATAAATTAGCTTTGTATAATGTAGTAAGATTGGAAACCATTTTAGTACAAGAATTTGGTATCTACTAGTAACATAAAATCCCTTCATATAACTTCAAAGTGGCAATAAACAATAGTACGATTGCCGAGGCAATCGACCAAGGGGGTTCACGTCACAATGACGTGATCTCAAATCATAAATCATAAACTCATATCACGACAACATACATGAAATCAAGCGATAACGGTTGTAATTTCGATCAATGAACGAATCGAAATCCCAAACTAGCACCTGAAGGTTTTAAACTACATCGGAATAGACTCGAAGGACATCGAGTCGATAATTCACGTTTTAGAGGAGTGAATCATCTTAACAAGAGTATACGGGCTTTAGGATGATCATTTATTCAATTCACATCATAAACAAATGTGAATCGGCCAATAAGGATCAACATTGGAAGAATCACATGAGGATCAATGTCGAGGAATCGAGATGCTGGAATCAGTGAATTCGTAAAGCTGAAGTTCACAAACAATGTTCGGGCGGGCCGAAACTTGGCCGGGAATGAGCTCAAATGATACTAAACTATTGATCGTGGTCCACCGGTCAATAGCAGTTTTAGGCAGACAGATGTCTGACCTGTAGTGACAAACATCTGTCACTACAGGAAGCAGTTATTTTATTTTTCCTGAGAGCCGGGACAGACGTCTGACCCATTTTGTCAGACGTCTGAGCTAAAGCAATTAAGAATTTTAATAGTCAATGAATGTGCAATCGGCCTCGGATGAGCCCTGGACCTATGGTGATGGTATATGATGATTTCTAAGTGAAAACGAAGCATCTAAGGCTTACTGAAACATCATATAACACCAACAAACATGCACACACAAACGAACATGAGATTGTTATGATTTCGATTATATATTCGAAAATGAACTAATTCTCTAACCAAAGCAAATCAAATGTTATTCAAGCTAGAACACGGTTGTTTGGAAATGCTAAAGGGAAACTATACGGATATGTGTGCACATAAGAACTTCACCTATAACATGCACAAACATTCACACAAGATATTTGCAATGATTCTTGATTATATACTCCAAAACGACCAAATTACCTAACCAAAGCAATCAAATGCAATATAAGTGAATTGTGAAGTCTTAGAACTTTGTCGGGGGAGAATGGAGCTTCACAACAACTCCAACACAACACGCAACATATGAATTGATCATATGAGTACTCCTAATCATAATTTCCCAAATCAGTGAAACATGAATACATGGAATCAAATTAGTTACACTAGCTTAACCAATTCACTATCATATGCAAGCTCAATGAACACTAAATTACACTTGTGCAAGCCATAAACTTGCGGCATAGATGTGAGTTCAACAAAGAACTCACCTTTGACTCATGAATGGCAAGAACAAGCTACAACAAGGAAGAACAAACACAAATCCAAGCAAAGAAGCTTTCTTTCTTCAATCAATCCTCTCAAATAACCACATGAACACATATGAAGACTCATGGATGTTAGAACATCACAACAATCCAAAATTGAGAGGAGAATAGGATAGAGGAGATGAAGAGATAGCTTACCCCTATTTTAGAATTGGATTTGCACCTGAATTGAGCTTTAGATTGGAAGCCCTAGCTTAGGAATTCTAATTTCCCTTTCCCTTCCCCATTTCCATTTTCTTTTGAGTGTTTGGAGTGAATGAGAGGAAGAGATAACTAAGAGGGGTTATATGATGAGCTAGGATAGCTCAACCAAGAACCAACCCAAAGTGCCAAATTTCCGAATCTTGGAACATATCGATGCTTATAGTCAAAAAGGTCGTAAACGATGATCCAGACTCAATGGAAGTGGGCTCGAGTCCTAATTTTATCGTTTATGAAAAACGACTTTTTGAGTGATACATGAGATACGACGATATATTTAAATAAAATATTTAAATCTAAAATCATCGAATGAGCGGGTTGTTACACGGTCTTACGATTATCATTTCTTTCGAAAGGGTTATTGAAAGTTAAACCAATGGTTGGAATTTACTCACACCAGCCCTATGACTGACCCAGAGTTTATGTTGCCTTGTTTTTTCCCTAAACTCTTGGGTACCCAAATTTGTATCAGTAGTCGAGTAGTCGGGATATTTCAGATTCACTTGGAGGAGCTTGAAGCAGGAGGCTTCACCAGTTAGCTATAGACTATCATATTTTTCGCTGTGTATCATGCTTATGTCTGGAAATAGGTGTTTATAACTATTCCAGGAATAATTGTTGTGCTCTGATAATGGTATGTATATACAACCACTGATTTGTATTTTATAGTTATGTTATTAATATATTTTATTCGTTCTGCTGTGAGATTTGTGTTCTTCGTTTTTCTTCTATTCTATCTTTTTCTTTCTTTCTATTTCTCATCCTCTAACTCCTTTCTATTAATGATTCGTATTTCTGTGCAATTTGGGTTGGATGTGTGGTGTGATTAGTCAACTCAAAGAGTAACACCCCGAATTTTCTATTAACACTAAAGTTGCTAAAATATTAATAAGTGTGTAAGAGGGGGGATGTATCTAATATAAATATAAAAGTGTATAAGAGAGGGGATGTATCTAACATGAATATAATAATATTAATAAGTGTGTAAGAGAGGGGATGTATCTAATATGAATATAAAAATATTAATAAGTGTGTAAGAGAGGGGATGTATCTAATATGTATATAAAAACAATAATAAGTGTGTAAAAGGGGGGATGTATCTAATGTGTACATTGTAGAATATATATATATATATATATATATATATATATATATATATATATATATTGCTGAGTGTTTGCTGAGTCACTTCTGACTCATTGCTGAGTCAACAAGATAAACCCCATCTTGTCTGAACGGCTGCGGTTATTTCTAGGTTAAATCTAATGGCCTAAATGCATTCTAAAATCCATAAATAAGTGGGTAGACCCTAAACCTAAATCACTTGTAAAATTATAGAAGCTACCGTCATGCTGCTGCCATGGAGTTCAGCGTAGCCGTCACAAACTAAGAAGAGGAAGCCTAATCATCTACAACTAAATCTACACAAATCAAATCAAAAGATCTCTCTTTCTCTAATTCTTTTCTTTTGTTGGTGAGTATGATGATTCTCACAAGACTAGTACAAACTAATTTGACTCAGTTATGAATGGATCACAAGAAAGTGATGTGATTTGTAATTGTAAATTCTATATATTGTGGATCTCTTATTATGTTATTATGTTGTCGTATGATGTAAATTATATATGCTATGTCATGCTATGTTGTAAATTCTCTTATGCTATGTCGTGCTATGTTGAGAATCATGTCAAGCTATGTTATACTATCATACTATGCCATGTTATAAATCATGCTATATTATGTTGTAAAATCATGATGTTGTTGGAACATGCTTAAAGTTATGTTTTTTTTTAATTTAAATGGATCTTGTTTATGGGAATTTGCCTATTAGGTTAGGTGTACCCATAAACTGGAAATTATAATTAAATAAAACTTGAATATGGGAATTTGCCTATTGAGTTAGGTGTACCCATATAAAACCATGTTGTTAAAAAATTAGATGATGTTGATTCACACATGTTCATATGTAAGTTTATGAAAATTGATTGAGATTATATTAGGTGAATTTTGAACAAGTTGACACCTTTAGGTCCATGACATGTATAATCTATGCAAGTTGGACATATGCAAGTTTCACCCCTTATTATGATTCATTTGGTCACATATACATGTTGTTATTATGATAATCTCTTTTATGCTATGAGTTAGGCTATTCGAGTCTAACATATATTTTGCGAATAAACGTTCAAACGTGGGGTAGGGGTAATATTAGGAATTAATAAATTGGGTGCAATTTTGTAAGATTTTGCATACCATGAATGGATGTCCATAATTGAGTCAATTATGGACATTGTTAAAAATTGGAAGTAATTAATAATTCAAGTAGGGAATTATCAAAATTAAGGGAAAGTGGATTATTATTAATAATCAATGCTTAGGACACGAGGTTGGACCCGTTTGTGATGTAAACCTGCCCGGACCCGCCCGGCAAATCCAGTAGTCACAAATGTCGGCCCAATGTGAGAGGTCATAGGCCCAAACTAAAGCATAACAGTTGTAAAGACACGAGGTTAGACTCTTTTATGGTGTAAGACTGCCCGGACCCGCCCGGCAAATCCAGCTGCCATAAATGCCAGTCTAATGTGAGAGGTCTTTATGAGGTTATGGCCTTAATGAACTAAGAAATACTTAACCATATAATCATGTAAGGTGGGACATGGGGGTTAAGTAGGTGCCTTGGGTGGCATGAGGAATCTGGTGGTTGCCTTTAGAGGCATTTGAAATACGATTAGACTTAACCAAACACACATGTAAATGAACATGACTAAGTGGGTTAAGTGGGATGGACTAATGGGGACAAGCTTAGGTGGAATGCTTGTGGTAAATAGTGGGGGCCCATTTCAACCAGTATCCCAAAACGTATCTTTGTGGGCTCGACCCAAGTCGAGGACGGGACACGCATACTGGGTTTGACTATAAGAGGCCAAAACAGGGAGCGGTGGCAACGCAAGTCCAACGGGTTTCATATGCGTGTGTGGACCCGGGCTGGTAGGTAAGACGTTGTTGCATCGTGTAGGTATAAGCCGTGCATGTCCGTTGTATCAGGTTGCCACTTTAGGGGAGTGATACACCCCACTGTGGGGCCAGCACGGGTATCTACGAGTTAGGGAGCCGATCGAATAATGGGAAGTAGGGTACACCTAGTGGAGATAGGGGCAGGCAGCACCTATGTAGTCAGCTAGGGGTACGTAAAGCCATTGGGAAAGTTTCTAAGTGAAGCTAAGTGGGATGAATCTTTAGGGTGACTGGTGTGGTGCAGTATAGTGTTTATCCTTTAGTATTTAGGAGCGCCTATAACGTTGCCTTTAGCGATTGTCTATGTCCTTAATCTGCTCTTCATAGACATTTTCTTGTTTTCCAGCTTATGCCTTAGTCCAGTTATTTTGGTAATAGTATTGTAGAATTATCATATTCACCAGACTTTATGTCTGACCCCCTCTTTTCCATCCTTTTTCTCCCCTCAGGTCCGCAGGTTGGGCCAAGTTCTAGTGGAGTCTAGTTGGATCGCTTATCTTCTGGAAAGCTTGGACTGCTGAAGTAAAGTCCAGCTTGTTATCTTTCTTTTTAATGGCTATTCATGTAATGGGATTATGTACTTGTTTTATCAAGATAGATATTGTACTTGACATTGAATATGGTGTTATGATGTAATCAAACATGTTTTGACTTCTGCTACAATGAAATAAAGTTTTTGAATTTCCAAGTACTATTTTATATCTGTCTTGTTGTAATTTTACTGTTCTATATTCACTTAAAACCTCCATGGAAGTTAATGCATTCCCTTTGTGAGTGACATTAGTGGACGTGGGGTGTTACACGTGGTATCAGAGCATAAGGTTACCAGAACAGATAAAAAAAAAAATTTTTAGAAAAATATTTTTTCTAAAGTATTTTTGGAAGAAGTGCTTTCAAAAAAAAAACATGTTATTTAAAGAGAGTTTTTATGAAAAACATAATCCCAAATAGCCACATCCTTATCTTTATCTTTCGAATTCTCCATTTTGAATCTTTCCTTTTTCGTTTCAGCATGGCTGAAGATCTTAATCTCCCAGAAGGTGTGACGATTCCAGGGTGGTTTAGGAGATACTTGGAGGCTAGGGCCACCACTGCAGACCCAGCGGATACTCCTCCACCCCTAGTTGCACCCATTCCTCCTCCTCATCCTCCTCGTGTTGACACTTTTGCAAAGACGTGCAAGGAATTCAAGGCTATGGGAGGAAAAACTTTTCAAGGGACTGAGACGTTTGTGGAGGCCAGAGATTGGCTTAAGGAGACTGAGGAATTGTTGGATATCTTTGAAGTGGAAGATGGGAGGAAAGTCCGTTTAGCTGCTTGGTTAATGAAGGGAGAGGCCTCGTTTTGGTGGGAGGTCACTAACGGGGAACGTCCAGTTGATTCATGGGCGGATTTCAGACGAAGGTTTGAGGCAAAGTTTCTTTCAAGGGCAGAGGAGAACTTAAATATGGAAAAATTCCTGGCATTAAAGCAAGGGAGCTCATCAGTAAAGGAATATGTCAATAAATTTAATCAGTTAGCAAGGTTTGGCTTGGAGTTGGTGAACACGCCAGAGAAGAAAGCTTTGAGGTTCGTTAGAGGCTTGAATGAACCGTTGCAAGGGTTGGCTATGACTCACATCCCTATGGGAGCCACCTTTGAAAAGCTAGTGGAAATGGCACTTATGCATGAGGATAAGGCAGTTGAAAAGAAAGGGGATCAGAAGAAACCCCAACAGCAAAATAAGAAGGGTGGTAAAAACAATAATGGCAAAGGGAAGAAGAAATGCTTCAATTGTGGGACGCCTGGCCATCTCAGCAAAGATTGTAGAAAGAAAAAGAAAGACTGGTTGCTTTCATTGTGGAGATGCGGGACATTTAGTAAAGGACTATCCAAAGAAGGGGCAGAGGGCAGAGTCTACCTCGGGAGGACAGGTGCAGGCTCTTATGGCACCAGAGCAGGCAAGAGGGCAAGTTAAGGCTATTGCGGCCCCACCGCTGCAAGAAAGAGGTAGAACAATTTCTGTTGAAAGCTTAGTTTTTCTGTTTGATCATCCTGTCCGTACCTTATTCGATTCTGGCGCATCTCATTCGTTTATCTCTGCATCATTAGTTGAATCACTACACTTGAACACCAGTTTAGTAGAGGATCCGTTGGTCGTTTCAAATCCAATTGGGGGTTCGGCTCATTTGACCATGATATGTTTGGATTTGAAAATCTCTATACTTAGCGTTGAATTTAGATGTGATGCTTATGTATTGGGCTTCACGGGCTATGGGCTAATTTTAGGAAAGGATTGGTTGTCTAGAAATAGGGCCATTCTTGATTATGAAAGGAGAGTAGTTAGGCTTGTGACTCGCCTTGGTAATGCTCTCGACATCTTTTGTAATCCCATAAATTCCGTTATGCTAAGTTATCTTGAATCGCTTGACGCGTCTGTAGAGAACCTGCGATCGGTAGAAGTGGTCCGGGAATATCCGGATGTGTTTGAGGAGGTGAAGGGCTTACCTCCAAAGCGGGAGATAGACTTTCGAATTTATCTTGTGGATAATGCTAAACCCGTATCTTTGCCAGTGCGCCACATGGCTCCTCGTGAAAGGAGGGTACTCAATAAGCAAGTAAAGGAGTTGCTTGAGAAGGGGTTCATAAGACGTAGTATATCGGAGTGGGGTGCTCCAGTAGTTTTTGCCACAAAGGCGGATGGGTCTCTTAGACTTTGTATGGACTATAGAGAACTAAACAAGCTTACTAAAAAGAACCGACACGCACTGCCGAGGATTGACGATCTCTTTGATCAGTTAGTTGGCGCCTCAGTGTTTTCGCAGTTGGACTTAGCCACTGGCTTTCATCAACTGAGAGTGGCTGAGGATAGTATAGATAAGACTGCTTTTAGGACTCCTGACGGATTCTATGAATGGCTAGTGATGCCCTTTGGTTTGACAAACGCCCCTGCATATTTTGTTGATTTGATGAGTAGGGTGTTTAGGGAATACCTTAACAAATTCATGGTAGTCTTTGTGGATGACATCTTAGTCTTTTCTAAGAATAAAGAAGAGCACTCCCTACATCTTAGGGAAGTGTTGGAAACCCTTCGAGCACATAACCTTAAGGAAAAATTTTCTAAGTGTCACTTCTGGAGGAAGGAAGTACGGTTCTTAGGGCACGTGGTTTCCAAAGAAGGGATAGCAGTGGATCCCACAAAGGTGGTGGCCATCCAAGATTTGAAGGTCCCTAAAAATGCAACCGAAGTAAGAAGTTTCTTGGGGTTGGCTGGCTATTATAGGAAGTTTATCAAAGACTTCGCAAAAATATCAGCTCCATTAACACGGTTAACAAAGAAGAACCTGGTTTTTACGTGGGACAAAGATTGCGATGATGCGTTCCAACGTTTAAAGAGAGCCTTAACTTCAGCCCCAGTCTTAGTGCTGCCAGACGGGAATAAACCGTTTACCATCTATACTGATGCTTGTGGGACGGGACTTGGCGCGGTCCTCATGCAAGAGGGAAGAGTAATAGCCTATGGTGGAAGGCAGTTGAGGGTTCATGAAAAGAATTACCCCACGCATGACTTAGAGCTAGCCGCAATTGTTTTCGCGCTTAAGTCTTGGCGTCACTATCTTCTTGGTGAGAAATTCGACCTGTTCACTGACCACAAATCATTAAAATACTTATTCTCTCAGAAGGATTTGAATTTAAGGCAGCAACGGTGGATGGAATTCTTAGCCTCCTACGATTTTGAAATAGCATATACCCCGGGCAAGGGTAACGTGGTGGTAGACGCCTTAAGTAGGAAAAGGTTGTCCTTGAGTCCGTTGTTTGTTGAACGACAAAGCTTAGAATTCATCTCTCTGTTTGACTTTAGACCCTCCGTTGACTTAGTACCCGGTCTGTTAGCATCCTTGGAGGTTAGACCTACACTTCTAGGACGGGTTGGTGAGGCACAGCGAGACGACCCACGATTGGTTGAGATAGTAGAAAAGCTCAAAGGGGGGGAGTCGTCAAGCCATCTTCGTAGGTATACCCTAGACGATAAGGGTTGGTTACGAAGGGATAATAGACTTTGTGTACCACAAGACGAAGACTTAAGGAAGGCCATTCTTGATGATGCTCAACGCTCAAAAATGACCATTCATCCCGGCGGGGATAAGATGTACAAAGATATGAAGCGGGTTTTCTTTTGGGCCGGTATGAAAAAGGATGTGGCCGAGTACGTCGCTAGATGCTTGGTGTGCCAACGAGTTAAAGCAGAACAAAAGAAACCCGGTGGGTTGCTTCATCCATTAGAAGTTCCATTAAGGAAATGGGAAAGCATCTCAATGGATTTTGTGGATGGATTACCAAGATCAAGGAAGGGTAACACGGGGATTTGGGTTATAGTAGATAGACTTACTAAAAGCGCCCATTTTATTCCCGTGAAAAGTAAGAGGACTGCTCCGTGGTTGGCTTCTGTATACATTAAGGAGATAGTTCGTTTGCACGGTATTCCTTCTAGTATAGTAAGCGACCGTGACCCCATCTTTACTAGCGAATTTTGGAAGAGTTTACAAGAGGCGGTAGGGACTCAGCTATGTTTGAGCACCGCATATCATCCTCAGACAGACGGCCAGACCGAGAGGGTGAATCGCATTCTAGAGGATCTTTTAAGGCTTTGTATCCTAGACTTTGGGGGTACATGGGAAGAGCACCTTCCGTTAGTAGAATTCGCATATAACAATAGCTTTCAGTCTAGTATTGGCATGGCACCTTTCGAAGCTCTTTATGGAAGGCCTTGCCGTTCGCCTACATGTTGGTGGGAATCTACCGATAAAATCCTACTTGGGCCCGATATGGTTAGGGAAACCTCAGAGAAGATTGAGTTGATTCGAAGGAGGATGAAAGCAGCACAAGATAGGCAAAAATCGTATGCTGATAAGAGGAGGACAGATCTTGAGGTTGACATTGGGGACATGGTTTTTATCAAAGTATCTCCGTTACAGAATGTTGTTCGCTTTGGGTCCATGGGGAAATTAGCACCAAGGTTTGTAGGGCCGTTTCCTATAAAAAAAAACAGGATTGGGAAGATGGCATATAGGGTGGAGTTGCCTGAGAAACTTAGTGGAGTACACGACGTATTCCATGTATCACATTTGAGGAAGTGTTTGCACAAGACCGCGGAGGTGGTAGATCCGAGCTTGCTTAAAGAGGTGGAAATAGAGCGTGATGCAACAATTAGACGAGCTCCTACATGCATTCTTGGGTCGGAGATCAAAAAGTTGAGGAATCGAGAGGTCAGACTGGTTAAAGTGCAATGGAGAAATGATGAGAGCAATGCGACTTGGGAGACAGAAGAGAAGATGCGTTCGTTGTACCCTTTTCTTTTTGAGGGTATGTCTTTTAATTTCTCCTTTATCGCTTAGCTTATCTTATCTTATCTTTAGTATGTCCTCTCATTAGTATCTTTGACCTTTAGTTAGGATAATCCTATGGTTGAAACATGTGTTTGAGACATGTTATGTATGATGGATGCAAAATGGATGCAAGTGTTTGCTAGTGGTTGCTCGTGGATGCATATATACACACACTTTAGGCACTAGATCGGCTCAGTCACTACATATTGCATATTGCATATATATGGATGTATTTAGTAAAATGGATGAACGATGGTTGTATTATCATGTGGATGCTGCATTCAGATGATGGTTGTGCACGCATATAGAAGTATTATGTAGCATTAAGAATCTTTTGCATACATAATGGATGCATGGCACGATCATAGTTGCATTAAGGAGGTCAACTGAATCAGTGGACCGCCTGATTTTGCATTAGATACGGACATATACACACACTGTGCATTTAAACATGAAAGCATTAGAAGTCTGTAAGGACAATGGATGCCTGTGTATGATGGATGAGTAGATGGACGTTTGGATGGTAGGATATACATTCTTCCAGGCTTGAAGATTTCGGGGACGAAATCCTAAAAGGAGGGGAGAATGTAACACCCCGAATTTTCTATTAACACTAAAGTTGCTAAAATATTAATAAGTGTGTAAGAGGGGGGATGTATCTAATATAAATATAAAAGTGTGTAAGAGAGGGGATGTATCTAACATGAATATAATAATATTAATAAGTGTGTAAGAGAGGGGATGTATCTAATATGAATATAAAAATATTAATAAGTGTGTAAGAGAGGGGATGTATCTAATATGTATATAAAAACAATAATAAGTGTGTAAAAGGGGGGGATGTATCTAATGTGTACATTGTAGAATATATATATATATATATATATATATTGCTGAGTGTTTGCTGAGT
Source organism: Allium sativum (assembly GCA_030737875.1). Classification (NCBI taxonomy): domain Eukaryota; kingdom Viridiplantae; phylum Streptophyta; class Magnoliopsida; order Asparagales; family Amaryllidaceae; genus Allium; species Allium sativum. The sequence continues at coordinate 351,484,116 of CM060926.1, forward strand.
CACTTCTGACTCATTGCTGAGTCAACAAGATAAACCCCATCTTGTCTGAATGGCTGCGGTTATTTCTAGGTTAAATCTAATGGCCTAAATGCATTCTAAAATCCATAAATAAGTGGGTAGACCCTAAACCTAAATCACTTGTAAAATTAGAGAAGCTACCGTCATGCTGCTGCCATGGAGTTCAGCGTAGCCGTCACAAACTAAGAAGAGGAAGCCTAATCATCTATAACTAAATCTACACAAATCAAATCAAAAGATCTCTCTTTCTCTAATTCTTTTCTTTTGTTGGTGAGTATGATGATTCTCACAAGACTATTACAAACTAATTTGACTCAGTTATGAATGGATCACAAGAAAGTGATGTGATTTGTAATTGTAAATTCTATATATTGTGGATCTCTTATTATGTTATTATGTTGTCGTATGATGTAAATTATATATGCTATGTCATGTTATGTTGTAAATTCTCTTATGCTATGTCGTGCTATGTTGAGAATCATGTCAAGCTATGTTATACTATCATACTATGCCATGTTATAAATCATGCTATATTATGTTGTAAAATCATGATGTTGCTGGAACATGCTTAAAGTTATGTTTTTTTTAATTTAAATGGATCTTGTTTATGGGAATTTGCCTATTGGGTTAGGTGTACCCATAAACTTGAAATTATAATTAAATAAAACTTGAATATGGGAATTTGCCTATTGAGTTAGGTGTACCCATATAAAACCATGTTGTTAAAAAATTAGATGATGTTGATTCACACATGTTCATATGTAAGTTTATGAAAATTGATTGAGATTATATTAGGTGAATTTTGAACAAGTTGACACCTTTAGGTCCATGACATGTATAATCTATGCAAGTTGGACATATGCAAGTTTCACCCCTTATTATGATTCATTTGGTCACATATACATGTTGTTATTATGATAATCTCTTTTATGCTATGAGTTAGGCTATTCGAGTCTAACATATATTTTGCGAATAAACGTTCAAACGTAGGGTAGGGGTAATATTAGGAATTAATAAATTGGGTGCAATTTTGTAAGATTTTGCATACCATGAATGGATGTCCATAATTGAGTCAATTATGGACATTGTTAAAAATTGGAAGTAATTAATAATTCAAGTAGGGAATTATTAAAATTTGGGGAAAGTGGATTATTATTAATAATCAATGCTTAGGACACGAGGTTGGACCCGTTTGTGATGTAAACCTGCCCGGACCCGCCCGGCAAATCCAGTAGTCACAAATGTCGGCCCAATGTGAGAGGTCCTAGGCCCAAACTAAAGCATAACAGTTGTAAAGACACGAGGTTAGACTCTTTTATGGTGTAAGACTGCCCGGACCCGCCCGGCAAATCCAGCTGCCATAAATGCCAGTCTAATGTAAGAGGTCTTTATGAGGTTATGGCCTTAATGAACTAAGAAATACTTAACCAGATAATCATGTAAGGTGGGACATGGGGGTTAAGTAGGTGCCTTGGGTGGCATGAGGAATCTGGTGGTTGCCTTTAGAGGCATTTGAAATACGATTAGACTTAACCAAACACACATGTAAATGAACATGACTAAGTGGGTTAAGTGGGATGGAATAATGGGGACAAGCTTAGGTGGAATGCTTGTGGTAAATAGTGGGGGCCCATTTCAACCAGTATCCCAAAACGTATCTTTGTGGGCTCGACCCAAGTCGAGGACGGGACACGCATACTGGGTTTGACTATAAGAGGCCAAAACAGGGAGCGGTGGCAACGCAAGTCCAACGGGTTTCATATGCGTGTGTGGACCCGGGCTGGTAGGTAAGACGTTGTTGCATCGTGTAGGTATAAGCCGTGCATGTCCGTTGTATCAGGTTGCCACTTTAGGGGAGTGATACACCCCACTGTGGGGCCAGCACGGGTATCTACGAGTTAGGGAGCCGATCGAATAATGGGAAGTAGGGTACACCTAGTGGAGATAGGGGCAGGCGGCACCTATGTAGTCAGCTAGGGGTACGTAAAGCCATTGGGAAAGTTTCTAAGTGAAGCTAAGTGGGATGAATCTTTAGGGTGACTGGTGTGGTGCAGTATAGTGTTTATCCTTTAGTATTTAGGAGCGCCTATAACGTTGCCTTTAGCGATTGTCTATGTCCTTAATCTGCTCTTCATAGACATTTTCTTGTTTTCCAGCTTATGCCTTAGTCCAGTTATTTTGGTAATAGTATTGTAGAATTATCATATTCACCAGACTTTATGTCTGACCCCCTCTTTTCCATCATTTTTCTCCCTTCAGGTCCGCAGGTTGGGCCAAGTTCTAGTGGAGTCTAGTTGGATCGCTTATCTTCTGGAAAGCTTGGACTGCTGAAGTAAAGTCCAGCTTGTTATCTTTCTTTTTAACGGCTATTCATGTAATGGGATTATGTACTTGTTTTATCAAGATAGATATTGTACTTGACATTGAATATGGTGTTATGATGTAATCAAACATGTTTTGACTTCTGCTACAATGAAATAAAGTTTTTGAATTTCCAAGTACTATTTTATATCTGTCTTGTTGTAATTTTACTCTTCTATATTCACTTAAAACCTCCATGGAAGTTAATGCATTCCCTTTGTGAGTGACATTAATGGACGTGGGGTGTTACACAAAGGGTATGGAAATTTGGGCCATTACAGTTTTGTTTTGTTACACTTTAGTGACACTTATAGGTGTTGCAAATATTGAAACACTACATATATTTTACATAATACTATTTCTAGGTTATCATTTAGCTGATGATTTACGTTATCAAATCTCACCAATATTTGTGAACAAATCTATTAATTATTTTATTATATTATTTTTATTTTAAATTCATATACATATATATGTTTGACAATAAGATCATGTTAACAAAAATAGTTTTATTGATACTTGCTCAGAAATTCGTTATGACAAAAACTGATAAATTCTTATCAAAATTATATCGTTACATTTTACAAAATCAAATATTTGTTTTTATAAAAAAAATTATATAATCCAAAACCAAATTAAATCACTTTATATTCAAAATCTCGGCTTAAAATTAATCAAAAATTCATGATCGTTACATCTATCATGTCTGAAGAAGGGCGCAAATGGTAATTATAGCAACTCATCAAAAATATTTTCCCCTCTCTTTTCGTATGTATTAGCCTAACACCAATTATTTATAACAATCCGGAAAATCTGAGCCAGTTTAAAATTTTTAATTTGGCTATTTTAGTGGATTTTAGATATTTAAAATAAATTATTTTAAATAATAACGATGAAAAGTATGTTTGAAAATAAATATTCAAAATTTGACTGACTGTACTAGGTGCAAAATAAAACGGATTTTAGTGAAACAAAAAATATTTAAATCTGTTAGTGAATATCTTTCTAATGAATCTGAAAAATCGAAGTTTCATAGCAGAAGTCAAAAGTTATGGCCAAATAAATTTTCAGAAAGGTCGCTATAGAGAATATATCGCCCTTGAAAATAGACATTTTGCAATCAACCTCGGAATTCGACGAAACCACTTTTGTTGGATCCAGGATGTCAAATTATTGCTAGGTTTCAAATTTCATAATTTTTGAAGTTAACATGTGAGCGTGGCAAAGGAAAATGTATTTGGTGAATTTCTGTTAAATTGGATCGACCAGAAATTGGCCATTTTTCAAATGGTCTCAGGATTCGACGAAACTAGTTTTGTTGGGACCGTATCATCCAAACGTAGTTAGATTTATTTTTCGGGAATTTTTAGAATCAGTATGTTGTCCTGGCAAATTGAAATGTACGTTCAAATCAAATATTGAATGTTTTATATTTTAATTTGAAGAAAAACTGATAGAAATAGTCGAATGGGCCTACGAAACATATCCCATTGTGTTCGGAACGGGGGTATATAGCTAGGGACGACAGTCGTTGGGTTTGGATTGGAGTTCGTGTGTAGAAGGGGGTATTTTCGGATTTTAAAAATATATAAATATAAAAAAAATCTCATTGGCCAAACACTTTTCTCTCTCCCCGACCCCTTCAAACCTCAACGGCAAAAAGTGATCCCAACTTCCCGATCAATTTCCCGCCGCTCCGTTCATCTTCAGACCCTGTTCCAGTTCAACTTTTTGAAGATCATCTCGAGCTCTTCAAATCCATAGCAGCCACGACCCCCATCTTGCAGTGTGCCTCGAGAATCGGGCCAGGGAAGCAGCACCGCATCGCCTCGATTTGCGCTTCGACCACCACTTCGAGCTGGACAAGGGGCATAGCGTCGGGAAGCTCTCTCCTAGCTCTCCGCTGTGGCGCAGGCCGATCGGTCCCTAGATACATGGATTTCGCGAAAATTGGCAACCTAGTTTCGAAGAAATCATAATGGTAACGGCTTTAATTATTTTAAATGGCTTAATAGAACTTTAAAGCGCTACGGTTTATGATTTCACTGTAAAAATCATATCATTTATGTTTTTAATCGAAATTCAGTGAAATAAGAGACAGTGAACTCATGTGGAGTCCTCTACATTCTAGAAGAGACCGCATATTTTTCTGAGCCTTCTGCTATTTTTGGTGGTGTGGAACCCAATGTGAGATTTCTAAATTATAAACGATATGAAAACAACGATGTATAAATTATATAGTCGATGTATGAGTTATATAAGCGTTGTACACCTCATGTATAAGCATTGTACAAGTTGTACGTTCGATGTATAAGTTATATGTGCGTTGTAAAAATTATATATGTGTTGAAATGATTGAAATGAAGTGAAATGAAATCGAAATATATTTATATACGAATATATATATATACTCCCCTCATCCGCAGACGATGGACGATATTTATTGGTTGTGGTATTATTTGGATTATTGGTTGATGTGAAATTTGGTGAAAATCATGAATGATTGATTATGGTTGAAAAATACCTGTTTGTGGTTGAGAATTATTTTGGATGAAACCACATAGGATTAGTTTGTGGAAAAGAAAACTAAAAATGCTCGTCTACGTACGAATTAGATGCATGAAATCCCCATTGTCAAAAACCGCGAGGTTTTAAGGTAAAGCGAGGAGTCGTACTAGGGACGGTGCCGTTTTTAACTACCCTACCGTTATGCTGCCGAAATTTTCAATAAAATTCATATGTTAGAATTATTTTCATGTGTTGGAAACTATATTCATGTGTTGAATAAAAATTCATGTGTTGACTAGAAATTCACGTGTTGAATGAAGTTCATGTGTTGAATAAATTCTTTGAAAGACAAAAATAACATTTATATTATATATATAGGCTATATAAAATATTAGTATTTTAAATAAATTGTTTTAACACCAAAAATAACATTTTTACCTTATGTATGAACTATATAAAATAATCGTGTTTTAAAGTTAATTGTTTTACAATAAAAATCACATTTTTATTATATATATCAACTATAGAAAATATTCATGTGTAAAGTAAAAGACTAAAATGATAAAAATCATATTTTCATCGTTTGTGTGAAGTTGAAAACATTCATGTGTTGAATGTATAGATTGAACAATAAAATCTACATTTTTATTGTGAATATAAAGTGCTAAAAATATTCATGTGTGGAATAAATATTTTTGATGATAAAAATATCATTTTTATCAAATATATAAAGTGGATATGGTTTTGAAATCGAAGAATGAATTATATTTATATATATATAATTAAAATAAATCGAATAATTAAGCTGCAGTACGTTTTTTGAAACCATGATTTCAAACGATTAGTGCGGGAGATCTGACCATCGCATTTTCCCGAAACCAAAACCGGTTGGTTTGCTTTGAAAATATCTTTCCAACGACACCAACTTTGTGAAGATCCAATGGTTGGATTGTCTGGAATGTTTAATTCAAATCTGAAGAAAAACATCGCCAGAATCGATTATATATATATATATAATTAAATCGAATAACGAAGCTGCAGTTCGTATTTTGAAATCATAACTTCAAACGATTAGTGCAGGAGATCCGACCGTCGGATTTTCCTAAAACTAAAACCGTTGGATTCGTTTTGAAAAGGTCTTTCTAATGATATAAAATTTGTGAAGATCCAACGGTTAGATTTTCAGATATGTGTAAATCAAATCTGAAGAAAAACAGCGCCACGCCCGCGTTATGGCCTGAAGCGTCATTTGAACGAATTGGCTATTTTTAGATAAATAAAAATAGCGATAAATCGTGATAAAATATTATAAAATATATGGAATGGAAATAAACTGAATTTGCTCGGTTTATGTGATATTTGATGGTTGAATGTGTTTGGCGTGAAAATTACATTAAAGAACAGAATTAGTGATATCGAATAATTTAAACATTGAAATGAATTGATTTGAAATTCTAAATGTACGCAAATTATTTGAAAAGGCCGAGTTGATTCTCATTTCAAATAATTGATCGACGAGTGAAAGTCGAAGATATGAAGATGGTGCGAGACCGATGATCTTCACGTCGAATGGAGGTGTGCTACTGATGCTCATGATGGGAGTAGCTAACATGAAGGGGCTGAAGTAGTAGCCGTTCGGACGTACGTGTTGATTGGACGAATATACGAGGTATTAAGTGCCTTCGGTTTCGTTCAGACCCAAAGCGAACTTGTAAATGGACTATGTGTCTAACATTTGATTTTATTCTATGCTGATTGACCCCTATTAAGTATATATCTGTTTGGCGGAGGAGAATTTATTCTTTTGCTTAACGCCCTTCTCTGAGATGTACGAGCTCCGCGGTTATATATCGATTGAAATCAGTCGCATGGAGTGAATTGCCTGTGTGACATGCCTAAGTGGCAAATGATCAAGGCTTCTGTTGAAAAGCAAAGTCTTGTGGTTGATGATCAAAGCACGGCCTGTGTGGCATAGCTTTGTGTATAACTTTATTTCGCGAGCCTCACACTCTGGTATGAGCCAGAAACGGGAGAAGGACTTCCGGGAGGACATGCGTTTCCTTCTAGCTAGGAGTGGTGCTTTGGGTTTGCACGCCCGGTGATTTTACTTATATGGATGATGTAAAGCGAGGCATCGGTTTGCTTCGGTCCCTTCGGAGCCGATGGTGTGGTCAGATATGATCAGTGACGCCCCATAGGGCGGTGAAACGTAGTGTTCAGGGATTATAATCCACATCGAGTGGACCGGCCCTGACGATCCAAGGTGCAGTTGCGGTTGTTCCTGAGACACGGGCTAGAGCGTCTCGAATTCGGTAAGTACTATCTTTTGCCCTGGTTCATGATGGAAATACAATTTCCAAATACGGCACCATGCGGTTTTGATTGTGTGTGTGTGTGTGTATATATATATATATATATATATATGTGTGTGTGTGTGTGTGTGTGTGTGTGTGTGTGTGTGTATGGCGACATGATATATGGTACCCACGCCGTCTATGATTGATAGTTATGATTGAAATCATTTTTGAAACATATATACACTAGCAATAATATCAAATGATTTGTTTTACTCGTATCAAGCATATTTTGGCCATTATAAGGTAAAATTCTATCCTCCGGTTTGTGTTGCATTGTGTGATGGGAACTGAGTCTTATAATGGCATCATTTTTATAAAAAGCATTGCGATGTTTAAAAGATTTAATTGTTTTAAAGCACTGGCAATCCAATGGAGTAAAATCGTTCCGTGAAAGTGGCGTGGTCCTGTGATTGGCCATATTATAAAATGTGTTAAGTAGATTTCTCATACCGGTCCCATGACTGACTCGTAATTTGTTTCACATGCAAATTCGGGTGCCCTTTTTCTACACGGGCAACCTTGTATTCAGGTTTTAGCAGGCTCTTTGTGAATAGATGGAGCTGAAGATGGATTCTATCATTTATCTCTTTTTATGTTGTTCAGCTCCTGTCGTACATATTATGTTTACATTTCAGCGGTTGACATTTATGTATAGCTGAACTGTATTTGTACTAAGTATGATCCTATATATTGCGAAACTCTGATGATTATGTTCACCCAGTGTATTCTATTGTACATTATATGTTGTATTTAATTATTTCTGTTCAGTTGTTATCTGTTTATGTGTTATATTCCAAAGATTGCCCTTGCACCGTCTTATCGGGGTTTGGGGTCGTCGCATTATTTTAACAGGAATCCACCCAGACAATCATCATTTGGATGGGTCATCATAGTTGTGGTCTCTTATTTCCATCATCAAAGCTATCATCATATCCATTTAGATGGACGTCTACCTATTTAACATTTGAGAGCCTAAAGTGTCTAATTTTCTGCTTCAATATCTACATGTTTGAACATTGTTAGGATGCACTTCCTCCAGTCCTCATTTTTCCAAGTCATTTGCTCCCACCTTAGTCCCCATTGAGTCTTTGCTTATTTAAGTTTATACCTATCATTTTATCATAATAATTTCCTTTTTAAATTCACCACCTATCGTGATAATCGTTGTGGCTTAAGTCTCTATATGTAATAATGATAGTCGTGTACCTATTATGATAGTTGTTGTCTTTTATAGCCCATGCCTATCACAGTTGTGATGGTCATATACCTATCGTGATAGTCGTTTTCTTTTACAGTCATCACTCATCATAGTTGTGAGAGTTATCTACCTATCATGATAGTCGTTGTCATTATTCATTAAAGTTTTCTACCTATCATAATCAAGGTTTTAAACCTCGGATATCAATCACGTTTCATCTTAGGGTTTTTAGGGACTTGATCTTGTGTCGAGGGAGATTTCAGATGAGATGAGTCTAACTCGGGGGTTCGTCTCAGATTTCCATCTCGGATTTGAAAGTTCATATCGGAACAATCTCCAGGTACGTGATTTGTTTAAAAATGATAATCTTACAAAATGATTTTATGAATGCTATTATAAACATAGTAACATAAACTTGAATTGCAAAATCACTTCAGTATTCATATTTTACGAAATATCGTTCATACTCTAAATCGTAATATGCTTATAATAGAAAAATAACACAATGCAAATATATTAGTGCTTACAGTATATGATCCATGAACATGAATTATTGTTAGACATAAAACATAAAAAGATCAAAAACATTAAAAAAAATCAGCATAACACTACGCCATAAATTGCATACTGCATCACCGGAGAAGTGATGTAGGAAGTATCAAAAAGTGTTGCTATAGGCAAAAATTGATCTGTGGCAATGCTTTCTCGAGGTTTCCTTTTGTCGCATTGCCTTAGAGTCAAAGGAAACACTTTTGCGACTCTATGGTAACATCGGTACAGGTGTTGCCACAGGTACCACTTGAACAAAAAATACTCTTTCACAATTGCCAAAAACAGTTGTAATATATCAAGTACAACTGGCAATCGTAATAAAGTCAACCCTTTTTACAACTGTCTCTAGCAGTTGTTAAAATTTGTTTTACAACTGCTAAAAGTAACTACACTGTAATAACCCGGAAATCCGAACCAAATTAAAAATTTTGTTCTGGCAATTTTGATAAATTTTGAATATTTAAAATGAATTATTTTAAATAATAACGACGAGAAATTTATTTTGAATAGAATTTGAATGTATATATTTATTTGAATCAATGTTAGAATACAAATATTTATTTTTAATTATAAAAGGAATTGGAAATGGCGCGGTAGTTTGAAAATTCGATTTTAAATTTCAAAAGAAAGTGCAGGATTCAAAATAAACCGGATTTTGGCAAAAAAAAATTAGAATCTATTTGAGAATATCTTTCCAATGAATCCGAAAAATTGAAATTTCATAGCAGGGATAAAAAGTTATGTCCAATTGCAAAATTCAGAATAGTCGCTATGGAAAATATAGCCCTTAAAAATGGAAATTTTGCAAATGACCTCTGTTTTCGATGAAACCACTTTTGTTGGATCTAGGGATGTCAATTTATTGCTAGATTCCAAAATTCGTAATTTTCTGAATCAATACGTGAGCGTGGCGAAGTAAAAACGTGTTTTGACAGTTTCAGTCAATTTCGATCGACCAAAAGATGGCCATTTTTAAAACTGTCTCAGAATTTGACGAAATTAGTTTTGTTAGAACCGTGTCGTCAATACGAAGCCAGAAAATATTTTTCTGGAATTTTTGAAGTCAGTATGTGGCCCCGGTAAATTAAAATGTACATTAAAATCAATTTTGAACGTTAAATTAATTTATAATTTAATTTGAATGAAAACTGATCGTAACTGCTGAATTGGCCTACGTGACACATCCCATTGTGTTCAGAATGGGGGTAATTAGCTAGGGGCGACAGTCGTTGGGCCTCGATTGGAGTTCAAACAGAAAATCAACTCTTTTGAGAATTAATAAATAATTAAATAATATATATAATCGTTTAAAAATCTAAACCTAATTCATTATCCCTCCCCGTCAAAACCTTCAGCCCCCTTTCCAACCCGTTGCCCCATTTTCTGATCCGCCGCCTCCCAAACCAGCACCGTTGCTGGCCTTCCCCCGCCTCCCTTACCTCCGGCGATCCCTTTCCCCCCGTTCTCACTTCTTTCTCCTCCCTTCCAAGCGAGAATATGAACACAGACCCCCATTTCAGGTCGTCGCCGCCACCATGGGTTCAACCCAGATCATCCGCCGCCTCCCACCGCCAAGCCCCCACCTCCAGCGGCCCCCACTCGCTCCCCGTCCTCTAATCGAAACCTCACTACCCATAAACCCTAAAATAGCACCCCTACCACCAATTAGACTCCGTCGCAGCCACCAGAGCGGGCCCCCATCGCTTCAGCACCTCCTGCGTAAAACACAGCCCCCCCCCCTCTCGATAAAAATTCAATTTTTGGCTAAATGTGAGTTTTTAATTATGTATTTGCATTTCCTTATTTATTTTTCAGTTTTAAATATATAAGCGTGGTTGAAAGATCTGATTTTTCCTTATTTGATATATGTATGAGCACCATAAAAATTGAATTTTTAGTTATATGAATAGTATAGTAAAGGTATAATTTTTATGCTAGGAAAAGAATGATTTTTAATTCATAGGAAGCTTTAACTTTTAACATATGAAAGACAAGATTTTTAACCTATGAAAGACAAGATTTTTAACATATGAAAGACGAGATTTTTAACATATGAAAGATTAGATTTTTGAAATAGAAAAGATTTGATTTTGTTTATTTGAAAGAATAAGATTTTTATAATATAGAGATAATAAAAATATGATTTTTATAACGAAGTAACGATGCAAAAGTATGATTTTTTTATATAAAACTAAATAATAAAAATGTGATTTTTACTATGAATATAGTGAAATAGATTGCGCTGGAACCGACGGTAATCAAAACAAAATCCGAACCGTTCAGAAATAAGGAATGGTGGAGTGGAACCCAAAGGTGAGAACTTCTCACTTTTAATTTGTTTTCTAGTTGAAATATATACTAGGATGCAGACGGTGCTTAGCAGCACCCGACACCGGTTGTCCACAAACCATGGATGACTTTTTGTTTAATTGATGTGTTGTGAAAGTCGATTGTGTGATGTGGGATGGAATAAAATATTTTATAGTTAAAAATATAATTTTTAACGTGTATATAAAATAAATATTTATAAACAAATTGGACGATTTGTTTATACACACACATTTGACTGATATTGATTGGGATGATAAATTTTACACATCGTCCAACTGCATAAATAAAACCTGTGTTTGATTGTTTGAAACCCCACATGGGTATTGGGATGATATTGTACATACACTAATCCCAATAATTAGTTGTATGTCGATCGATTGATTGACATGCTGTTATAAGCGTTAAATATTTATATTTGATGCTTATACAGTGTAGAATGCACTTTGGATGATGGATTGCTGTTTTCATAGTGGTTATACACATTTGTTGCGTGAAATCCATATAATCATATTATATGATAATTGAGTGTGTCTGATTCCAGTTCAGAATAAAAGAATATTTTAAAATAACGATTATTTTAAAATAATGAATATTTTCAAATAATATTCAGAAGAGAATCAAAATATGATTTTGATGTCCGATTTGGGATGGACACAAATATATTTAAATATATAAAGCCGTGTTGACTAAATTGACGCCATTTTGACGTGAACGATATTTATATCGATTTTATTCATTTTTATAATGAATATCGAAAAGGAATAGATTTCAAAATCTAATATTTTGAAAATATTATAATTTATATATCGATGATATAGAATATTTAGTTTTGATTAGAAATTGAATACGAAGTTGAAATCGTTTTGAAAACGAATTTGAAATTTATAAAATACGTTTTAAAAGGAAACTAATGAAATATATAATATATATATATATATATATATATGTAAATGGCCTGAATAGATCGCGTCGCGCTGCGGTAGTTCGCGAATTTCGACCATTGACTTCGAATGGACATTACGGGAGATCCGTCCGTCGGATTCTCCTAAAACCGGAGCCGTTGCTTTCTTATCGAAAAGAGAATTCTAACAAATATTAGAGATTAGAAATCTAACGGTTGGATTTGGAATTATGTCCAAATCAAATTTGGAAAAGGTCGTTGTAGGTGCAGTTCGTTGGCCGTTGATGGAAATCGACTGTACGGGCCTTGATAAAATTATTAAAAATAGCAATAATTTGTGTAAAATCATAAGAAATGATTTGGAAAGTATTGGGACGAAAATTCCATATTTGAAAAGATAAAAATAGATTTTTATCAAAATGAACTAGTTTTGAACTAGAATTATAATCCTTTTTTTTTTTGAAATAAGTAAATTGGATTTGAAAGGGCTTTAAAAGTAACCAGAATTTCCAATAATTGAATTAGAATGGATCTGAATCGAAATTGTCTTTAGAATATTACGATGTTGGATTTTGTGATTATACAGATATTGTTACGGAAATTTGAAAGATATATTTATATCGTTATTTCTAATGCGATATTTATTGGTCGTAGAATTTGATATTAAATATAAGCCGATATATTTTCTATTCAGAGCCTTGTATTTAATATCAAATGGGATTTGGGTTTGTCGTGAATGGTGTCTTAATTAACACTGTTCTTAAACCCAGTTGAGAAAAAGATTAAATCTTTTTATTTAGATTTAATGATGTATACCAATTAAGTGGTATTTAATTGGAATTGAATTTGAATTGATTTTTAGGTTTATCGTGAATGGTGTTTCAAATAACACTTGTTCTTTAACCCGATAATTAGTGGAATGTGAATTGTGTTCTTCGTGAACTGTGTTTTAATGACATTCTTTCTTTAACCCGATTTACAGTGAAATGTGATTTGGAATTTATAAATCGTTTGTTAAGATTTAAAGGTGATTTTCCAAAGTTAATTTTTCCAGTTTAATAAAATAAATTGGAATGGAATGGAATTCGATTTGATAATAATCGAAGTGAATTTCTGTGGAGGAAGACAACTAATATATCTAGAATTTAAAAGGCTTTCCCGTTATTCCATTTATATTATTAGTCGGATATGGAAGTTTATATCGATTACATATATCGATTCGTTTTCCATGATGATTCCATTGTAAACGGAATGTGATTTTGGGTTGTCGTGAACGATATCTTTAATAATATGGTTCTAAGACCCAACAGAGTTAAGAAAATCAGCAACTAACTGAAGATTAGTTAAGTTTAATGGTTTCCTTGGTATTGATCTGATGTTGGTTTCGGCCTTCGTGGTTATTACTTAGGGAATTGTTCACTTGCTAATTTACGGTTAAAGGCTGATGGAATGGAATGTAATTTTGGGTTTATAGTGAACCGTGTTTTAAATGACATTGGTTCTTTAACCCAGTTAATGACAGGATAAGATTTCCCAAGTTAAATAATCATTGATAGTGATTTTTGGGAAGATTAACACCAAGTGGAGTTCTAATGAATCTTTAATTAGATTGAAATGATCGAGAATGGAGGATCACTAATTTTGCTTCAGGTGATAGTTAAATCTTTAACTAGATTTGAACATGAAATGGTAATTGAATTTACCGATAACACAGTGGTGTTAGATTTGAAGTATGACCAGTTTTACTTCATGGGATGAATAGATTAGGGTTGGGAAATTTAACAAGTGATTACTTCGGTAAGGTTCGCTAATGCCGACTAGTTTGGATAAACCATAATTTGGTTTTAATTGATATTCAAAAGAAGATTAAAAAATAAATTTAAAGAATTTATCTTTGATAAAATTAACGGGAACCTTTCCCAAAGTATAAGAATATTTGAATAAAAGAATATTCTGAATTGGAATGAGACGTATGTTGTATTTGTGTAACATTTGTTGATTATATACATGAGTTATTCAGAAAGACCGGGTTTATCCCATTCTGAATAACTGATTCGACGATGTGTCGAGGATGAAGACAGTGGTCGAAGACCGGAGGTCTTCACATCAATTGGATAATTACTGATGATCTTGATTGGGTTGTACACCCAAGAGGAGGGAATTAGTTGTTGATCGTCCAGACATACTTGGAGATCGATGGATATGCGAGGTACAAGGTGCCTCCGGTTTCATTCAGACCCAGAACAGGCTTGTTAATGGACTGTGTGTCTGACATTGGATATCATTCTGTGTGATTGATGGATATTGGTTGCATGGAGTGGTTTGCCTATGTGGCATGCTAAGATGCAAATGATCAAGGCTTTTGTTGAAAAGCAAAGTCTTGTGGTTCATGATCAAAGCACCGCCTGTGTGGCATTGCTTTGTGTAGCGTTAATTCGCGAGCCTCACACCCCGGTTGTGAGCCAGAAACGAGAGAGGACATCAGGGAGGGCATGCGTTTCTTTCTAACTAGGGTGCTGTCAGTGATCTACCAGCCCTGACATTTATATTATTTTCACCTGTGTGGTTGTTGAATTGCGAGACACCTCGGATATATCGGTGACTATGTGGAGCTGATGGAGTCATAGGACTCATTTACGCCCCCAAAGAGCGGGGAAACGCAATGTTCAAGCATTTTAATCCACATCGTCGACCGGCCTTGACGATCCAATGGCTCACCTGTGTCTGGGTTCTAAGGCTCGGGCTAGAGAGTCTCGAAGCGGTAAGGACGATCCGTTGCCTTGGTTCACAGATGGAAATCCAACTTCCATTACGTGACATTTGCAGTTTTGATTGTAGAGCCTAGTATTGGCGACATGATATATGGTACCCATGCCGTCTAGTATTGATACATTTATATTTGAAGTTGTTTTATACACTATGCACTTATAATAGTATCAAATGATTTGTTTTAACGTACCAAGCATGTTTGGATATTATAAGGGAAAACCCTATCCCCCGGCTTGCGTTGCATTGTGTGATAGGGCCTGGGTCTTATAATAGCTTCATTTTTCCAAAAAGCATTGCGCTATTTTGTAATTTGCACTGGTATTCTTGGGAGGAAACCCGTTCCGTGTTATATGGCGTGGTCTGTTGATATATCTGATTTAAAGTAAAGTTTTAAATAACTGTTTTAGTTCTCACACCAGTCACATGACTGACCTGGAGTTTATTGTTTTAACCAAAACTCTAGGTGCCCCCATTTTCACACGGGCAGCTAGTAGTTTTGGTTTTGCAGATTTATATTCACAGGATCCTGGTTTACAGCGGAACGATATCCGGAAGGCTTTGTATCCGTATATCATTTTCAGTTGTGTTTTTGTATTATTTTTCCGTTGCACATATGTATTTAAATCTCTTATATTTCTTTGATGTATAATATTTATTCATACTCTGTATATTCTTGTATTCTGATGGAATTATTGTAATAAGCAATGAAATGCTCTTCTGTTTGTATCCCGATGTGGCTTGTGCTCAACTCAATCCGGGCTTTACTTCACGGGGAAGTTTGTGGTCATTATATTTGGTATAAGAGCTTTGGTTTACAAAGCTCAAGAACAAGACACATTAGAACCATACGAAAGAATTCATCAGAGATTGAATTAGTAATATCCAATGAGAATGACTCGTTAGAGATAGGATCAGTAGCATCCTAGAATGAGTGTGAAGAGTAGTGTTTTTAAAATAAAGATGAAAACAAAATTTTGTTTTGAAAATTTGAATCAATTATTCGTATTTGAATATTTATTTTGTATTGAATTTGGACAATCAAGTATACAGGGATTTTAATATATGTCTGATCCGCATATATTGAATTCTCGAATATACTAGATAGATACAAAATCACACTCTAGTTGCCTGAGGATGAAACTATTGATGACTATATAGCATCAGTAGTTTGTGTTCGAGTTTCGAAAGTGGGATTTCTATATATTTCCAATTGACTGGTGTGAGAACCACAACAAGATAGGGCTTATTGTTGTGATTCGGCATCAAAAATCTAAATTTTTGGACTATATATCAAAGTTATAAATTTGAAAAGATAATCAACTAATTGATTGATGGTTGTGTTGTTTGATTATTGGTTTGATATTTTTAACCATTTAAGCCAAATTGTACCAAATA
Organism: Allium sativum; assembly: GCA_030737875.1. Taxonomy (NCBI): domain Eukaryota; kingdom Viridiplantae; phylum Streptophyta; class Magnoliopsida; order Asparagales; family Amaryllidaceae; genus Allium; species Allium sativum. The sequence goes on from CM060926.1 coordinate 351,500,506, forward strand.
TTGAACTGTATTTAAAATTGTTTGAAATTGCATGCACGTACATATATGTGTGTGAATAGGTCATAGCAGGGAGGCTACAAAAGAGGAATAAAATTGTTTGCCCGACAAATTGGTACATGTTTACTGCATTTCTTCGGTTTTGTATGATTTTATGAGCCGATTGGTTAGCCGCTTGGCTGTTTCTTTTTCTTTCTGGATTAGAGAGGCCTGTATGGCAATTTCTGGATTTTCCCGGTGCTCCCGTGCAGGGGAGGTTATGGCGAAATTTTTCGAAAATTTAGGGTGTTAGCAAAAAAATTTCGAAAATTTAGGGTGTTAGCCAAATTTTTGAAAAATTTGTAAAGTTCTTAGAAACTGAAAAGTTGAAGAACTTAAGCCATAATGAAAATAGTGAAAGTTGAGTTGGTTTGTAAAACAACTTTCAGCTTCGTTCCTTTTCTGGGACGAAAAGTTTTAATAGGGTGAGATTGTAATAACCTTGAAATCCGAACCAATTTAAAAATTTTATTTTGGCAATTTTGATGAATTTTGAATATTTAAAATGAATTATTTTAAATAATAACGACGAGAAATTTATTTTGAATAGAATTTGAATGTATATATTTATTTGAATCAACGTTAGAATATAAATATTTATTTTTAATTATAAAATGAAATGGAAATGGCGCGGTAGTTTGAAAATTCAATTTCAAATTTCAAATGAATGTTCAGGATACAAAATAAACCGGATTTTGGCGAAACAAAAAGTATTAAAATCTATTTGAGAATATCTTTCCAACGAATCCGAAAATTTTAAATTTCATAGCAGGGATAAAAATTTATGTCCAATTGAAAGTTCAAAATAGTCGTTATGGAAAATATAGCCCATAAAAATGGAAATTTTGCACACGACCTCTGTTTTCGACGAAACCACTTTTGTTAGATCCAGGGATGTCAAGTTATTGCTAGCTTCCAAAATTCGTAATTTTCTGAATCAATATGTGAGCGTGGCGAAGTAAAAACGTATTTTGACAGTTTCAGTCAATTTCGATCGACCAGAAAATGACCATTTTTCAAAGGGTCTCAGGATTTGACGAAATTAGTTTTGTTAAAACTGTATCGTCAATACGAAGCTAGAAATTATTTTTCTAGAATTTTTGAAGTCAGTATGTGGCCCCGGTAAATTAAAATGTATGTTAAAATCAATTTTTAACGTTAAATTAATTTATAATTTAATTTGAATGAAAACTGATCGTAACAGCCGAATTGGCCTACGTGACATATCCCATTGTGTTCGGAATGGGGGTAATTAGCTTGGGGCTACAGTTGTTGGGCCTCGATTGGAGTTCAAATAGAAAGTCAACTCTTTTGAGAATTAATAAATTATTAAATAATATATATATATATATATATATATATAATCGTTTAAAAATCTAAACATAATTCATTATCCCTCCCCGTTAAAACCTTCAGCCCCCTTTCCAACCCATCGCCCCATTTTCCGATCCACTGCCTACCAAACCAGCACCTCCGCTGGCCTTCCCCCGCCTCCCCTACCTCCGGCGATCCCCTTCCCCCCGTTCTCTCTTCTCCCTCTCAAGCGAGAATCCGAACCCAGACCCCCCCCCATTTTAGGCCATCGCCGTCACCATGGGTTCAACCCAGATCATCTGCCGCCTTCCTCCACCAAGCCCCCACCTCTAACGGCCCCCACTCGCTCCCCGTCCTCTAATCGAATCCCCACCACAAATAAACCCTAAAACAGCGCCACCACCACCAATTAGACTCCGCCGCTGCCACCAGAGCGAGCCCCCGTCGCTTCAGCACCTCCGGCGTGACACACAGCCCCCCTCTCGACAAAGATTCAATTTTTGGCTAAATGTGAGTTTTTAATTATGTATTTGCATTTCCTTATTTATTTTTCAGTTTTAAATATATAAGCGTGGTTGAAAAATCTGATTTTTCTTTATTTGATATATGTATGAGCACCGTAAAAATTGTATTTTTAGTTATACAAGTAGTATAGTAAAGGTATAGTTTTTATGTTAGGAAAAGAATGATTTTTTAATTCATAGGAAGCTTTAACTTTAAACATATGAAAGACGAGATTTTTAACGTATGAAAGACGAGATTTTTAACATATGAAAGATTAGATTTTTGAAATAGAAAAGATATGATTTTGTTTATTTGAAAGGATAAGATTTTTATAATATAGAGATAATAAAAATATGATTTTTGTAACGAAGTAGTGATGTAAAAGTATGATTTTTATATATAAAATGAATAATAAAAATGTGATTTTTACTATGAACAGAGTGAAATAGAATGCGATGGAACCGACGCTAATCGAACAAAATCCGAACTGTTCAGAAATAAAGAATGGCGGAGTGGAACCCAAAGGTGAGAACTTCTCACTTTTAATTTGTTTTCCAGTTGAAATATATACTAGGGTGCAGATGGTGCTTAGTAGCACCCGACACCCATTGTGCACAGATCATGGATGGCTTGTTTGTTTAATTGATGTACTGTGAAAGTTGATTGTGTGATATGGGATGGAATAAAATATTTTATAGTTGAAAATATTTTAAAGTTAAAAATATAATTTTTAACGTGTATGTAAAATAAATATTTATAAATAAATTGGATGATTTGTTTATATACACACATTTGACTGATATTAATTGGGACGATAAATTTTACACATCGCCCAACTGCACAAATAAAATCTGTTTTTGATTGTTTGAAACCCCACACAGGTATTGGGATGATATTGGACATACACTAATCCCAATAATTAGTTGTATGTCGATCGATTGATTGACAGGCTGTTATAAGTGTTAAATATTTATATTTGATGCTTATACAGTGTAGAATGCACTCTGGATGATGGATTGTTGTTTTCATGGTGCTTATACATATTTGTTGTTTGAAATCCATGTAATCATATTATATGTTAGTTGACTGTGTCTGATTCCAGTTCAGAAGAAAAGATTTTTTTAAAATAACGATTATTTTAAAATAACGAATATTTTCAAATAATATTCAGAAGAGAATCAAAATATGATTTTGATGTCCGATTTTGGATGGACACACATATATCTAAATATATAAAGCTGTGTTCATTAGATTGACGCCATTTTGATTTGAATGATATTTATATCGATTTTATTCATTTTTATAATGAATATCGAAAAGGAATAGATTTCAAAATCTAATGTTTTGAAAATATTATCGTTTATATATCGGTGATATAGAATATTCAGGTTTGATTAGAAATTGAATACGAAGTTGAAATTATTTTGAAAAAGAATTTAAAATGATTTATAAAATATGTTTTAAAAGGAAATTGACAAAATATATGACATATATATATATTATATATATAATGGCCTGAATAGAACGCGCCGTGCTGCGGTAGTTCGCGAATTTCGACCATTGACTTCGAATGGACAATATGGGAGATCCGACCGTCGGATTCTCCTAAAACCAGAACCATTGGGTTCGTATCGAAAAGAACTTTCTACAGAATTTAGAGATTAGAAATCTAGTGGTTGGATTTGGAATTATGCAAATCAAATTTGGAAAAGGTTGTAGGTGCAGTTCGATGGCCGTTGATGGAAATCGATTGTACAGGACTTGATAAAATAATTAAAAAAAGCAATTATTTGTGTAAAATCACAAGAAATGATTTGGGAAGAACTAGGACGAAAAATTCCATATTTGAAAAGATAAAAATTGATTTTTATCAAAATGAACTAAATTTGAACTAGAATTATAATCCATTTATTTTTGAAATAAGTAAATTGGATTTGAAAGGGTTTTAAAAGTAACCAGAATTTCCAATAATTGAATTGGAATGGATTTTAATCGAAATTGTTTTTGGAATATTTCGATGTTGGATTTTTTGATTATACAGATATTGTTATGGAAATTTGAAAGATATATTTATATCGTTATTTCCAGTATGATATTTGTTGGTCGTAGAATTTGATATTGAATATAAGCCGATATATTTTCTATTCAAAGCCTCGTATTTAATATCAAATGGGATTTGGGTTTGTCGTGAGTGGTGTCTTTATTAACACTGTTTTTTAAACCCAGTTGAGAAAAAGATTAAATCTTTTTATTTAGATTTAATGAAGTATACCAATTAAGTGGTATTTAATTGGAATTGAATTTGAATTGATTTTTGGGTTTATTGTGAACGGTGTTTTAAATAACACTTGTTCTTTAACCCGATAATTAATGGAATGTGAATTGGGTTTATCATGAACAGTGTTTTAACGACATTCGTTCCTTAACCCAATTTACAATGAAATGTGATTTGGAATTTATAAATCTTTTGTTAAGATTTAAAGGAGATTGTACAAAGTAAAGTTTTCCAATTTAATAAAATAAATTAGAATGGAATGGAATTCGATTTGGTAATAATCGAAGTGAATTTCTGTGGAGGAAGACAACTATTATATCTGGAATTTAAAAGGCTTTGTCATTATTCCATTTATATTATTAGCCGGATATGGAAGTTTATATCGATTATATATCTCGATTTTTTTCCATGAAGATTCCATTGTAAATGGAATGTGATTTTTGGTTGTCGTGAACGGTATCTTTAATAATACTGTTCTTATACCTAACGGAGTTAAGAAAATCAGAAACTAACTGAATATTAGTTAAGTTGAATGGTTTCCTTGGTATTGATCTGATGTTGGTTTCGGCCTTCGGGGTTATTACTTAAGGAATTATTCGCTTGCTAATTTACGGTTAAAGGCTGATGGAATGTGATTTTGGGTTTATAGTGAATCGTGTTTTAAATGACATTGGTTCTTTTACCCAGTTAAAGACAGGATATGATTTCCCAAGTTAAATAATCATTGATAGTGTTTTTTTGGAATATTAAAACCAAGTGGAGTTTTAATGAATCTTTAATTAGATTGAAATGATCGAGAATGGAGCATCACCAGTTTTGCTCCAGGCGATAGTTAAATCTTTAATTAGATTTGAACGTGAAATGGTAATTGAATTTACCGATAACATCGTGGTGTTAGTTATGAAGTATGACCAGTTTTACTTCATGGGATGAATAGGTTGGGGTTCAGAAATTTAATAAGTGATTCCTTCGGTAAGGTTCGCTAATCCTGACTAGTTTGGATAAATCATAATTTGGTTTGAATTGATATTCAAAAGAAGATTAAAGAATAAATTTAAAGAATTTATCTTTGATAAAATTAATGGGAACCTTTCCAAAAGTATAAGAATATTTGAATAAAAGAATATTCTGAATTGGAATGAGGCGTATGTTGTTTTGGTGTAACACTTGTTGATTATATACGCGATTTATTCAGAAAGCCAAGGTATATCCCATTCTGAATAACTGATTCGACGAAGTGTCGAGGATGAAGGCGGTGGTCGAAGACCGGAGGTCTTCAAATAGTTTTGATTATTACTGATGATCTTGATTGGGCTGTACACCCAAGAGGAGGGAATCAGTTGGTGATCGTCCAGACGTACTTGGAGATCAATGGATATGCGAGGTACAAGGTGCCTCCGGTTTCGTTCAGACCCAGAACGGACTTGTAAATGGACTGTGTGTCTAACATTGGATATCATTCTGTGTGATTGATGGATATCGGTTGCATGGAGTGGTTTCCATGTGTGGCATGCCAAGATGCAAATGATCAAGGCTTTTGTTGAAAAGAAAAGTCGTGTGGTTGATGATCAAAGCACCGCCTGTGTGGCATAGCTTTGTGTAGCATTAATACGCGAGCCTCACACCCCGGTTGTGAACCAGAAATGGGAGAGGACATCAGGGCGGGCATGCATTTCTTTCTAGCTAGGGTGGTGTTAGTGACCTACCAGTCCTGGCATTTATATTATTTTCACCTGTGTGGTTGTTGGATTGCGAGACACCGCGGATATATCGGTGACTATGTGGAGCGGATGGAGTCATAGGACTCATTTACGCCCCCAAAGAGCGAGGAAACGCAGTGTTCAGGCATTTTAATCTACATCGTGGACCAGCCTTGACGATCCAAGGGCTCACCTGTGTCTGGCTTAGCGGTAAGGACGATCCCTTGCCTTGGTTCACAAATGGAATTCCAACTTCCAATACGTGACATTTGCGGTTTTGATTGTAGAGCCTAGTATTGGCGACATGATATATGGTACCCATGCCGTATAGGATTGATACATTTATATTTGAAGTTGTTTTATACACTATGCACTTATAATAGTATCAAATTATTTGTTTCAACGTACCAAGCATGTTTGGCTATTATAAGGGAAAACCCTATCCCCCGGTTTGCGTTACATTGTGTGATAGGGCCTAGGTTTTTATAATAACTTCATTTTTCCAAAAAGCTTTGCGCTGTTTTGTAATTTGCACTTGTTTTCTAGGGAGGAAACCCGTTCCATGTTATACGGTGTGGTCTCTTGATATATCTGATTTAAAGTAAAGAGTTAAATATCTGTTTTAGTTCTCATACCAGTCACATGACTGACCTGGAGTTTATTGTTTTAACCTAAACTCTGGGTTCTCCTATTTTGACACGGGTAGCTATTTGTATTGGTTTTGCAGATTTATGTTCACAGGATCCTGGTTTACATCTAGAACGATATCTGGAAAGCTTTGTATCCGTATATCCTTTTCAGTTGTGTTTTTTATTATTTTTCCGCAGCACTAATGTATTTAAATCTCTGATATTTCTCAGATGTATAATATTTATTCATACTCTGTATATTCTTGTATTCTGATGGAATTGTTGTAATAAGCAATGAAATGCTCTTCTGTTTGTGTCCCGATGTTGCTTGTTCTCAACTCAATCCGGGCTTTCCTTCACGGGGAAGTTTGGGGTCGTTATATACACCTCAATTGCTATTAATCAAAGGTTTCATAATATTGTAATAAATATTATTATAACACAATATTTTATTCAAATAAATATTTTATTTCAACATTTCAAATGATACAAATTTTTTGACTTCAGTATTGTACATTCACTCGTATATTACACAATCATTCATATTTACATACATTCCTCACTCATTGTCATTCGATTCACTCATATGCAGACTCACACATCCAACCATAAGCAAGAAAAATACATGAAAATGAATATATAAACTACTACCTTTATTTTTTCCCTTCTGATGATTCGCTCGAAAACGCAACTTCTCTAGTTCAACCATGAATGGCCTCTGATACATCGGCACTCCTTCAACATTGATCGCCGTGAATTGATCTGCATCACATACATTCATGATAACTTTCAAGCAAATGTAAAGATTCACAAACAAATGTGATCACTTACATTATCTGAAAGTGTCATTACATGAAACCATGTTTGGATTAACTTGCTTCCTTAGCTCTTATAATCATTTTTGTTTGATGATAGGCCGATTTTTACACCTCATTAAATTATAAGCATACATAACACTAAATGTTAGAAAAAATACATCATGTAACACCACATGTTTTCTGTTAACATAAACTAAAGAATTAAACAATACTTAATTTAAAATGTGAGAATCAAGCGAAACAGGTTATGTCATTGTGTTCGTCTCGTAATTCTGGTTTAGATAGAGTCCGAGTTTGCGTAAATTGGTCCTCATATGAAGAAGTTATGGCTATCGGAAGTTTCCAAAAAATTCAAATAATTTCAAACAGCTCGAAAACAGATTAAAAATTCAAATCAGAAGTCAGAAGCGGGCTGGGCGGGAAAATTCTCTCCTAGGACCCAAGTTGATCAGGGGGTCGACCCTGGTGTCGACCTCCCCCCTATAGGTCGACCTGCTCCCTCCCCCCCCCCCCCCCCGAGGCAGATTTGAAAGAAGACATTTTTGTGACTCAGTGCTAAGTCATTAGGGCTGAGGTGTCACCCTATCTTGACTGGATGGTCTTGATTGATTCTTGGTTGATCGGATGGCCTAAATTAATCCTAAATTCTATATAAACACATGTAGACTCAAACCCTAAAACCTATTCAAAATTAGAACCATGGCCGTCATGCTATCACCTTGCAACCTAGAATAGGCATCATCAACTAGAGGAAAAGTAAAGCTAACAACTCAATTCAACTCAAGTCTATAGCTACTACAACAACATATTTGTCTACTTCAAAGGTGAGCTAAATCAATTTCAGAAATCAGATCTCCGAACTCAAGACCTTCTTTGAGTTGTGAGTTCGATTTCTTTAATAAGATAATTAATAAGTTAATTAGGTTGAGTTATAATTTGGGTTATATGGTTATGTTTGTAAAACATTGGAAAAAATGTGATATTTTGTGAATGTATGCTAGTTGTTCATAATGATAGTTTTTGTTGTGAATCCCTTTGTATATACCCAATCATCTATGTTCAACCTGATTCATGTTTGACATCATTGTATATGCAAGTTTGGGTGTAGATTATATGCTAGTTTCTATGTGAATTGTACATAGTTTACATGCGAACCAAATAAGATGATTATATGCAAGTTTATGTAGAAATTGGATTCACATATATGCAAGTTTACACCTTTAGATTTAGATCTATGACATACATATTTTTATGCAAGTTTGTGACATACATATTTATATATGCAAGTTTTGGGTGAAAACTATATTCGTATATGCAAGTTCACACCTTTTAGCCTTTGTTTAGATTCATGACAATACCAAGTTTATGCAAGATATGTTGTAATCCTTATTAGTAAGTTAGATCCATTTTGTGTGTTATGCAAATTTGCGATATTTCTTCCCTTTTATGTCATTAGACTAATTGCTAGTCTAATATATATATGTCATGATAAGCGAACGAACAACGTGGGGACGATGGTGGTAATATTGAATATATACATATTGGGAATTGGCATAAATGGCCTTAAAAAGGCATATAATTAATTTAAGACATTAATTGGAAAAATTGTTATTTATGGACATAATTTAGGTGACAAGTACGGACATAAGTATATTTGGAATTTATTTACAAATCTGAATAGGGATATTAAGCCACTTTGGGGTTAAATAAAGATGTGTAATAATAAACCGCCTAAGACATGAGGTTAGACTCTTTTGTGGTGTAAGACTGCCCGGACCCGCCGGCAAATCTAGCAGCCACAAATGCCAGTCTAATGTGAGAGGTCAAAGGCATGAATTAAATGCGTAACAGTTGTAAAGACACGAGGTTAGGCTCGTTTGTGGTGTAAGACTGCCCAAACCCGCCCGGCGAATCCAGCAACCACAAATGCCAGTCTAATGTGGGAGGTCTTTACAAGGTTACGGTGTTAATGAACTAAGAAACACTTAAACAGATAAACATGTGGTGGGGCATGGGGGGTTATGTGGGTGCCGTGGGTGGCATGTGAAATTAAGAGGGTGCCTTGTGTGGCATCTGAAATACGATTAGATTCACTTAACCAAGATTGAAACATGTAAGAAGACATGAAAAGAATGGGGTTAAGTGTGGAAAACCTTAGAGGGGAGCAAGCATAGGTGAAAGCTTGTGTCATGCGTGGGGGCCCTTTTCAAACTAGTAACCCATTAAGTATCTTTGTGGGCTCGACCGAAGTCTAGGACGCGACACGCGTACTAGGTTTGATTGTAATATGTCAAAACGGGTTAGCGGTGGCAACGCAAGTCGAACGGGGTCAGGTGCGTTTGTGGCCCCGGGCTGGTAAGTAAGACGTTGTTGCATCATGTAGGTATAAGCCATGCATTTTTAGGTGGTATCGGGTTGCCACTTTGGGGAGTGATACACCACACTGTGGGGCCAGCACGGGTATCTACGAGTTAGGGAGTCGATCGAATGGGGGTAGTGGGTACACCTATTGGATATAGGGGCAAACGGCACCTATGAAGGCAACTACGGGTACACGAAACTACCACTATCATTATTAAGTTTGGTAGGCGGGATCAACTTTTAGGGTGTTTGGTGTGGTGCAATGTAGTAATTATCTTATAGTGTTTAGGTGCGCCTTTAACGTTATCTTTGTTCATCTTATTCCTTTGTTTGCTCTGACATGCCCATTGGTTCACAGTCATTTCCTTATTTTCCAACTTATGCCTTATCCGAATTACTTAAACCTTATATTTTTAAAGTTATTACACTCACCAGACTTTATGTCTGACCCCCTTTGCTTCCACCTGTTTTCTTCCTTCCCCTCCTCTCCAGGTGCTCAGGGCAGGACTAGCACTAGTGGAGCTTGATTTGGACAGCTTTGTCTCTCTCTTTTTGGAAGTTGCTTGGATCGTTGAAGTAAAGTTCAGCCTATCTTATTTATGGCTATTTTATATTGGGGTTATGTCTTTTATTTTATGTACTCAGAACTTATTTGTCAAGATGGATAATAAGTGTATTTGGTTTTGTGGTTGGTTTTTGATGTGATGTAAGCAAACTATTTCTCCACTGCAATAAAAATGGTTTTTGTTTTCCAAGTACCAATATATTTATCTATCTTGTTTACTTTTCTGTTCTATACACAATAAACGCTCCACCAAAGTTAAGGCATTCCCTTAGTGAGTGACCTTAACGGAGGTGGGGTGTCAGACGTGGTATCGGAGCTGAGGGTTATCAGAACATATAAGATATTTTGAAAAACTATTTTTCAAATAAAAAGAATTTCATAAAGAAATACTTTCAAAAATATGTTTTAAGGAAAGTATTTTCAAGATAAAAGTTTATTTTAAAAACATCACCCCCAAAAGCCATATATCTTTCTTTCGAATTATCCATTTGAATCTCTTCATTTTCTTTTCAGCATGTCTGGAATTCCTGAGATACCCGAAGGGATACCGATACCAGGATAGTTTAGAAGGTATCTAGAAGCTAGGAACAATGTCGTAGGCCCAGCAAATGTTTCTCCTCCTCCTCCTCCCCGTGTTGATACTTTTGTAAAGATAAGCAAGGACTTTTGGGCAATGGGCAGAAAACCTTTTCACGGGTCGGTAACGTTTGTTGAAGCTCGAAATTGGCTAAAGGAGGTGGAAGAATTGTTTGGAATCTTTGAGGTAGAAGATGGAAGAAAGGTCCAACTAGCTGCCTGGTTAATGAAGGATGAGGACTCGTTTTGGTGGGAGGTCACTAATGGAGAGCGTCCAGTTGATACATGACCGGATTTCAGGCGAAGGTTTGAGGTAAAGTTTCTCTCACGGGCCGAAGAGAATTTATACATGGAAAGATTTTTGGCATTGAGGCAGGTAAATCTGTCAGTGAAAAAGTACATAAACAAGTTCAATCAGTTGGCGAGATTTGGCTTAGACTTGGTGAATACACCCAAAAAGAAGGCCCTGAGATTTGTTAAGGGTTTGCATGAGCAGCTACATGGGTTAGCTATGACTCACATACCTATGGGGTCCACCTTTGAGAGACTAGTTGACATAATGCTTATGCATGAAGAGGAGAAAGGCGCCAATGTTAATAAGGCACCTGAAAAGAAAGGGGATAAAAAGAAATCACCACACAACAACAGAACAAGAAGGATGGTAAAGACAATAATGGCAAGGTAAAGAAAAGATGCTTTAACTGTGGGACACCAGGCCATCTGAGCAAAGACTGTAGGAAGAAGAAGAAGACTAGTTGATTCCACTGTGGCGAGGTAGGACATCTGATTAGGGACTTCCCAAAGATAGGGCAGAGGGAAAGGACTACCTCTGGAGGGAAGATTCAGGCTCTCATGGCACCAGGGAAGGCAAAGGGGCAGGACCAGGCCCTCGTGGCCCCACCGTTGCAAGAACGAGGTAGAACGATTTCCGTTGAAAGTTTAGCTTATCTTTTTGATCATCTTGTTAGCACACTCCTTGATTCTGGCGCATCGCACTCTTTTATATCTACTGCTTTAGTTGAGTCACTACACCTAAACACCAGTATAGTAGAGGATCCCTTAGTTGTTTCAAATCCAATTGGGGGCTCAGCCTATTTGTCGATGATTTGTTTGGATTTGGAAATTTCTATACTTAGCGTTAGGTTTAGATGTGATGCTTATGTTTTGGGCTTCACGGGTTATGGGTTTAAATTTGGGCATGGATTGGTTATCCAGTAATGGAGCCGTCCTAGATTGTGAAAAGAGAGAGGTTAGGCTTATGACTTGCTTGGGCAACACTCTCGAAATCTCTTGTAATCTCATGAATTCTGTTATGCTAAGTTATCTAGAACCGCTTGATGCGTCTATTGAGAATTTGCAGTCTGTTAGAGTGGTTCGTGAATACTCGGATGTCTTTGAGGAAGTAAAGGGCTTGTCTCTGAAATGGGAGATAGACTTCTGCATATATCTAATTGATAACGCAAAACCCGTTGCTTTACCCATTTGGCACATGGCTCCACGGGAGAGAAAGGAGCTTAGCAAGCAAGTTAAGGAGCTACTAGAAAAAGATTTTATAAGGCGGAGTATTTCTGAATGGGGTGCTCCAGTGGTGTTCGCAACCAAAGAGGACAGTTCACTTCGCCTGTGCGTTGATTATAGGGAGCTAAACAAGCTGACCAAGAAGAATAGGCACCCACTGCCAAGAATAGACGATTTGCTCGATCAGCTTGTAGGTGCAACAGTTTTCTCCCAATTAGATCTGGCTACCGGATTTCATCATCTGAGAGTAGCAGAAGATAGCATTGATAAGACCGCATTCAGAACCCCGGACGGTTTCTTCGACTGGCTCGTCATGCATTCGGCTTGACAAACGCACCCGCTTATTTCATCGATTTGATGAATAGAGTGTTCCGGGAATTACTCAATAAATTCGTGGTGGTCTTCGTAGATGATATTCTGATTTTCTCGAAGAATGAGGAAGAGCATGCTTTGCATTTATGGGAAGTCATGGATACTCTCCGTGCACATCAGTTAAAAGCCAAATTCTCTATGTGCCACTTCTGGAGGGAAGAAGTAAGATTTCTTGGGCATGTGGTGTCCAAGGAAGGGTTAGCCGTGGACACCGCAAAAGTAGTTGCGGTCCAGGATTGGAAGGTTCCAAAGAATGCAACTGAAGTCCGAAGTTTTCTTGGACTAGCAGGCTTTTATCGCAAGTTCATTAAAGTCTTTGCAAAAATCTCAGCTCCACTTACAAGGTTAACAAAGAAGAACCTGACTTTCACTTGGTATTTGGACTGCAAAGTCGCTTTCCAACGATTGAAGAGGGCTCTGACACCAGCCCCTGTTTTGACATTACCAGATGGGAGCAAGATGTTTACGATATACACAGATGCATGCGGTACGGGACTAGGCGCTGTTTTGATGCAAGAGGGGAAGGTAGTAGCTTATGGTGGAAGGCAATTGAAAGTGCTTGAGAAAAACTACCCAACACACGATCTAGAGTTAGCAGCCGTCGTTTTTGCTCTTAAGTCGTGGCGCCACTATCTCTTAGGTGAGAAATTTGAGTTGTATACTGACCATAAATCGTTGAAGTGCCTTTTCTCGCAGAAGGACCTCAATCTAAGGCAGCAAAGATGGATGGAGTTTCTCACCTCATACGACTTTGATATCTCCTATACTCCTGGCAAGGGCAATGTAGTAGCAGACGCCCTAAGTTGAAAGAAGCTGGCCTTAAGTCCTCTCTTTGTAGAAAGGAAAAGTTTGGAGTACATAGCAAATTTTGATTTTAGACCCTCTGTTGATTATGTAACTGGCTTGATGGCAATGCTAGAGGTGCGGCCTACTTTGTTGGACTCAATAGGAACCGTGCAACGTGAAGACCCTCAGCTAGTTGATGTGATAGATAAGCTGATTAGGGGAGAGACTTCTAGTCACCTCAACAGATACTCCATCGATGATAAGGGTTGGTTGAGATGGGTGGAAGACTATGCGTCCCGCAAGCAAGAGATTTGGTGAAGATGGTTCTGGAAGAAGCACACCATTCCAAGATGACCATACACCCCGGTGGAGACAAGATGTATAAAGATGTCAAAAGAGTTTTCTTTTGGAATGGCATGAAGAGGGATGTAGCTGAATTTGTTTCGAAATGCATGATATGCCAGCAAGTCAAGGCGGAGCAGAAGAAGCCAGGCGGTTTGCTTCATCCTCTAGAAGTTCCACGGTGGAAATGGGGAAGCATCTCGATGGACTTTGTTGATGGGTTGCCTAGGTCAAGAGGGAGAAATACCGGTATTTGGGTAATAGTGGACAGGCTCATGAAAAGCGCTCATTTTATACATGTCAAGAGTAGGAGGACCGCCTCGTCTTTAGTCTCCATTTATCTTAACGAGATAGTTCGACTCCATGGGTTACCCTCCAGTACAGTGAGTGATCGAGACCTTATCTTTACAAGCGAGTTCTGGAGGAGTTTGCAAGAGGATGTAGGCACACAGGTATGTTTAAGCACAGCCTATAACCCCCAAACCGATGGCCAGATGGAAAGAGTCAACAGAGTATTAGAAGACCTCTTGAGACTATGCATTCTTGACTTCAGAGGTACATGGGAGGATCATCTCCCTTTGGTGAAATTCGCTTAAAACAATAGCTACCAAGCAACTATAGGCATGGCACCCTTCGAAGCTTTATATGGAGGCCATGTCGATCACCAACTTATTAGTGGGAGTCCACAGATAAACTTTTACTTTGGCCAGACATGATTAGAGAGACTTCAGAGAAAGTGGACTTGATACGAACAAGAATGAAGACTGCCCAAGATAGACAGAAATCCTAAGCAGACAAGAGAAGGGCCGACCTTGAGTTTAAAGTTGCGGATAAGTTATTCCTTAAAGTATCTCCTTTGTGGAATGTCATCCGCTTTGGGTCCATAGGAAAGCTGGCACCACGATTCGTAGGACCATTTCCGATCATCGAAAGGATTGGGACGATGGCCTACAGAGTTGAGCTACCTGAAAGACTGGCTGGAGTTCATAATGTTTTTCATGTCTCTCAGCTACGAAAGTGCTTACGTGAGTCGGCAGAAGTTGTGGAGCCAAGTATAATAGAGGAACTCGAAGTGGAACGAGAAGCCATTGTGAGGAGAGTTCCAACTCATATCTTGGGGATGGAAAAAAGCTACGCAACCATGAAGTTAAGCTTGTCAAAGTTCAATGGAGCGACGCCGAGGAAGACACGGCTTGGGAGACTGAGGCCAAAATACGTGCAACCTAACCTTTTCTTTTTGCGGGTACATCTTTGATCTCTTTTTCCTTAAGTTAATTCAAGCTTGTATCTACCTTTTTAGTGAATCTCTTCGGTCATATTCTTTATCCTTTGGTAGAGGCCAATGATGTGAACTTGTATTAGAAACATGTTATGATTGATTGATGCTAATGGATGCAAGTGTTTGCTAGTGGTTGCTCGTGGATGCATACACACACATTAGGCACTAAATCGGCTCAATCACTTTCATACTTCATATAAATGTATGCTTATTTAGATTAATGGATGTATAATGGTTGTGTTATCATATGGATGCTGCATTCGGATGAATGGTTGTACACGCATGTAGAAATAATATGTATCATTAGGGAGCTTTTGTGTACATAATGGACGCATGGCACTACCGTAATTTGCATTAAGGAGGTCAACAGAATCAGTAGACCACCTGATTTTGCATTAGATACGGATATGTACACACACTGTGCATATAAACATGAAAGCATTAGAAGTCTTTTAGGGACAGTGGATGCCTATGTTTGATGGTTGAGTAGATGGACGATTGGATGATAGTATATGTATTCTTCGTAACTTGATGATTTTGGGTCGAAATCCTTTAAGGAGGGGAGAATGTAACACCTCGTGTTTTCTGTTAACATAAACTAACGAATTAAACAATAATTAATTTAAAAATGTGAGAATCAAGAGAAAAGGGTTACGCCATTGTGTTCGTCTCGGAATTTTTGTTGAGATAGAGTCCGAGTTTGCGTAAATTGGACTTCGTATTAAGAAGTTATGGTTGTCGGAAGTTTCCAGAAAATTCAAATAAATTCAAATAGCTCGAAAACAAATTCAAAATTCAAATCAGAAGTCAGAAGCGGGCTGGGCGGGAAAATTCCCGTCATGGACCCAGGTCGGCCAGGGGGTCGACCCCAGTGTCGACCCCCCTACAGGTCGACCTGGGGGTCAACCTAGGGGTCGACCTGGGGGCGACCTGCCACCCCCCCCCCCCCCCCGGGTTGTTCTGAAAGATGATGATTTTGTGACTCAGTGCTGAGTCATTAGGGCTGAGGTGTCACCCTACCTTGACTGGATGGTCTTGATTGATTATAGGTTAATCGGATGGCCTAAATTAATCCTAAATACTATATAAACACATGTAGACTCAAACCCTAAAACCAAATCAAAATTAGAACCATGGTCGTCATGCTATCACCATGCAACCTAGAATAGCCGTCATCAACTAGAGGAAAAGTAAAGCTAATCAGCTCAATCCAACTAAAGTCTATAGCAACTACGACAACAGATTTGTCTACTTCAAAGGCGTGCTAAATCAATTTCAGAACTAAGATCTCAGAACTCAAGATCTTCTTTGAGTTGTGAGTTTGATTTCTTTAATAAGATAATTAACAAGTAAATTAGGTTGAGTTATAATTTGGATTATATGGTTATGTTTGTAAAACATTGGGAAAAATGCGATATTTTGTGAATGTATGCTAGTTGTTCATAATGATAGTTTTTGTTGTGAATCCCTTTGTATATACCCAAACATCTATGTTCAACCTGATTCATGTTTGACATCATTGTATATGCAAGTTTGGGTGCAGATTATATGCTAGTTTCTATGTGAATTTTACATAGTTTACATGTGAACCAAATAAGATGACCATATGCAAGTTTAGGTAGAAATTGGATTCACATATATGCAAGTTTACACCTTTAGATTTAGATCTATGACATACATAGTTTTATGCAAGTTTGTGACTATGGCCTATGCAAGTTTTGGGTGAAAACTATATTCATATATACAAGTATTAGGTGAGAATTATATTCATATATGCAAGCTCACACCTTTTAGCCTATCTTTAGATTCATGACAATACCAAGTTTATGCAAGATATGTTGTAATCCTTATTAGTAAGTTAGATCCATTTTGTGTGTTATGCAAATTTGCGATGTTTCTTCCCTTTTATGCCATTAGACCAATTGCTAGTCTAATATATATATATATATATATATATATATATATATTTGTCATGATAAGCGAACGAACAACGTGGGGACGATGCGGGTAATATTGAATATACACATATTGAGAATTGGCATAAATGGCCTTAAAAAGGCATATAATTAATTTAAGACATTAATTGGAAAATTTGGTATTTATGGACATAATTTAGGTGACAATTATGGACATAAGTATATTTAGAATTTATTTACAAATCAGAATAGGGATATTAATCCACTTTGGGGTTAAATAAAGATGTGTAATAATAAACCACCTATGACACGAGGTTAGACTCTTTTGTGGTGTAAGACTGCCCGGACCCGCCCGGCAAATCCAGCAGCCACAAATGTCAGTCTAATGTGAGAGGTCAAAGGCATGAATTAAATGTGTAACAGTTATAAAGACACGAGGTTAGGATCGTTTGTGGTGTAAGACTGCCCGGACCCGCCCAGCAAATCCAGCAGCCACAAATGCCAGTCTAATGTGGGAGGTCTTTATAAGGTTACGGTGTTAATGAACTAAGAAACACTTAACTAGATAAACATGTGGTGGGACATAGGGGGTCATGTGGGTGCCGTGGGTGGCATGTGAAATTAAGAGGGTGCCTTAGGCGGCATGTGAAATACGATTAGATGCACTTAACTAAGATTGAAACATGTAAGAAGGCATGAAAAGAATGGGTTAAGTGGGGAAAACCTTAGAGGGGATCAAACATAAGTGAAAGATTGTGTCATGCAACCAGTAACCCATTAAGTATCTTTGTGGGCTCGACCCAAGTCGAGGACGGGACAAGCATACTGAGTTTGATTGTAAGAGGTCAAAACGGGTTAGCGGCGGCAACGCAAGTCCAACGGGGTCAGGTGCGTGTGTGGCCCCGGGCTGGTAGGTAAGACGTTGTTGCATCGTGTAGGTATAAGTCGTGCATTTTTTGGTGGTATCGGTTTGCCACTTTGGGGAGTGATACACCCCACTGTGGGGCCAGCACGGGTATCTACGAGTTAGGGAGCCGATAGAATGGGGGTAGTGGGTACACCTAGTGGAGATAGGGGCAGACGGCACCTATGAAGGCAGCTAGGGGTACACGAAACTACAATTATCATTATTAAGTTTGGTAGGCGGGATCAACCTTTAGGGTGTTTGGTGCAATGTAGTAATTAACTTATAGTGTTTAGGTGCGCCTTTAATGTTATCTTTGTTTATCGTATTCCCTTGTTTTCTCTGACATGCCCATTGGTTCACAGTCATTTCCTTATTTTTCAGCTTGTGCCTTATCCTAGTTACTTAATGATTATATTGTTAAAGTTATTGCACTCGCCAGACTTTATGTCTGACCCCCTTTGCTTCCACCTCTGTTCTTCCTCCCTCCCCCCCCCTCCCTCGGTGCTCAGGGTAGGACTAGCACTAGTGGAGCTTAATTGGGACAGCTTTATCTCTCTCTCTCATTTTGGAAGTTGCTTGGATCGCTGAAGTAAAGTTCATCCTATCTTATTTATGGCTATTTAATGTTGGGGTTATGTCTTTTATTTTATGTACTCAGAACTTATTTGTCAAATTTGGTTTTGTAGTTGGTTTTTGATGTGATGTAACCATACTATTTCTCCGCTGCAATAAAAGTGGTTTTTGTTTTCCAAGTACCAAAATATTTATCTGCCTTGTTTACTTTTCTATTCTATACACAATAAACGCTCCACCAAATTTAAGGCATTCCCTTTGTGAGTGACCTTAACGGAGGTGGGGTGTCACACATCACAAAATGCTTAGCTTAATTCAATGCAAAGAGTAGGATAAACATAACAAATACTATAGCATTTAATTCAATGCAGAGAGTACTGGTGTCTATATATCATTTAATGTTGTTAGGTGTCTACAATGATGGCCAAATCTGTCATTTCTTCCGCCATCCATACACAGCCTGAACATGTAAGCATTGTAAAGTGAATGTAGACAAACGGAGGCAAAACCAGATGGCATAAAACATGTAAAATCCGACCCGTACTCATATGTGAAAAGCTAAAAGGGTGCAAGGGACAAAAACCGCTGCAAATATTATAGCATATACTTGGAACTCATATGCTAATATCAAAGCAGCCTGTAATATAGAGTGTGTGTATCGCCATGAATGTACAAACAACCACTTTTATTTCAGATTCACTTGTAAAAGCATGCAACAAATTCATATAAGACTATGAAGAAAAACTGACCTGAAGCTATGACGCCTGAGAATGACGGTTGCCAGCTACATGCATGCATACAATAAAACAAATACAGATGCAAAAGCATTTCTATTTAGGGTTACTCCTGAAAATGCATACCGTAAAACAAATACATAACTCAACAAACTCAATGAAGGCACCAAACCACAATGAACTATCATGCCAGACTTCTGAATATATATGACCAAGCTCCACAACAAAGTGGCACCAATTCCACTCCGGGTTAGTTTCCACTAAAGGCTCACTAAGGCATAATTTGTGAATTCGAATTATTCTGTGTATCTAGTTGAGCAGAATTCAATAATGTATTTACCTTAACTTTATCTGATGTATCTTCAAACTCCCAAGGCATAATTTGTGAACTCGAATTCCCTCTGCCATTGTCATTAGTCATTTTTTCATCTTCTCTCAAACAATCCTTTACCGTTTCATCTTTTTCCTACATACTGAAGTTAGAGGCCGATTTCATATTGATAGAATGCATAGTAACAACCTAAACATTACTTCTATCTGTCTTGCTATGAGCTTCTTACATTTCATTTTTATCATCTTTTTCTAGCATACTCACTTTAGACATATCCATTGTATTATAATCATTAACATCATCAACAATTGTGGCTTCAGCAGTACCTCTTTTTAAACCTGTTAAGACACCCTTTTCTCTGGAAAATATCCTCTATGGTTACTATCCTACTTCACATCAATATTAAGCTGAAATTTTGATTGCGCAATAAAAGCATTATATTCAATGGACATACTGTAACATGCAGTACATGTAAAGTGTTTATTTTACAATAACATAATATGTACTATATTTTAAGAAGTAGATTTGAATATTAGTTTCGATTGCTTATTAGCATTTCTGTTATTGAACTATCTCGACACACCTTCTAAAAGGTTTGGTCTTCTGTTTTCTTGTACTGTATGTTGGATTTGTTGCTTTACTATTCTTATAAATGCTTGCTTCATATTTTTTACACAATCCCGATTAATTCTGAAATGATGATCAGATTATCGGAGCATTTAACCGTTTGGTGCCATATTAACACTAAAA
This sequence comes from Allium sativum, assembly GCA_030737875.1. Taxonomy (NCBI): domain Eukaryota; kingdom Viridiplantae; phylum Streptophyta; class Magnoliopsida; order Asparagales; family Amaryllidaceae; genus Allium; species Allium sativum. The sequence goes on from CM060926.1 coordinate 351,520,792, forward strand.
TCTGCTTTAATTAGTAAATACTCGTTGTATTCAACTGTTAACTCCTAATCACATAAAGAAAAATGCTAACTTGTATGAATGAGTAGAAAACAATGATCATTTGAGTTACATACCCAAACTAAGAAGTTATACACGAAGCCTAAACATTTCACATGTCAAATATTTCCAGCTTTTTATTCATATGAATATGGAAACTTGTTTTGAGCCATACTGCCAATTTAATTTCACTATAACTGATCAATCGTTAGATCACACAGGTGGCAGCACATGAATTGAGCGTAGGCTAAGAGACGGTGACCCTATGGAGCATCGATAAATTTTGAATTTCCTTTTAGATAAGAATGAATATAAGAATCAAATTTAATTGGAAACTGCTCTTTGGATCTACAATAGTTGTTTGTTCTCAAATCAATCTACAGACTATTTTCGGGTTCAAATTATAAAAACCATGATTATTGGTGGTAAACAGAACTATGAGAAGAAAGGCATGAATTGTTGGTAATAATATACTCATTTTCTCATTTACTATTTGCAGATATTATTACTGTATGGCTACTTCTACAGATGCAGGTATAAATAATGTAGTAACCTGTACAACCATAAAAAGTTGGTCCGAAATGTCTACCCAACTGTAAATATGATGAAAAATAAATTATGCTCGTATTTTCCTTTTTGGTGGAGAAAGTAAACAAACATGTATAGAAAACACTTACACAATTAGTTGCCTGATTTGCCACTACCTTGGAAAATATTGTTTTAGTTATTTTCGAAGATGCATCGATCTTGGAGAATGTATCACAAATACTGATTGTCTAAATTAAAATTTTAATATGTATATAATAGTGTTTCAAGAATTTCAAAGTAGTCATACAACATGGTTTTGGAAAGCCGTTTCCAAACTGGCATGGCAAGCAATGAATCTTATGGTAAACTGATATACATTATTTACGATATATTTTGTTCTCACGCGGCCTATGAGATATATTAACTAATGCAGTTTCTCTAAAATAATATTAACTAATGCAATTACTTGTCCATGATAAATACATGAATACAGACCAAAAGAACGAATACGAGTAGAAAACTAAATAGTCTTTAGCATACCCGTCTTTTTTACCACGCCAGTTCCCCTGTGTGCAACTGATGAAAGCTACTGATAGCCACGATAATTGAAAGTACAATCCACCAAGCTACGTTCTATATAACAAAGGACTGTACAATTAATTAAAAAATGGTTATAAAAGAAGATATTAAGCATACGATAACTGATGTATGGCTACTTCTGTAATATTAGCAAATGAAATATTTGAAAGCAATGAGTTGACAAGATATTAAGAATACTTGACAAAACCTCTAGCACCACCTGCATAGAATCTATAGTATTACCAAGCATATGAATGTAAATCAATGGGCCAATCAACCCTACACCAAATCTGAAAACAATAATTAAACCCTAATTAAAAGGCTAGGTAGACTCGTTCTTCATGTGTACTGTAACACCTCACCTCCGTTAAGGTCACTCACAAAGGGAATGCATTAACTTCAGTGGAGCGTCATAAGTGTATAGAACAGATAAATTACAAAACAGAAAAAAAAATTAAACAGCGGAAAATATATAAAACTTTACTTCATTGGTAAAACAACAGCTTGGTAAAACAGCTTATACAAAGATTGTTTTCCAACACCAAAACACCCTTACCCATTACAACAAGCATCTATCTTGTTTAACAAAATAAATAAGCATAAAACGACAATGATATTCCTGAATAAAGCATGAGCCAGCCATAGCAGTGGAAAAGAGAGTCCAAAGCAATACATCGTCTATCGTCAAGCTTGGAAAGAAAACTGAGCTAAGTGGTGATATTCCCTCCCTGTGAACCTAGGGGGGAACGAAAGAAAAAAAGGCGAAAGAAAACGGGTCAGACATAAGTCTGGTAAGTCCAGTGATTATTCAGCATGTAAACAGGTAAAAGGATCATGACATGAATAAACTAAATACCAGACATAGCCATGATAATAAGCATAAAAAGACAACAAATGACGATCGATAGATTTGATAAGGTAGGATACACTGAATGTGCTTCGGTTCTGTCTCTGATTTCCTAATTTCTTTGCACCACCCAACTAGCATCCCAACTAGTGTCTTTTATAGAACGATTCGTATTCCCTACTAGTGTCCCAACTAGTATCATGTGAAAAAGGATCTGTATCCCCTACTTGTGTCCCAACTAGTATCATGTGTTATAAATTAAGGCGATCCCAACCCTGCAATTGTGGCAGCCTTCAGGTGTGCATCTTGTATAAGGATCTTACCTCAATCAGCCTAATTTCCATGAAGATGTTAGATGTACCCTTACTGCCCTATCGATCGGCTCCCTACTTGCATTAATTTTTCCTTGTGTCTGTGTCAATCGGCCCTCTCTTGCGTGCAGATACCCTGTGCTGGTCGCACCATAGGGTGTATCAACCCCTATTATATTGACCCAACACGATTCAAGATGCACAGTGTATACTACTGATGCTCAGTGCCTGTTTTCCACTCCGGAGCACATGCACGCCCATACTCCGTCAGAACAACACTGCAGCACCCCCTGCCGCTATTTTGACTGCTTATAATCAGCCCAGTAATCGTGCCCCACCCTGCCTGGTTCAGGGTACCGTGATACATCTATGTGGGTTACTTCTGAAATGGATCCCTATTACTAGGGTTTTCTACGGTCTATTCGTATACCCCCCAAATTGGTTAAGTGTTATCCATCCATTCATGTTAACTTAACCCATCCACACGTCATGACATGTTGGTTAAGTATTTCTTATTAACTTAACCATTCTCATTCAATCATGTTGTAATTGGATAAGTGTTTCCCCTTCGCTTAACCCCATTCGTTCATCATGTTATATTGGTTAAGAGTTTCCCATTTACTTAACCCCACTTGTTCATCATGTTATATTGGTTAAGTGTTCCCTATTAACTTAACCCCAATCGTTCATCATGTTATATTGGTTAAGTGTCATCAATCCAGTCGAGTTAACTTAACCCACCAACTTGTCATGTTACATTGGTTAAGTGTTGCCCTCTTGTCTTACTTAACCCTATCACACATCATGTTGTGTTGGTTAAGTGTTGCCCTCTTTTGTTAACTTAACCCTACCACTTGTCATGTTACATTGGTTAAGTGTTACCCTCTTGTGTTAACTTAACCCTACCACTTGTCATGTTACATTGGTTAAATGTTGCCCTGTTGTGTTAACTTAACCCCTACCATTCTTAGCCTGTCTGTTTCTTAGCTTTAATTCAATCATTAAAGCACCAACCTCTCACATTAGATCTATATTTTTGCGGTCACTGGATGTGCTGGGCGGTTCCGGGCAGTCTTACATCGCAACTCAATCTAACCTCGGGTTTTTGGGCTCAATGCGCTAACCTCTCGCATTAAATCAATATTGTTACGGTTGCTGGATGTGCCGGGCGATTCCGGGCAGTCTTACACCGTAACTCAATCTAACCTCGGGTTAGGCATATTCATTTTTTTAATTAATTTACATATTTACAATTTATGTTCATATGTAAATTATCCACAAGTGTTGTCAATTCAAGTCATGCCCCCATTTACCCTCTAAATTATGTCTATAATTCCAAGTATTTAAATTCTACCATTTCATGCTACTAATTATTTACATGACTATGAGCCAATCTATGCCAATAGCATGTAGTTTAATATATTTTTCCCAACATCTCCCCCGTTATTCGTTCGCATAATTCACATAGAACGTTAGGCTTGCAAATTAGCCTAACTTACAAACAAGTGGGAAAAGAAAGGGACATGTAACATTCCAACAGGCCTAAACAATATAGATCAACATGCATAGTATAAATTTAGGATGGAATGACATAAACTTAATTAAGCACATGAATGTGATCTTACATTTAAATTAGATCCAATTAACATGCGAACTAGAATAGATCTAATTGTATAAGCATGAACTTATATAATCTTAAACATGGGTACTAACTTGGATCTAAACATGTAAGCATGTATGAACATAACTTATCTTGTAATTTGCATATACAGCATAGTAGGTTCAATTGTGTCAGTCCAATAATTTCATAGGCATAGGATGTACACCATGATAAATCAATCATAACAGTTACATAGGCATGATAGGTTCCATTTTGTCAATCCACCAGTCTCATAGGCATGTTAGGTTTCATTATGTTAATCCACGAAAGGTGTCATTACATCAATCACAATAGTCTCATAGGCATAGGCAATTCCGAATTGACATAAGGATAGGAACGAATAGAATTAGGCATAATTTCTTATTAGGTGTTCACATCTAAACAATAACCGTACTTACCGAAAAAGGACGGATCTTGATTTCTGGGATCCGATTTCTAAATTTGAAAATTCATCCTTTGATGTGGACGTTTGATTCTCTAGTTCTTCTAATTGATTCCTAGTTTGAATTTGATTCTCTAGTTTGAGGTAGATGACTGGAGGCTAGGCCACATTATGGACGATCTGCATGACGACTTCATAGAATGAGTTCTAGGGTTGAGGTTTGAGGTGACTATATAGAAGTCTAGGTTCAATTCTAGCCTTTAGATTAGTCTAGGAGAAATCAGAGCCATCAAACCAAAGAGATGTGTCATCCAGTCAACCATAGCACGACACAAAAGTCGTAATACCTCAGAAATTAGTCATAGGCCAATCAGAGAAGGCTACATCATCTCAGGGCTTCAAAAATTCATCACTGGAAGAGGATCTCAAAGGGGTCGACTCCCTACAAAACGGTCGACACCTATATCGACTCCCCCTTGGGGGGAAGGTCGACACCTCTGAGCGAGAAATTTCCGGCTTAGCCCGCTCTGACCAAATTTTGAATTTTGAACAGTTTTGACCTTTGATTATTATTTTAATTTAATTTCTGTTTAGAATTGAAATCTTCTAAACTCCATAACTTCTTCATACGGAGCCCGATTTATGCAAACTCGGACTCTATCTCAAGCAGAATTCCGAGACGAACACAATGGCGCAACCCATTTCACTTAATTCTTCTTCTAAAAATTAAGTGTTCTTAAATTTGTTAATTTTAATATTTAAAATTATAGGGTGTTAGATTCTCCCCTCCTTAAAGGATTTCGTCCCTGAAATCTCAATGTCAAGAAGAATGTATATCCTACCATCCAACATCCATCTACTCAACCATTTAATCACAGGAATCCATTGTCCTTAAAAATATTCCTAATGCTTTCATGATCATATACATAGTGTGTGTATATGTCCTCATCTAATGCAAAATCAGGCGGTCTACAAATTCAGTTGACCTTCTTAATGCGAATTATGTCAGTGCCATGAGTCCATTATGTATGCAATTATTCCTAATCGTACCTTATAACCTCTACCCGAGTGCACAATCATTCATACAAATGCAACATCCATATACAAATATATATATGCATATGCAATATGAAAGTGACTGAGACGATCTAGTGCCTAATGTGTGTGTATATGCATCCACGAGCAACCACTAGTAAACACTTACATCCACTTGCATCCACCAAACATAACATGTCTCAAACACATGTTAACATCCATTGGCTTCCACCTAAGGATCAAGGATAGGACCGATAGGATATACTTAAAAGATAAAGACTAGCATGCAAATAAACTTCACAGAAAAAGCGAGATCAAGGATATACCCTCAAAAAGGGTATGATGCGCGTGTCTAGTCTTCAGCCTTCTAAGTCACATCTTCTTGAGCTTCAACCCATTATGCTTTGTCTGTCTTAACTTCACGATTGTGTAGCTTCTTAATTTCTATTTCCAGTATGAGTTGGAACTAATTTCACTGTCGCCTCTTGTTCCACCCTTTCTCCTTCTAGTACACTCGGGACTACAACTTTTGCTGTGTCATGCTAACATTTCCTCAAAGGGTCTTCAAAATTCACTAGAGGGTATTCCACGTAGAAGAACTATCTCTTGAAAACAAACATATGCTAACCATGTTACCAAGTGTATTTATTAAGGTGATTAGAGGTATCTTCTCAACTTAACTTATCCATTGCGTCAACTATTTAAGTGTCTTTTCTTTGTGAAGTCCCTATTTGATCCAAAAGCATAGGTTTTACTCCTAGCGATGCCAACTGCTAACTTAACAGAAGGTTTTAAAATCAAGGGTTGATATGTATTCTGAATTTTTCCTTTCCACCTAAAGAGGACTTGAAGTCAACCTTTTTCTTCTTACGGCATCCGCTACCACCTTAGCCTTACTTTTCACATCAAAATGGCACCTAGTCCTGTGCCGCATGCATCTATGTATACTGTAAACCTTTTACTACCGTAAGGTAAAAGTCAAAACTAGGGCCGTTGTAAGAGCCCTCCTCGATCGTTTGAATGTGACATCACAATCAATATCCCGAGCAAAGGTTAGATTCTTCTTTGTTAATCCAGTAAGTGCGACTAATACCTTCGCATAGTTCTTAATGAACTTCCTATATTAACCTGCTATTCCAAGAAAGCTCCTTACTTCTGTTGCATTCCTTGGGACCTTTCAGTCTTGTACCGCAACTACTATTGTTGGATCTACTGCTAACCCTTCTTTGGACGCCACATGTCCTAGAAACCTTACTTATTTTCTCCAAAAATGGCATTTGGAGAATTTTGCTTTTAGCTGATGTGCACGAAGAGTATCTGTAGCTTCCCTTAGATAACAGCATGTTCTTCTCCACTCTTAGAGAAAAATAGAATATCATCTATGCACAAGCGATGTGAACCTTCTGCCTTTATAGCGAAAACAACTGGAGCACCCTATTCAGAAATACTTCGCCTTATGAACCTTTTCTAAAGTAACTCTTTTACTTGTTTACTGAGCTCTTTCCTTTCCCTTGGAGCCACGTGTCTAACTGGTAAGGCAACAGTTTTTGCGTTATCAACAAGGTATATGCGGGAGTCAATCTCTCGCTTTGGAGGTAAGTCTTTTACCTCTTCAAAGACATCCGCGTATTAACGGACTACTCTAACAGATTGCAAGCTTTCAACAGACGCATCAAGAGATTCTAGGTAACTAAGCATAACAGAATTCATGGGATTACAAGAGATTTCGAGAGTGTTACCGAGGCGAGTCATAAGTCTAACCACTCTCCTTTCAAAATCGAGGAAGGCACCATTACTGGATAACCAATCCATCCCTAGAATCAACCTATAGCCAATGAAACCAAAAACGTAAGCATTACATCTAAACTCAACGCTTAGTATAAATATTCCCAAATCCAAAAAAATCATAGATTAATGAGCCAAACCACCAATTGGATTTGAGACAATAATGGGATCTTCTACTATACAAGTACTAAGGTGTAGAGAATCAACTAAGGAAGCAGATAGAAAAGAATGTGAAGTGCCAGAATTAATTAAAGTTCTAACAGGATGATTGAAAATAAAAACTAAACTCTCAACAAAAACGTTCCTACCTCTCTTAGGTACACTAGAAGTGAGAGCATGCAATTGCCATCTAGAAGATTATGTCCTTTGCCCTTGTCCTTGTCCTTCGGCAATCCTTGATAAGATGCCCTGCTTCACCATACTGAAAACAACCACTTGTCTTCTTCTACCTATAATTAAATGACCCGCTATACCACAGAAAAGACACTGCCTCTTGTCGTAGGATCAATTATTTCTTCCACCCTTCTTATATTCCAATCTCTTGCTTGTGATTACTTCCACTTTGGCCTCTTTCTTTTCACCATACTCCTTCTGTGTGGATTAAGCCATATCAACAAGCTTCTTATCCTGGGGCTTGTGCTCCTTAGCCTAAACTCCCTTATTCTTATCCTTACTGTCCTTGTGTAGCTTGTTGACAAGTTTCTCGAGACTACCTCCATTGCAAGGTAACCTACAAAGCTTGAAAGAAGATTAGCCGCAGGTGAAACTACTGCGGCCATAGATGGAGTTTGGGCACTACCTCGCCCTCGACATGTGCCGTATGCCTACGAAACTATAGTGAAAAGAAAGGAAGAAGAGATTCAAATAGAGAATCGAAAGGCAGTGCATATGGCTTTGGGGAGTATGCCTTTTAAAAACAATACTTTTCTCTTGGAAAACGCTACTTTAAAACATGTTTTTGAAAATACTTTTTTATAAAAATGCTTTTGAAAACGAGTTTCAAAATCCTTTATCTGTTCTGGTAACCTTCAGCTCTGATACCACGTGTAACACCACACCTCCGTTAAGGTCACTCACAAAGAGAATGCATTAACTTCAGTGGAGCATCATAAGCGTATAGAATAGATAAATTACAAAACAAACAAAAAATTTAAACAGCGGAAAATATATAAAACTTTACTTCATTGATAAAATAGCCGCTTGGTAAAACAGCTTGTATAAAGATTGTTTTCCAACACCAAAACACCTTTACCCATTACAACAAGCATCAGTCTTGTTTATCAAAATAAAGAAGCATAAAACGACAATGATATCCCTCAATAAAGCATGAGCCAGCCATAGTAGTGGAAAAGAGAGTCCAAAGCAATACATCGTCTATCTTCGAGCTTGGAAAGAAAATTGAGCTAAGTGGTGATATTCCATCCCCATGAACCTTGGGGGGAACGGAAAAAAAGAAAGCGAAAGAAAACGGGTCAGACAAAAGTCTGGCAAGTCCAGTGATTATTCAGCATGTAAATAGGTAAAAGGATCATGACATGAATAAACTAAATACCAGACATAGCCATGATAATAAGCACAGAAAGACAACAAATGATGATCGATAGATTTGACAAGGTAGGATACACTGAATGTGCTTCGGTTCTGTCTCTGATTTCCTAATTTCTTTGCACCACCCAACTAGCATCCCAACTAGTGTCTTTTATAGAACACAAAGTATTCCCTACTAGTGTCCCAACTAGTATCCTATGAAAAAGGATCTGTCTCCCCTACTAGTGTCCCAACTAGTATCCTGTGTTATAAATTAAGGTGATCCCAACCCCGCAATTATGGTAGCCTTCAGCTGTACGTCTAGTATGAGGATCTTACCTCAATCAGCCTAATTGCCATGAAGATGTTAGATGTACCCTTACTACCCTCTCGATTGGCTCCCTACTTGTATTAATTTTTCCTTGTGTCTGTGTCAATCGGCCCTCTCTTGCGTGTAGATACCCTGTGCTAGTCCCATCATAGGGTGTATCAATTCCTATGATAGCGACCCGACATGATTCAAGATGCACAGTGTATACTACTAATGCTTAGTGCCTTCTTTTCCACTCCGTAGCACGTGCACGCCCATACACCGTCGGAACTACACTACTGCACCCCATGCCGCTATTTTGACTACTTATAATCAGCCCAGTAATCGTGCCCCACCCTGTCTAGTTCAGGGTACCGTGATACATCTATGTGGGTTACTGCTGAAATGGGTCCCCGTTACTAGGGTTTTCTAGTGTCTATTTGTATACCACCCAAATTGGTTAAGTGTTATCCATCCATTCAAGTTAACTTAACCCATCCACATATCATGTCATGTTGGTTAAGTGTTTCTTATAAACCTAACCCTTCTCATTCAATCAAGTTATAATTGGTTAAGTGTTTCCCCTTAGCTTAACCCCATTCATTCACCATGTAATACTTGTTAAGTGTTTCCCATTTACTTAATCCCACTCGTTCATTGTGTTATATTGGTTAAGTGTTCCCACTAACTTAATCCCACTCGTTCATCATGTTATGTTGGTTAAGTGTCATCAATCCAGTTGAGTTAACTTAACCCACCCGCTTGTCATGTTACATTGGTTAAGTGTTTCCCTCTTGTGTTACTTAACCCTATCACACATCATGTTGTATTGGTTAAGTGTTGCCCTCTCGTGTTAACTTAACCCTGCCACTTGTCATGTTACATTGGTTAAGTGTTGCACTTTTGTGTTAACTTAACCCTACCACTTGTCATGTTACATTGGTTAAGTGTTGCCCTCTTATGTTAACTTAACCCTACCACTTGTGATATTACATTGGTTAAGTGTTGCCCTATTGTGTTGATTTAACCCCTACCATTTGTCATGTTACATCGGTTAAGTGTTGCCCAGTTGTGTTAACTTAACTCCTACCATTCTTAGCCTGTCTGTTTCTTAGCTTTAATTCATTCACTAAAGCACCAACCTCTCCATTAGATCTATATTGTTGTGCTCGCTGGATGTGCCGAGCAGTTTCGGGAAGTCTTACATCGCAACTCAATCTAACCTCCGGGTTTTGGGCTTGATGCGCTAACCTCTCGCATTAGATCTATATTGTTACAATTGCTGGATGTGCCGGGCGGTTCCGGGCAGTCTTACACCATAACTCAATCTAACCTCGGGTTAGGCATATTCATTTTTTAATTAATTTACATATTTACAATTTATGTTCATATTTAAATTATCCACATGTAACACCCCGTATTTTCTGTAAACATAAGAGTTAAAAATCAAGGTATAATTAATTTTTAGGAGAAGAAATAAGGGAAACGGGTTGCGCCATTGTGTTCGTCTCGGAAAAATACGCGAAATATAGTCCGAATTTGCGTAAATCGGAGTCCGTATGAAGAAGATATGGACGAACGAAGTTAGGCAGAAAAACCGGAAACAGGCCAGAATACACTGGCGCACTTGTGAAGTGCGCCAGTACAAAAATAGACTGGCGCACCTGCCAAGTGCGCCCGTACAAATCCAGTACCGAATTCTGGAGTGTTCTGAGGTGATGTGTCTTCTTTTGAGTGGCTGGAAGATGTGTATTCGAGCTGTGCGATTCTGATGACTTCTGGACTGATCTGAAGGCTCTAAATCACCCTATCCTCCTATAAATACATCCCTAACCTAAACCTAAGTCTCTAACACAATTCTCTAGCCTCCATTGCTCTCTTCTTCTAATTAAAAATAAAAATGGCGTCGCTACTCTGCTAGAATCAAAACTAGAAGTCAATCAACATCATCCTAAATTCAAATTTGAGATAAAAGCTTCTGCAACAATTCTGTAACAACTAAAGTTCTTTCTTTAATCCAATCAAGGCAAGTACAGTTATTTTCTGCTGTAAACATCAATTATAATTCTGATATGCTTTTAAATCTGAATCTGAGATTGTATATCTGTCAGATCTGTTTTTCTGTAACTGTTCTGTATCCCTTTCTGCTTCCTTTCTGTTTCTATAGCCAGGCTACCACGAGCCTGTGCCTAATCTCATAAGAGATTAACGTATGAACACAAATTTTGGGATAAATAATGAATGATGCGAAATTTGACGAGACTGAATTGAACATATGACTTTAGATCTGAGGCATAAAATATATTGACATATGACTTGGGATTGGATGCATGAATTTGACTGTAAACATATAATTTATATATGTTGTATGCATAGTGTACGTTGTAATCTAGATCTGTAACTAATTAGAGAAATGAACATATGTTATTTAGATCTGTAATTAATTAGAAAAATAAGCATATGTTATAAACTAGTTTTAGACCTATGCATATTCTGTGATAAAAGAAGAAGAGGAACCACTGTAAGATTACATATGATTTGAGACTTTGGACAAAATGCATATAAAAGTCAAGATCTGATTTTTAGAAGATATGATTTAAAGGTTTAGATTGTTGGGTATAGTTTGCATAATGATTCATGACTTAAAAAGAAGAAGATATGGAAACTTAGGTGTAAAGATTTACATTAATTAGGATATCTATTATTGTGATTACACCTAAATAGGGATTTTTGGATATATGGCATGCTTTGAAATTAATGGTTATATTTGGTATAATTTATATGTGAATCTACTGTAAAATGCTAGTTTAACAAAAATTGGAACATATGTTATATGGCAAATTATGTCCATATTCTGCGCTTATGCAAACATGGAGTATATGTTGTGAATCATGACAATTATGTAGGCATATGAATTTAGGCCAATTTATGATTAGGCAAGGCATGTAAATAGAACCTTTAGAAATATTAAATTTGCTAAATCTGCTAATTTGCCAAGTTGCCTAAACTTCTAGTTTTGTTATATTGCCTAGACTGCTAATTAGATTGAAATGCCTAATCTGTTAAATTTGTCGGTTGAAATGCCTAACCTGTTATATGCCAAAATCTGCTAAGTTGCTAAATCTGTTAAATCCGTTAAGTCATATAAAATCTGTTATCTGCTAAAATCTGTTATCTGCTGTGTTGATATAATCATCCTGCTATTGATATAATTTGAATTGGCATATATATTGGGCGTGCGCATAAACGGTAAATTATTAATTAATTGGCCGCAAAAGATAAACGTGACTAACTCGAGGTTAGAATGAGTTTGCAGCGCAATTCTGCCCGGAACCGCCCGGCACATCCAGTGGCCGCAAACAATAGGTTCTAATGCGAGAAGTTAGTCATAACCTGCTTAAGACACGAGGTTATGTCTGGCTTGTGGCAGAAGTCTGCCCGGAACCGCCCGGCCCATCCAGCGGCCACAAGCTAGCGACCTAATGTGAGAGGTCTGGGCATTAATAATTAATTAATGCAAATCTAAGATAAGAATGACGTCTAAAACGTATTGGGGGAAAATAAGGTTAAACCAACTGGATTAATAGGTGTAGTAAACCCGTCCATGAATCTGTAGGCCCAATACAAAGTTAGACAAATCTGAAAAATCTGTACATCTGATCTGTTAGTCTGAAAACTTGTTAACTTAATCTGTGAACTAGTAAATCTGAATTCTGTATGCCTGAACTTGTAAACAAGTTAATCTGAGATCTGTTAGTCTGGGGACACAAGGTTAGGAGGGGAATTACTTGTGTCATCTGTTGTTTGGGACCCATATTAGTCAGTAACCCTTTTTGGTATCAAAACTTTGACCCAACAGTAGGTAGGGTCCGGGCACGCTTATTGAAATAATTATAAGTGGTTCATTCTGATAATGGCGAGGGGTGTTGATGGTGCGTTCCAACCGGGTCATGTGCGTGCATGGATCCCGGTCTGCCTCTGAGGATGTAAGACGATGTGACATCTGTAAATAGGTCTGTGCCAATTGGTTGTCACTTTAGGGAGTGATACACCCTACTGTGGGGCCGACACAGGATATTTATGTATTAGGGAGCCGATCGCTTGGGGTAGGGTTTTAGGGTATGCTTAGTTCTGTCTGTTTCTGTTGGTACTGTCTGTTTCTGTTGGGTGGTAACACCTGTCTGTTTCTGTGTGGTACCGTCTGTTCGGGTGGTAAAGGACCATTACTAGTGTACACCTAATTCTACATTCTGTTTCCGTAGGGATAAATCTGTTTCTGCTTCTGTCTGTTTCTGATCAGGTAGTAAAGGCCCATTATTAGCATTCTGTTTCTGTTAAAGTATTCTGTACCCGTTCCTGCTTCAATTTAGACATTAGGGTGACACCTAATTCTGCTATACTAGTATTAGTGTAGAGAAGTGTAAAACAATAGTTTATATCATTCTGTTTTTCTGTTATATCTGCTACACCTGTTACAGTTATCTCACATCCAGTTTTATGTTCATATCATATTATTATTGTCTGTTCATATGCTGAAAGTCACTGGACTTGTAACAACCCGTATTTTCAATAACCTGTAATAACATAAATCGAGGCAGAATTTAATTCTAAAATGGGAATCAAGGGAAACGGGCTATGCCATTGTGTTCGTCTCGGAAAAATACGCGAAATAGAGTCCGAGTTTTCGAAAATCGGAGTCCGTATGACCAAGATATGGCCTCGCGAAGTTTCACGAAAATTCCCAAATTAAAGTATACTTAATTAAGTGAAATGGGTTGTGTAGATATATATATATATATATATATTGATATATATATATATATAATTGAAAATTTAATAAATAAATATGCAAAAATGCTCAAAACAGCGAATTGGGAGAGGGGAATAACCGAACCGGCCGATTTTTGAAGTCGACCCGAGCCCGCTGGGTCGACTAGGGGTTAATTCAGGGTGTTTGGCTGTCAACCCGTGGGCCGATTCGCTCAAGTGCAGATTTTGCATTTGAATGGTTCTCATGGTCCATCTTTAATCTAAAGGCCCTAGATGGTTCCTACACTTGACTTCTTCCCCAAGACATGCTTTGATGGCTTGGATTGAATCTAGGGTTAATCCTATGGCCTAAAACACTTGCCTAATCTATAAATAAGACCCTAACCTACCCTAATTCATTCATAATTAAACCTAGTGACTAAACTATGGCAAAATGCTAGCTCTCATGGCCTCCACTAATTTTATGAAGAGGGTTGCATACTAATCACTCTCTAATCAACTTCTAATCCCTTCTTAGCATCTTAATCTTCTTCATTTGGTGTTCAAAGTTGCTAGTTGTGAGTTTCTATCACTTTGATGATCTTTTGGTAAACTAATTAGATGAGATGTGATGAGATTTATGGTTTTGTATGTGGGTTAATGAGCTTTGAATCATATGATATGATGTTAGCATTAATCTTATGTTTATGCATGTTGAGTATGTAAGCTTATGCAAGTTTAATATGATGTATGTTATGTTTGCATGATGCTAAATATGCAAGTTGTGGGCTATGTAATCATATGCATGTTATGCAAGTTCATGGTAATATGCTATGCAAGTTACATGTTTGTTAATATGCAAGTTACATGTTTGTTAATATGCAAGTTACATGTATGTAAATATGCAAGTTACATGTTTGTTAATATGCAAGTTACATGTATGTAAATATGCAAGTTACATGTTTGTTAATATGCAAGTTACATGTTTGTTAATATGCAAGTTACATGTATGTAAATATGCAAGTTACATGTTTCTTTATATGCAAGTTACATGTTTGTTAATATGCGAGTTACATGTATGTAAATATGCAAGTTACATGTTTATTAATATGCAAGTTCATGATGACACATTATGCAAGTCTATAAGCTAATATGCAAGTTTGTTATGCAAAATGAATATGTAAGTTATGTGACATATTATATGCAAGTTATGTGACATGTTATGCAAGTTCATATGCAAGTTATGTGTTTGTTAATATGCAAGATGGCACCTTTGAAACATGTTCATTCATATGCAAGTTGACACCTTTTATATGTGTTATATCATGAACGAAATTACGTGGGAACGATGGGGTAATTAAATGCATAAGTTAATAAGATTGTGTGAAATTAATATAATTATGCATAACACAAAATAAATAAACATAGTATGGGAATTTGCCTATTTGGTTAGGTGTACCCATACTATGTGTTGGGAATTTACCTATTGAGTTAGGTCTACCCCATGGGAATTTACCTATTAAGTTAGGTCTACCCATGTTAAGAAAACTTGATTAATTAGGGATAATTAATATAAAATTATGAGGGTGATTAATTAGGTGTAATTAATTGACTAAGACACGAGGTTGGACTCAGTTGTAGCGTAAAACTGCCCGGACCCAACCGGCTTAACCAGTTGCTACAAATGTTAGCCCAATGTGAGAGGTCTTAGGCACAAACTAAATACGTAATTAATGTAAAGACACGAGGTTAGACTCTGTTATGACATAAGGCTGCCCGGACCCAACCGGCTTAACCAGCGGTCATAAAAGACAGTCTAATGTGAGAGGTCTTTACAAAGGTTACGTTCTTAATTAATTAATTAAGAAACACTTAACCACATTAGCATGTAGAGGGACATGAGGGGTTAAGTGGGTGCCTCGGGTGGCATGAGAAAATCTAGTGGTTGCCTTGGGTGGCAATAGAAAATACGATTAGAATACTTAACCAAAATAGAACATGTAATTAAAACATGATTAAAGGGTTAAGTGGGATATACTAGAAAAAGGGACAAGCTTAGGTGGGTAGCTTGTGGAGGCCCATTTCAACCAGTAACCCATACGTATCTTTGTGGGCTCGACCCATGTCGAGGACGGGACACGCATACTGGGCTTGACTGTAAGAGGCAAACGGGTTAGCGGTGGCAACGCAAGTCCAACGGGCTTCATATGCGTGAGTGGGCCCGGGCTGGTAGGTAAGCCGTTGTTGCATCGAGTAGATATAAGCCGTGCACCTTTAGTTTCATCAGGTTGCCACATTGGGGAATGATACATCCCACGGTGGGGCCAGCACGGGTATCTACGTTAGGGAGCCGATCGAATGGGAAGTAGTGTGTACACCTAGTGGATTGTAGGGCCCCGTGGCGCCTACTTGGTCACCTAGGGGTACGCAGGTACTAATTAGTAAATTTTATAAGTCCTTGGGTGGGATCAACCTTTAAGTTAGGAACGACTGGTGTGGTGCAGTTTAGTAATTTACCTTAGGGAGGGTAGATGCGTCTTTATCCTTTATCTTCGTTTAGTTGACTGCTTAGGGTAGCCATTCATCCCTATATGTTACCGTATATTAGTTTATGTCTTCTCTGGTTACTTTAACGATTGTATTGTTAAAGTTATAGGACTCGCTCAGACTTATGTCTGACCCTGTTGTTTTTATCTTTTTCCCAACCCTCAGGTCCTACGGTGGATCCTAGCAGTAGTGGAGCTTGATCGGATTGCTGTTCCAGTCTTTAGGAGCTTGGATAGATGTAAAGCTCCAGTTATCCAGTTATCTTTTCTTTTGTTTGGCTATTGTATGAGAGTGGGATTATGTACTTCTTTATTTTGATGGATATTGTACTTGACCTTTATTGTGGTTTTATGATGTAACCAGACATGTTTTACTTCCGTTGTTATGAGATGATGTTTTAAAATTTCAAGTACTATTTATATCTGTCTTGTTGTAATTTTTCTGTTCTATATTCACTAAAATACTCCACCGATGCTATGGCATTCCCTTAGTGAGTGATCATAGCGGGAGTGGGGTGTTACACGTGGTATCAGAGCTTAAGGTTACCAGAACAGATAAAATTTTTGAGAAAAACTACTTTCTAAGAGTATTTTCGAAGAAAGTATTTTTAAAAGCATGTCTTCTAAGAGAAAAAGTTTTTGAAAAAGAAAAGCATAATCCCCAATAGCCATATCTTTATCTTTCGGAATCTCCTTTTTGAATCTTTCCTCTTTCGTTTCAGCATGGCTGAAGATCTTAACATCCCGGAGGATTTAGTTATACCACTATGGTATAGGAGGTTGCAAGAGGCTAGGGCCGCGGCGGCGGGTCCGGCCAATGCTACTACACCAGAGACAACCGCTCCTCCTCCTCAGCCTAGAGTGGATAATTTTGCTAAGGTTTGCAAGGAGTTCAAGGCTATAGGAGGAAAACCTTTTCTTGGTTCAGAGACTTTCGTAGAGGCTAGAGATTGGCTTAAGGAAGTGGAAGAGTTGCTAGATATCTTTGAAGTGGAAGAGGGAAAGAAAGTCAAGTTGGCGGCTTGGTTAATGAAGGGAGAGGCCTCATTCTGGTGGGAGGTCACTAATGGAGAACGCCCTGTTGACTCTTGGGCAGATTTTAAGCAAAGGTTTGGGGCTAAGTTTCTCTCAAGGGCGGAAGAGAATCTGTTTATGGAGAAGTTCTTGAATTTGAAGCAAGGGAATCTCACGGTGAAAGAATATGTCAACAAATTCAATCAATTAGCAAGGTTTGGCATAGAGTTGGTGAATACACCGGAGAAGAAGGCTTTGAGGTTCGTTAGAGGCTTGAACGAACCATTGCAAGGAATAGCTATGACTCACATTCCTATGGGGGCCACTTTTGAGAAGCTTGTCTACATGGCACTTATGCATGAGGATGATAAGAATTCTAAGGCACCAGAGAAAAAGGGGGATCAGAAGAAACCGCAACAGCAACAACAAGGCAAGGGCAGAAAAGGCAATGGTGACAAAAAGAAGACGAAGAAGAAGTGCTTCAATTGTGGAACACCAGGACACCTCAGTAAGGATTGTCGCAAAAAGAAGAAGACCGGTTGCTTTCATTGTGGTGAAGCAGGGCATCTTGTGAAAAACTGCCCAAAGAAGGGGCAGAAGACGGGGTCTACCTCAGGAGGCCAGGTGCAAGCTCTTATAGCACCACCTCAGTCAGGGGGGCAAGTTCAGGTTCTCTCAGTTCCACCGATTCAGCAGAGAGGTAGAACTATTTCCGTTGAAAGTCTGGTTTTTCTGTTTGATCATCCAGTTCGTACTTTGTTTGACTCTGGCGCATCGCATTCTTTTATCTCATCATCGTTAGTTGAGTCACTGCACTTAGACACCAGTCTAGTTGATGATCCCTTGGTTGTCTCAAACCCAATTGGGGGCTCCATATATCTGTCTATGATATGTTTGGGTTTGAAGATTTCTATACTTAGCGTTGAGTTTAGATGTGATGCTTTTGTATTGGGCTTCACGGGCTATGGGTTGATCTTGGGCATGGACTGGTTATCCAGTAATGGTGCCGTTCTTGATTGCGAAAGGAGAGTTGTCAGGCTCATGACCCGCTTGGGTAACACTCTCGAGATATCTTGCAATCCCATGGAATCTGTTTTGCTAAGTTATCTTGAATCGCTCGATGCTTCGGTCGAAAGTTTGTGTTCTGTCAGAGTAGTCCGGGAATATCCGGATGTGTTTGAAGAAGTAAAGGGTTTGCCTCCGAAGCGGGAGATAGATTTCCGA
This sequence comes from Allium sativum, assembly GCA_030737875.1. NCBI lineage: Eukaryota > Viridiplantae > Streptophyta > Magnoliopsida > Asparagales > Amaryllidaceae > Allium > Allium sativum. The sequence goes on from CM060926.1 coordinate 351,539,325, forward strand.
ATTTATTTGGTGGATAATGCCAAACCAGTGTCTTTGCCAGTACGCCACATGGCTCCTCGTGAGAGAAGAGAACTTCATAAGCAAGTAGGGGAGTTGCTTGAGAAGGGGTTCATAAGGCGAAGTATATCGGAGTGGGGAGCTCCAGTAGTGTTTGCCACGAAGGCGGATGGGTCCCTCAGACTTTGTGTGGATTATAGGGAACTTAATAAGCTCACGAAGAAGAATAGACACCCATTACCGAGGATAGATGATCTCTTTGATCAGTTGGTTGGCGCGTCAGTATTTTCGCAGATGGACTTAGCAACAGGGTTTCATCAGTTAAGAGTGGCGGAGGACAGTATAGAGAAGACTGCTTTCCGGACTCCGGATGGTTTTTATGAGTGGCTAGTGATGCCATTTGGGTTGACAAACGCCCCCGCATACTTTGTTGATCTCATGAGTAGAGTGTTCAGAGAGTATCTGAATAAGTTTGTAGTAGTTTTTGTGGATGACATCTTGGTCTTTTCCAAGAATGAAGAAGAGCATGCCTTACATCTCAAGGAAGTGTTGGAGACTCTTCGAGCGCATAGTCTTAAAGCTAAATTCTCTAAATGCCATTTTTGGAGAAGAGAAGTGCGATTCTTAGGGCATGTGGTCTCTAAGGAAGGGATAGCTGTGGATCCCGCAAAGATAGTATCTATCCAGGATTGGAAAGTTCCTAGAAATGCTACCGAGGTAAGAAGTTTCTTGGGGTTGGCAGGATATTATAGGAAGTTCATCAAAGACTTCGCGAAGATATCAGCCCCATTAACCCGCTTGACGAAGAAGAATCTGGTTTTCTCATGGGATGTAGATTGTGATGATGCTTTCCGACGGTTAAAGAGAGCTTTGACCACCGCTCCAGTTTTAGTGCTTCCAGATGGGAGTAAGCCGTTTGTTGTTTATACCGATGCTTGTGGAACAGGATTAGGCGCAGTCTTGATGCAGGAGGGAAGGGTAATAGCCTATGGAGGGAGACAATTGAGAGTGCATGAGAAGAATTACCCTACCCATGATCTAGAGTTGGCCGCGATTGTTTTCGCACTTAAGTCTTGGCGCCATTATCTTCTTGGTGAGAGATTCGAGTTGTTCACCGACCATAAATCATTGAAGTACTTATTCTCTCAGAAGGATTTAAACTTAAGACAGCAAAGGTGGATGGAGTTCTTAGCATCCTATGATTTCGAGATAGCGTATACCCCTGGTAAGGGTAACGTGGTGGCAGACGCCTTAAGTAGAAAAAGGCTATCTTTGAGTCCATTGTTCGTGGAACGACGAAGCTTGGAGTTTCTTTCTTTGTTTGACTTCAGACCTTCTGTTGATTTTGTACCTGGTTTGTTGGCATCCTTGGAGGTTAGACCTACTCTTTTGAGACGGATTGGCGAGGCTCAGCGAGACGACCCACAGTTGGTTGTGTTGGTAGAGAAGCTTATAAGAGGGGAGTCGTCCAGCCATTTGGGTAGATACACCATAGATGATAAGGGATGGTTGCATAGAGACGGTAGACTTTGTGTACCGCAAGATGAGGGTTTGAAGAAGGCTATTTTGGATGATGCACATCGTTCAAGAATGACTATTCATCCCGGTGGAGACAAAATGTACCAAGACATGAAGAGAGTTTTCTTTTGGGCCGGTATGAAGAAAGATGTGGCCGAGTATGTGGCTAGATGCTTAGTGTGCCAACAAGTTAAAGTGGAGCAAAGGAAACCCGGTGGGTTGCTACACCCATTGGAAGTTCCACAGTGGAAGTGGGATAGTGTCTCGATGGATTTCATCGACGGGTTACCGAGATCGAGGAAGGGCAATACGGGAATTTGGGTTGTGGTAGACAGACTTACAAAGAGTGCCCATTTTATACCCGTAAAGAGTAAGAGGACCGCTCCATGGCTTGCTTCAGTCTATGTTAGAGAGATTGTTAGATTGCATGGCGTACCACCCAGCATTGTGAGTGATCGAGATCCTATTTTCACTAGTGAGTTTTGGAGAAGTTTGCAAGAGGCGGTAGGGACTCAGTTGTGTTTGAGCACCGCATATCATCCTCAGACGGACGGTCAGACCGAGAGGGTGAACCGTATCTTAGAAGATCTTTTGAGGCTTTGTATCTTGGATTTTGGAGGTACATGGGAAGAACATCTTCCTTTGGTGGAGTTCGCATATAATAACAGCTTTCAGTCCAGTATTGGTATGGCTCCTTTCGAAGCTCTTTATGGAAGGCCTTGTCGATCTCCTACATGTTGGTGGGAATCTACGGATAAGATCTTGCTTGGGCCGGATATGGTTAGAGAGACTTCAGAGAAGATTGATTTAATTCGAAAAAGGATGAAAGCAGCGCAAGATAGACAGAAATCTTATGCGGATCGGAGAAGGACGGATCTTGAGTTTGAGGTTGGGGACATGGTTTTTGTCAAAGTATCTCCATTGAGAAATGTTGTTCGCTTTGGGTCCGTAGGGAAGTTAGCACCGAGATTTGTTGGGCCGTTTCCTATTAAGGAAAGGATTGGACGGATGGCATATAGGGTGGAGTTGCCCGACAGACTTAGTGGTGTTCATGATGTATTCCGTGTATCACATTTGAGGAAGTGCTTACATGAGACCGCGGAGGTGGTAGAGCCGAGCTTGCTTAGAGATGTAGAGGTAGAGCGTGATGCGACGATTCGACGAGCTCCTACTCGCATCCTTGGGTCAGAAACTAGGAAGTTGAGGAACAGAGAAGTTCAGCTAGTTAAAGTGCAATGGGGAGATGACGAAAGCAATGCTACTTGGGAGACGGAAGCAAAGATGCGTTCTTTGTATCCATTTCTTTTTGAGAGTATGTCTTTTAACTTCTCCTTTATTGCTTGTCTAGTACTTATCTTATCTTTAGTATATCCTCTCGCTAATACCTATGACCTTTAGATAGGGTAAAACCTATGGTTGAGACATGTGTTTGAAACATGTTATGGTTGATGGATGCATATGGATGCAATTGTTTGCTAGTGGTTGCTCGTGGATGCATATACACACACATTAGGCACTAGATCGGCTCAGTCACTTCATGTTGCATATTGCATAAATGGATGTGGTAGTTAGATTGATGGATGTATCATGGCTGTGTTATCATATGGATGATGCATTTTTGTGTATGGTTGTGCACGCATGTAGAAATTTGTATGTGTCAATAGGGTTTCGCATACATATTGGACGCATGGCACTATCATGGTTTGCATTAAGGAGGTTTACTGTATCAGTAACCGCCTGATTTTCGCATTAGGTAAGTACATATACACACACTTTTGCATATATCAATCCAGCATTTAGAATCTTGTAAGGACAATGATTGCTCGTGGATGATGCTTTGAGTAGATGGATGATTGGATGGTAGGATACGTTCTTCCTAACTTGAAGATTTCGGGGACGAAATCCTTTAAGGAGGGGAGAATGTAACAACCCGTATTTTCAATAACCTGTAATAACATAAATCGAGGCAGAATTTAATTCTAAAATGGGAATCAAGGGAAACGGGCTATGCCATTGTGTTCGTCTCGGAAAAATACGCGAAATAGAGTCCGAGTTTTCGAAAATCGGAGTCCGTATGACCAAGATATGGCCTCGCGAAGTTTCACGAAAATTCCCAAATTAAAGTATACTTAATTAAGTGAAATGGGTTGTGTAGATATATATATATATATATATATATATATTGATATATATATATATATAATTGAAAATTTAATAAATAAATATGCAAAAATGCTCAAAACAGCGAATTGGGAGAGGGGAATAACCGAACCGGCCGATTTTTGAAGTCGACCCGAGCCCGCTGGGTCGACTAGGGGTTAATCCAGGGTGTTTGGCTGTCAACCCGTGGGCCGATTCGCTCAAGTGCAGATTTTGCATTTGAATGGTTCTCATGGTCCATCTTTAATCTAAAGGCCCTAGATGGTTCCTACACTTGACTTCTTCCCCAAGACATGCTTTGATGGCTTGGATTGAATCTAGGGTTAATCCTATGGCCTAAAACACTTGCCTAATCTATAAATAAGACCCTAACCTACCCTAATTCATTCATAATTAAACCTAGTGACTAAACTATGGCAAAATGCTAGCTCTCATGGCCTCCACTAATTTTATGAAGAGGGTTGCATACTAATCACTCTCTAATCAACTTCTAATCCCTTCTTAGCATCTTAATCTTCTTCATTTGGTGTTCAAAGTTGCTAGTTGTGAGTTTCTATCACTTTGATGATCTTTTGGTAAACTAATTAGATGAGATGTGATGAGATTTATGGTTTTGTATGTGGGTTAATGAGCTTTGAATCATATGATATGATGTTAGCATTAATCTTATGTTTATGCATGTTGAGTATGTAAGCTTATGCAAGTTTAATATGATGTATGTTATGTTTGCATGATGCTAAATATGCAAGTTGTGGGCTATGTAATCATATGCATGTTATGCAAGTTCATGGTAATATGCTATGCAAGTTACATGTTTGTTAATATGCAAGTTACATGTTTGTTAATATGCAAGTTACATGTATGTAAATATGCAAGTTACATGTTTGTTAATATGCAAGTTACATGTATGTAAATATGCAAGTTACATGTTTGTTAATATGCAAGTTACATGTTTGTTAATATGCAAGTTACATGTATGTAAATATGCAAGTTACATGTTTCTTTATATGCAAGTTACATGTTTGTTAATATGCGAGTTACATGTATGTAAATATGCAAGTTACATGTTTATTAATATGCAAGTTCATGATGACACATTATGCAAGTCTATAAGCTAATATGCAAGTTTGTTATGCAAAATGAATATGTAAGTTATGTGACATATTATATGCAAGTTATGTGACATGTTATGCAAGTTCATATGCAAGTTATGTGTTTGTTAATATGCAAGATGGCACCTTTGAAACATGTTCATTCATATGCAAGTTGACACCTTTTATATGTGTTATATCATGAACGAAATTACGTGGGAACGATGGGGTAATTAAATGCATAAGTTAATAAGATTGTGTGAAATTAATATAATTATGCATAACACAAAATAAATAAACATAGTATGGGAATTTGCCTATTTGGTTAGGTGTACCCATACTATGTGTTGGGAATTTACCTATTGAGTTAGGTCTACCCCATGGGAATTTACCTATTAAGTTAGGTCTACCCATGTTAAGAAAACTTGATTAATTAGGGATAATTAATATAAAATTATGAGGGTGATTAATTAGGTGTAATTAATTGACTAAGACACGAGGTTGGACTCAGTTGTAGCGTAAAACTGCCCGGACCCAACCGGCTTAACCAGTTGCTACAAATGTTAGCCCAATGTGAGAGGTCTTAGGCACAAACTAAATACGTAATTAATGTAAAGACACGAGGTTAGACTCTGTTATGACATAAGGCTGCCCGGACCCAACCGGCTTAACCAGCGGTCATAAAAGACAGTCTAATGTGAGAGGTCTTTACAAAGGTTACGTTCTTAATTAATTAATTAAGAAACACTTAACCACATTAGCATGTAGAGGGACATGAGGGGTTAAGTGGGTGCCTCGGGTGGCATGAGAAAATCTAGTGGTTGCCTTGGGTGGCAATAGAAAATACGATTAGAATACTTAACCAAAATAGAACATGTAATTAAAACATGATTAAAGGGTTAAGTGGGATATACTAGAAAAAGGGACAAGCTTAGGTGGGTAGCTTGTGGAGGCCCATTTCAACCAGTAACCCATACGTATCTTTGTGGGCTCGACCCATGTCGAGGACGGGACACGCATACTGGGCTTGACTGTAAGAGGCAAAAGGGTTAGCGGTGGCAACGCAAGTCCAACGGGCTTCATATGCGTGAGTGGGCCCGGGCTGGTAGGTAAGCCGTTGTTGCATCGAGTAGATATAAGCCGTGCACCTTTAGTTTCATCAGGTTGCCACATTGGGGAATGATACATCCCACGGTGGGGCCAGCACGGGTATCTACGTTAGGGAGCCGATCGAATGGGAAGTAGTGTGTACACCTAGTGGATTGTAGGGCCCCGTGGCGCCTACTTGGTCACCTAGGGGTACGCAGGTACTAATTAGTAAATTTTATAAGTCCTTGGGTGGGATCAACCTTTAAGTTAGGAACGACTGGTGTGGTGCAGTTTAGTAATTTACCTTAGGGAGGGTAGATGCGTCTTTATCCTTTATCTTCGTTTAGTTGACTGCTTAGGGTAGCCATTCATCCCTATATGTTACCGTATATCAGTTTATGTCTTCTCTGGTTACTTTAACGATTGTATTGTTAAAGTTATAGGACTCGCTCAGACTTATGTCTGACCCTGTTGTTTTTATCTTTTTCCCAACCCTCAGGTCCTACGGTGGATCCTAGCAGTAGTGGAGCTTGATCGGATTGCTGTTCCAGTCTTTAGGAGCTTGGATAGATGTAAAGCTCCAGTTATCCAGTTATCTTTTCTTTTGTTTGGCTATTGTATGAGAGTGGGATTATGTACTTCTTTATTTTGATGGATATTGTACTTGACCTTTATTGTGGTTTTATGATGTAACCAGACATGTTTTACTTCCGCTGTTATGAGATGATGTTTTAAAATTTCAAGTACTATTTATATCTGTCTTGTTGTAATTTTTCTGTTCTATATTCACTAAAATACTCCACCGATGCTATGGCATTCCCTTAGTGAGTGATCATAGCGGGAGTGGGGTGTTACAGGACTTGCCAGACTTTTTGTCTGACCCTTGTTGTTTCGCCTCCTTTCTTCCGTTTCCCCCCCCAGGTTATCCAAGGAGGGAAATACTTTAGCTTGATCCGGATTTCTCTTTGCTTGAAGTGCTTAAAGTATGGCTTGGCTCTGTATAGCTTCCGTTCCATGGGGATTATGATTTTAAACCATGCATTTTGAAGGCTTTTGTACAAGACTGATATTTTGTACTTGAATTCTGAAATTTGAAAGGATGTAACTGTAACAACCCGTATTTTTCGATAACGTGTTAAGACGAGAATCAAGGTAGAATTTAATTTTAAATTCTGAATCAAGTAAAACGGGCTATGCCATCGCGTTCGTCTCGGAAAAATACGCGAAATAGAGTATGAGTTTTCGAGAATCGGAGTCCGTATGACCAAGATATGGCCTCGCGAAGTTTCACGAAAAATTCCCAAATTAAAGTATACTTAATTAAGTGAAATGGGTTGCGCAGAGAAATATATATATTGATATATTTATATATATATATAATTGAAAATTAAATAAATAAATATGCAAAAATGTTCAAAACAGCGAATTAGGAGAGGGGAATAACCGAACCGGCCCATTTTTGAGGTCGACCCGAGCTTGCTGGGTCGACTAGGGGTTAATCCAGGGTGTTTGGCTGTCAACCCGTGGGCCGATTCGCTCAAATGCAGATTTTGCATTTGGATGGTTCTCATGGTTCATCTTTAATCTAAAGGCCCTAGATGGTTCCTACACTTGACTTCTTCCCCAAGACATGCTTTGATGGCTTGGATTGAATCTAGGTTTAATCCTATGGCCTAAAACACTTGCCTAATCTATAAATAAGACCCTAACCTATCCTAAACCCTCATTATTCACTCATGTAACTAAACTATGGCCAAATTTCTACTCTCATGGCCTCCATCTCAAATCCCTAGAGCCTATGCATTCAAATCGGGTTCAAATCAAAAGATGCAAGCTTGCTACACCAAAGAGAGGCAAAATCAACGTTGCTATGCGAGTTCCATGACGATTCTTCAACAAAGGAGGCACCTTTCTTAGCCAAGATGATTCGTGCTTCTTTCCCTAGGCCTAACTATGTAAGTTCTAGCTACTTTTAGATGGAAACGGTAGTTTTGATAATGACATGGGATAAAATGAGGCTAAACATGATTATGCAAACCTATATGAACCTTACCTTGCCTCTTGTGTTCATGTTTATGATTTTAGGCCATGTGAGTGACTTAATCATGCCTCTCATGCTATGCATAACCTAGTTTATCTTGCAAGTTTGGATCTTTATGCATGAAATGCTAGCATGAACCTTTAGGAACCACTTTACTTGTGAAACATTGGCTAAGACAAGATTTTGGGGCTTATGCATGTTTATGAACCCAAACCCCTTATGCTAACATGCAAGTTTGTGGCCAAATCCTTTATGAGATTATGCATGCTCGTGGCAAATCCCCTCTTTTAAGTTGTGCATGTTTATGGCCAAACCCTTTTTGATAATATGCATGTTTGTGGCCAAATTACCTTATGACATTATGCATGTTTATGGCCAATCCCTTTATGATGTTATGCATGTGGAAGCCAAGCCCTTTTTGGCATCATGCATGTTTTGAGACCAATATGTGACATAGTATCCTTACTATGTTGACTCGCTTTGCTTGCGTTGGGAAAACACGATTTTGGGTAGTTAGATAAACATGAACATGTCGCAAAATCTTAACTTGAATATGACATGTGTTTATACTTGAAAATATGACTTGAAAGATAACATGGAGGTTGGCATGTAAGTATGCATAAAAACATGAGCTTGGGAATTTACCTATTAAGTTAGGTCTACCCTTTGGGAATTTACCTATTAAGTTAGATCTACTCAAATGCTTGAAAACTTGTAACATGTTTTGGAAACATGATGAACTTAGATAATGTAAGTATGGCCAACTCGAGGTTGGGTTGAGTTTGCAACGTAAAACTACCCGGAACCGACCGGCCTAACTAGTAGTTGCAAACAATAGGACCCAATGTGAGAAGTTGGTCATGTTGCGCTTAAGACCCGAGGTTAGACTAGGTTGTGGTGTAAATCTATCCGGACCCGCCCGGCTTAACTAGTAACCACAACAAGGTCTAATGTGAGAGGTTGAGGGTGCATTAATTAAATTAATGCCACATAATAGGGTTAAGTTAATTTGATTAATGAGGCTTAACCAAATATGATATGGACAAATGGGTTAAGTAATTTGATTAGGCTAATGATACTTAACAAAACATGATAAGCTTGGGTAGGTTAAGTAACTTGATTTGCCTAATGACACTTGACCATTTTTATACGACTAGTGGATGGGATTAAGTTAACCAACACTTAATCAATCCAACACGATAACGTGATAAGGTTAAGTAAATTTTCTTAATGACACTTAACCGTATAATACGGTTAATGGATGGGGTTAAGATTAGGCTTAACTAATCTAAACATGGTAATCGGATGGGGTTAAGTTAGCCTAGACTTAATTAATCCAACTTGGTAATTTAATGGGGTTAAGTTAAACACTTAACTAATTTAACACGATGATTTGATGAGGTTAAGTGACCTATACTTAACCAATCTAACTCGTTAATTTGATGAGGTTAAGTTAATCTATACTTAACCAATCTAACGTGAAAACATGATAAGGCTAAGTCACGAATCACTTGAATACGCTTGACCGATTTGATGACAAGGTCAAGTTAAATTATATAATTAACCAATCTAAAATGATAATTAGACGAGGTTAAGTCATGGATTCCTTGATATACTTAACCAACTTGACACATGGTTTGTAGGGTTAAGTCTTGGACTTGTATACTTAGCCAATTTTGACATGGTTTGTAGACGGGCTAAGTTATGAACTTAAGTGACACTTAACCCATTAGATAAACCCTAATTCGGAGGGTTAGGTAAATAACCATAATTAACAAGGATTATGGAAATAAGGCTAAGTGGTAAACCTTAGTTAAGGGAAACTAAGTAATAATTCTTAGTCAAGGAAATTTGGACCATTTCTTAGATAGATTAGTAACCCGATACGTTAGGTCAACGTTTAAGTATGCGTGTAGGAGCAGGCTATCTGATTTAGATAAAGGCTCCAACGAACTGGGTAACGAAGCAGCGGCTTCGGGGAACGTGAGGATATTCTTGGGATCCCTCTGTGAGCTGCCAGGTCATTATACTAGGCTCACGAGAGGTTGAGGTCTGCGGTAGAAGAACCAAGAATATGCCTTGGTTGCTATGCGAGCGACCTAAAGACTGGGGTGGATAGCAGTGAGTCGACGAATACATAAGGTGCCCGAGATAGCAAGTTCGTCGATCATCTACCATCTTGAGTCAAGCGTGTACGTACGGAAAGGCAGGGAACACCCAACAGACCATAATTGCTATCTAATTATGGGTGAGGTAGGCCGTAGGATGTGGGCTGGCCGGAGTGTAGTTCTCATGCAAGATTTTCTCTTGTGTTGCCTTTCACTAGTTGAGGGAGGGGTCTCGTGGGACCATAGCCACGTGTAGAAAAGCAGACCTTAGTATCTGCATCGGCAGATAAATCTAAAGCTCCCGACCGAGTCCTGTATTTCTTGGTTTGCCCTGTGACAGGACTCGGATGGCACGATGTGATACATGTGCATACAGTTATAGAAAAACGATTCACGATGAATGCGTGGGAAAAAGGGCGCGGTTGAGGGTTAGCGTAATCCCTAGTGGCCTAGGTGGTTTAACCCAAACCGAAATACGAAAGCGTGCAATAGGTAAACGTAATCCCTAGTGGTGCTAGGTGGCGTAAGTCCTAGTAGTTCAAACGATGATTCATATGAAAGAGCCTAGCTAGAACAAGGGTGACAGTCCAAACGAATTCAAGGATAATACGACATGAGGAAGCCCGTACGAGGTACGGCAAAGGACTGAACTTATATACACGGAAAGAAACATATGATTTGAGTAACCTATATATGCGATATACTAGGTTGACATGGACCATTACACGACTTTGAGCAAGGGACATTCATGGTTAACACATGACGCGGGTAGGGGTACTAGTACGAGAGGTGCAGAGCAAATATACATGTTAGGACTAAGAAGAATATACATAATAGATACCGTGGGATGTTAGACGGGGTGGATACCTTGGGATAATGTACTCGATAGAAATCTGACGATGTGATACCTTGACTTATCATGACACCGTAGTTTATCATGATACCTTAGTTTACTTGGCCACAGTAGTTCAACCGGCTACCCTGGTTTATCTATCTTGTAGTTATCCTTATGTTTACTTTCAGTTTATGCATGTCATGTTACCTTTACCTGTTTTTATACTGGAAGTAGATAGGACTTACTCAGTCTTTTTGACTGACCCGTTTTGTTTCGCCTCTTTTCTTCCATTTCCCCCCCCCCCCTCCAGGTTACAGGGAGGAAACAATGCTGTTTAGTTCGGACTTCTTCTGCTTGAAGATCATCATGGATGGCTTGGACTTTTCTTGGCTATGGCTACTTTACTGTTTTTACTTGGGGAATAATTTATGAAAATGTCTTTATGCTTCTTTACTATTGCAAGACAGGTTTTGATGTACTCTGATGTAAAAGGCTTTAGACCTTATTTACTCATGTTATGAAAGTTTGATTTTACTTCCGCTATTCTATATGTTCTGTCTTGTGATATTTCTGTGCATGTTTACCAATAATGCCCCTCTAAAGCTAGTGCATTCCTTTGCGAGTGACCCTAGCGGAGGCGGGGTGTTACACGTGGTATCAGAGCAGAAGGTTACCAGACTGGGCAAAAGTTTTCAAAGACCTTCTGAAAACTATTTGCAAAAAAAAACCGTTTACAAAGAAGCATTTTTCAAGAAAAATTTCTTTTAAAAGAAAAAGGCTATTCCCCAAAGGCCATTAGCACTATCCTTGTTTCCGCTGTAATAAAGTTAAAAATTTTCAAGTACTGTTTTATCTGTCTTGTAAGTTTCTGTTCTGTTTACTAAAATGCTCCACCAAAGTTAAGGCATTCCCTTTGTGAGTGACCTTAACGGAGGTGGGGTGTTACACTTGGTATCAGAGCTGAAGGTTACCAGATTGGATAAAGTTTTTGAAAACTATTTTCAAAAAGGTTTTGGAAGGAAGTATTTTCAAAAATAAAGCTTATTTTGAAAAACATGATCCCCAAGAGCGATATATCTTTCTTTCAGTCCTTTTTGTATTGAACCTTTCCTTTTCCGTTCCAGCATGTCTGAAGCATCTGAGATACCAGAGGGTGTTCATGTACCCGGTTGGTTTCGTCAATATCTTGAGGCTAGGACCGCCGCTGCAGGTCCAACAAATGATCCCCCTCCTCCACCCCCTCCTCGTGCAATTGCTTTCTCAAAGATCTGTAGAGATTTTAGGGCTATGGGTGGGAAGGATTTCAAAGGAACTGAATCATTCGTAGAAGCAAGGAATTGGCTCAAAGAAACTGAGGATCTATTCGTTATCTTCGAGGTGGACGATAGGCAGAAGGTACAGTTGGCAGTATGGCTGCTCAAAGACGAAGCTTCCTACTGGTGGGAAGTCACTAACGCCGAGAGTCCGGTTGAGACATGGATGGATTTCAGAACAAGGTTTGAGACAAAATTCCTCTCGCAAGCTGAACGAAGTTTACAATTGGAAAAGTTCTTATCTCTTAAGCAAGGAAGTATGACGGTCAAGGAATACGTCAACCAGTTCAAACAACTAGCAAGATTCGGATTGGATTTAGTCAACACTCAGCATAAAAAGGCTCTCCGCTTTGTTAAAGGATTGAATGAGTCACTGCACAGCCTAGCCATGACCCATGTACCCATGGGAGAAACTTACGAGAAAATGGTGGATATGGCACTACTACACGAGGAAGACAAGGGCCCGAAAGAGACAAAGAAGGAAGAACCACAGAATAAGAAAGCGGGGCCCAAAAAGGAAACACAAAAGAAGGATGAGAAGTCTGAAGATAAGAAGGGGAAAAAGTGCTTTACTTGTGGGAGCTCGACTCATCTGAACAAGGATTGCAAAAAAAGGAAGGGCGCTTGCTTCAACTATGGGGAGATGGGACACTTCACTAGGGACTGCCCGAAGAGACGAGGACAAGGAGGGCAGGCGAACACTCTTGAGGCTAGTGGCTAGGATAGAAATAGGAAAATTTCTATAGTAGGTTTAATTTCTTTATCTGATTATGGAGTTAAGACTTTTTCTGATTCTGGTATTTTGATTTTGTAATCGATACTCTGCACTTTAATACTAGTATTATTTCTGAATTCCGCTGTAGACTCAGACCCATAAGGGTTATGGATCATCTGCCTGAGATTGGGGTTTGAGGGATATCTGTGTTAGGCGTCAAGTATGATGCATACATTCTGAGTTTTCGTGGGGTATGATTTTATCATGCTTAGCTTCCTAAGAATCATTAGGGAACCTGATCTGTACCAGTAGTCTGTAAATATCTAAATACTTTTGATAGGATTTCCAGTTTTGACATTGTCTAAAGAAGGTAATCCTCTGGGTGTCAATTTGATGTTGGTTTCGGTCTTTGGGGCCGATACTTAGGACCCATGTCTAATGGGAACCAAATTTTCGTTCTATCTGTACTCGCTTCCATCATTCGACTGTATCCTATCGATCGAATCTTCGAACTTTAGGTAGAAACTAATGGGTGTAAACATGTGTTTGAGACATGTTATGTTTGATGGTTGCAAGTGGATGCAAGTGGTTGCTAGTGGTTGCCCGTGGATGCATATACACACACTAGGCACTAGATCGGCTCGAAAACACTCTCATACTGCATATGGACGGGTGAGCTTTTTTCAATTCTTGTGGATGAAAAATGATTGATTCAGCACATGGATGTTGCATTTGAGTGAATGATTGTGCACTCATATAGAAATAATATATATCATTAGAATTCTATTGCATACATGCTGGACTCATGGCACTGACATAATTCGCATTAAGGAGGTCAACTGAATCAGTAGACCGCCTGATCTTTGCATTAGATAGGGAACATATACACACACTTTTGCATATGTTCATACAACATTAGAAGTTTTCTAAGGACAATGGATGCTTGTGGATGATTGTTGAGTAGGTGGATGATTGTTGAGTAGATGGGTGATTGGATAGTAGGACACATTCATCTTAACTTGAAGATTTCGGGGACGAAATCCTCTAAGGAGGGGAGAATGTAACACCCCGTATTTTCTGTAAACATAAGAGTTAAAAATCAAGGTATAATTAATTTTTAGGAGAAGAAATAAGGGAAACTGGTTGCGCCATTGTGTTCGTCTCGGAAAAATACGCGAAATAGAGTCCGAATTTGCGTAAATCGGAGTCCATATGAAGAAGATATGGACGAACGAAGTTAGGCAGAAAAATCGGAAACAGGCCAGAATACACTGGCGCACTTGTGAAGTGCGCCAGTACAAAAATACACTGGCTCACCTGCCAAGTGCGCCCATACAAATCCAGCACCGAATTCTGGAGTGTTCTGAGGTGATGTGTCTTCTTTTGAGTGGCTGGATGATGTGTATTCGAGCTGTGCGATTCTGATGACTTCTGGACTGATCTGAAGGCTCTAAATCACCCTATCCTCCTATAAATACATCCCTAACCTAAACCTAAGTCTCTAACACAATTCTCTAGCCTCCATTGCTCTCTTCTTCTAATTAAAAATAAAAATGGCGTCGCTACTCTGCTAGAATCAAAACTAGAAGTCAATCAACATCATCCTAAATTCAAATTTGAGATAAAAGCTTCTGCAACAATTCTGTAACAACTAAAGTTCTTTCTTTAATCCAATCAAGGCAAGTACTGTTATTTTCTGCTATAAACATCAATTATAATTCTGATATGCTTTTAAATCTGAATCTGAGATTGTATATCTGTCAGATCTGTTTTTCTGTGACTGTTCTGTATCCCTTTCTGCTTCCTTTCTGTTTCTATAGCCAGGCTACCACGAGCCTGTGCCTAATCTCATAAGAGATTAACGTATGAACGCAAATTTTGGGATAAATAATGAATGATGCGAAATTTGACGAGACTGAATTGAACATATGACTTTAGATCTGAGGCATAAAATATATTGACATATGACTTGGGATTGGATGCATGAATTTGACTGTAAACATATAATTTATATATGTTGTATGCATAGTGTACGTTGTAATCTAGATCTGTAACTAATTAGAGAAATGAACATATGTTATTTAGATCTGTAATTAATTAGAAAAATAAGCATATGTTATAAACTAGTTTTAGACCTATGCATATTCTGTGATAAAAGAAGAAGAGGAACCACTGTAAGATTACATATGATTTGAGACTTTGGACAAAATGCATATAAAAGTCAAGATCTGATTTTTAGAAGATATGATTTAAAGGTTTAGATTGTTGGGTATAGTTTGCATAATGATTCATGACTTAAAAAGAAGAAGATATGGAAACTTAGGTGTAAAGATTTACATTAATTAGGATATCTATTATTGTGATTACACCTAAATAGGGATTTTTGGATATATGGCATGCATTGAAATTAATGGTTATATTTGGTATAATTTATATGTGAATCTACTGTAAAATGCTAGTTTAACAAAAATTGGAACATATGTTATATGGCAAATTATGTCCATATTCTGCGCTTATGCAAACATGGAGTATATGTTGTGAATCATGACAATTATGTAGGCATATGAATTTAGGCCAATTTATGATTAGGCAAGGCATGTAAATAGAACCTTTAGAAATATTAAATTTGCTAAATCTGCTAATTTGCCAAGTTGCCTAAACTGCTAGTTTTGTTATATTGCCTAGACTGCTAATTAGATTGAAATGCCTAATCTGTTAAATTTGTCGGTTGAAATGCCTAACCTGTTATATGCCAAAATCTGCTAAGTTGCTAAATCTGTTAAATCCGTTAAGTCGTATAAAATCTGTTATCTGCTAAAATCTGTTATCTGCTGTGTTGATATAATCATCCTTCTATTGATATAATCTGAATTGGCATATATATTGGGCGTGCGCATAAACGGTAAATTATTAATTAATTGGCCGCAAAAGATAAACGTGACTAACTCGAGGTTAGAATGAGTTTGCAGCGCAATTCTGCCCGGAACCGCCCGGCACATCCAGTGGCCGCAAACAATAGGTTCTAATGTGAGAAGTTAGTCATAACCTGCTTAAGACACGAGGTTAGGTCTGGCTTGTGGCAGAAGTCTGCCCGGAACCGCCCGGCCCATCCAGCGGCCACAAGCTAGCGACCTAATGTGAGAGGTCTGGGCATTAATAATTAATTAATGCAAATCTAAGATAAGAATGACGTCTAAAACGTATTGGGGGAAAATAGGGTTAAACCAACTGGATTAATATGTGTAGTAAACCCGTCCATGAATCTGTAGGCCCAATACAAAGTTAGACAAATCTGAAAAATCTGTACATCTGATCTGTTAGTCTGAAAACTTGTTAACTTAATCTGTGAACTAGTAAATCTGAATTCTGTATGCCTGAACTTGTAAACAAGTTAATCTGAGATCTGTTAGTCTGGGGACACAAGGTTAGGAGGGGAATTACTTGTGTCATCTGTTGTTTGGGACCCATATTAGTCAGTAACCCTTTTTGGTATCAAAACTTTGACCCAACAGTAGGTAGGGTCCGGGCACGCTTACTGAAATAATTATAAGTGGTTCATTCTAATAATGGCGAGGGGTGTTGATGGTGCGTTCCAACCGGGTCATGTGCGTGCATGGATCCCGGTCTGCCTCTGAGGATGTAAGACGCCGTGACATCTGTAAATAGGTCTGTGCCAATTGGTTGTCACTTTAGGGAGTGATACACCCTACTGTGGGGCCGACACAGGATATTTATGTATTAGGGAGCCAATCGCTTGGGGTAGGGTTTTAGGGTACGCTTAGTTTTGTCTGTTTCTGTTGGTACCGTCTGTTTCTGTTGGGTGGTAACTCCTGTCTGTTTCTGTGTGGTACCGTCTGTTCGGGTGGTAAAGGCCCATTACTAGTGTACACCTAATTCTACATTCTGTTTCCGTAGGGATAAATCTGTTTCTGCTTCTGTCTGTTTCTGATCGGGTAGTAAAGGCCCATTATTAGCATTCTGTTTCTGTTAAAGTATTCTGTACCCGTTCCTGCTTCAATTTAGACATTAGGGTGACACCTAATTCTGCTATACTAGTATTAGTGTAGAGAAGTGTAAAACAATAGTTTATATCATTCTGTTTTTCTGTTATATCTGCTACACCTGTTACAGTTATCTCACATCCAGTTTTATGTTCATATCATATTATTATTATCTGTTCATATGCTGAAAGTCACTGGACTTGCCAGACTTTTTGTCTGACCCTTGTTGTTTCGCCTCCTTTCTTCCGTTTCCCCCCCAGGTTATCCAAGGAGGGAAATACTTTAGCTTGATCCGGATTTCTCTTTTCTTGAAGTGCTTAAAGTATGGCTTGGCTCTGTATAGCTTCCGTTCCATGGGGATTATGATTTTAAACCATGCATTTTGAAGGCTTTTGTACAAGACTGATATTTTGTACTTGAATTCTGAAATTTGAAAGGATGTAACCATATTAATTTCTGTTTCCGCTGTAATAAAGTTAAAAATTTTCAAGTACTGTTTTATCTGTCTTGTAAGTTTCTGTTCTGTTTACTAAAATGCTCCACCAAAGTTAAGGCATTCCCTTTGTGAGTGACCTTAACGGAGGTGGGGTGTTACACTTGGTATCAGAGCTGAAGGTTACCAGATTGGATAAAGTTTTTGAAAACTATTTTCAAAAAGGTTTTGGAAGGAAGTATTTTCAAAAATAAAGCTTATTTTGAAAAACATGATCCCCAAGAGCGATATATATTTCTTTCAGTCCTCTTTGTATTGAACCTTTCCTTTTCCGTTCCAGCATGTCTGAAGCATCTGAGATACCAGAGGGTGTTCATGTACCCGGTTGGTTTCGTCAATATCTTGAGGCTAGGACCGCCGCTGCAGGTCCAACAAATGATCCCCCTCCTCCACCCCCTCCTCGTGCAATTGCTTTCTCAAAGATCTGTAGAGATTTTAGGGCTATGGGTGGGAAGGATTTCAAAGGAACTGAATCATTCATAGAAGCAAGGAATTGGCTCAAAGAAACTGAGGATCTATTCGTTATCTTCGAGGTGGACGATAGGCAGAAGGTACAGTTGGCAGTATGGCTGCTCAATGACGAAGCTTCCTACTGGTGGGAAGTCACTAACGCCGAGAGGCCGGTTGAGACATGGATGGATTTCAGAACAAGGTTTGAGACAAAATTCCTCTCGCAAGCTGAACGAAGTTTACAATTGGAAAAGTTCTTATCTCTTAAGCAAGGAACTATGACGGTCAAGGAATACGTCAACCAGTTCAAACAACTAGCAAGATTCGGATTGGATTTAGTCAACACTCAGCATAAAAAGGCTCTCCGCTTTGTTAAAGGATTGAATGAGCCACTGCACAGCCTAGCCATGACCCATGTACCCATGGGAGCAACTTACGAGAAATTGGTGGATATGGCACTACTACACGAGGAAGACAAGGGCCCGAAAGAGACAAAGAAGGAAGAACCACAGAATAAGAAAGCGGGGCCCAAAAAGGAAACACAAAAGAAGGATGAGAAGTCTGAAGATAAGAAGGGGAAAAAGTGCTTTACTTGTGGGAGCTCGACTCATCTGAACAAGGATTGCAGAAAAAGGAAGGGCGCTTGCTTCAACTGTGGGGAGATGGGACACTTCACTAGGGACTGCCCGAAGAGACGAGGACAAGGAGGGCAGGCGAACACTCTTGAGGCTAGTGGCTAGGATAGAAATAGGAAAATTTCTATAGTAGGTTTAATTTCTTTATCTGATTATGGAGTTAAGACTTTTTTTGATTCTGGTATTTTGATTTTGTAATCGATACTCTGCACTTTAATACTAGTATTATTTCTGAATTCCGCTGTAGACTCAGACCCATAAGGGTTATGGATCATCTGCCTGAGATTGGGGTTTGAGGGATATCTGTGTTAGGCGTCAAGTATGATGCATACATTCTGAGTTTTCGTGGGGTATGATTTTATCATGCTTAGCTTCCTAAGAATCATTAGGGAACCTGATCTGTACCAGTAGTCTGTAAATATCTAAATACTTTTGATAGGATTTCCAGTTTTGACATTGTCTAAAGAAGGTAATCCTCTGGGTGTCAATTTGATGTTGGTTTCGGTCTTTGGGGCCGATACTTAGGACCCATGTCTAATGGGAACCAAATTTTCGTTCTATCTGTACTCGCTTCCATCATTCGACTGTATCCTATCGATCGAATCTTCGAACTTTAGGTAGAAACTAATGGGTGTAAACATGTGTTTGAGACATGTTATGTTTGATGGTTTCAAGTGGATGCAAGTGGTTGCTAGTGGTTGCCCGTGGATGCATATACACACACTAGGCACTAGATCGGCTCGAAAACACTCTCATACTGCATATGGATGGGTGAGCTTTTTTCAATTCTTGTGGATGAAAAATGATTGATTCAGCACATGGATGTTGCATTTGAGTGAATGATTGTGCACTCATATAGAAATAATATATATCATTAGAATTCTATTGCATACATGTTGGACTCATGGCACTGACATAATTCGCATTAAGGAGGTCAACTGAATCAGTAGACCGCCTGATCCTTGCATTAGATAAGGAACATATACACACACTTTTGCATATGTTCATACAACATTAGAAGTTTTCTAAGGACAATGGATGCTTGTGGATGATGGTTGAGTAGATGGGTGATTGGATAGTAGGACACATTCTTCTTAACTTGAAGATTTCGGGGACGAAATCCTCTAAGGAGGGGAGAATGTAACACCCCGTATTTTCTGTAAACATAAGAGTTAAAAATCAAGGTATAATTAATTTTTAGGAGAAGAAATAAGGGAAACTGGTTGCGCCATTGTGTTCGTCTCGGAAAAATACGCGAAATAGAGTCCGAATTTGCGTAAATCGGAGTCCGTATGAAGAAGATATGGACGAACGAAGTTAGGCAGAAAAAGCGGAAACAGGCCAGAATACACTGGCGCACTTGTGAAGTGCGCCAGTACAAAAATACACTGGCGCACCTGCCAAGTGCGCCCATACAAATCCAGCACCGAATTTTGGAGTGTTCTGAGGTGATGTGTCTTCTTTTGAGTGGCTGGATGATGTGTATTCGAGCTGTGCGATTCTGATGACTTCTGGACTGATCTGAAGGCTCTAAATCACCCTATCCTCCTATAAATACATCCCTAACCTAAACCTAAGTCTCTAACACAATTCTCTAGCCTCCATTGCTCTCTTCTTCTAATTAAAAATAAAAATGGCGTCGCTACTCTGCTAGAATCAAAACTAGAAGTCAATCAACATCATCCTAAATTCAAATTTGAGATAAAAGCTTCTGCAACAATTCTGTAACAACTAAAGTTCTTTCTTTAATCCAATCAAGGCAAATACAGTTATTTTCTGCTATAAACATCAATTATAATTCTGATATGCTTTTAAATCTGAATCTGAGATTGTATATCTGTCAGATCTGTTTTTCTGTGACTGTTCTGTATCCCTTTCTGCTTCCTTTCTGTTTCTATAGCCAGGCTACCACGAGCCTGTGCCTAATCTCATAAGAGATTAACGTATGAACGCAAATTTTGGGATAAATAATGAATGATGCGAAATTTGACGAGACTGAATTGAACATATAACTTTAGATCTGAGGCATAAAATATATTGACATATGACTTGGGATTGGATGCATGAATTTGACTGTAAACATATAATTTATATATGTTGTATGCATAGTGTACGTTGTAATCTAGATCTGTAACTAATTAGAGAAATGAACATATGTTATTTAGATCTGTAATTAATTAGAAAAATAAGCATATGTTATAAACTAGTTTTAGACCTATGCATATTCTGTGATAAAAGAAGAAGAGGAACCACTGTAATATTACATATGATTTGAGACTTTGGACAAAATGCATATAAAAGTCAAGATCTGATTTTTAGAAGATATGATTTAAAGATTTAGATTGTTGGGTATAGTTTGCATAATGATTCATGACATAAAAAGAAGAAGATATGGAAACTTAGGTGTAAAGATTTACAGTAATTAGGATATCTATTATTGTGATTACACCTAAATAGGGATTTTTGGATATATGGCATGCATTGAAATTAATGGTTATATTTGGTATAATTTATATGTGAATCTACTGTAAAATGCTAGTTTAACAAAAATTGGAACATATGTTATATGGCAAATTATGTCCATATTCTGCGCTTATGCAAACATGGAGTATATGTTGTGAATCATGACAATTACGTAGGCATATGAATTTAGGCCAATTTATGATTAGGCAAGGCATGTAAATAGAACCTTTAGAAATATTAAATTTGCTAAATCTGCTAATTTGCCAAGTTGCCTAAACTGCTAGTTTTGTTATATTGCCTAGACTGCTAATTAGATTGAAATGCCTAATCGGTTAAATTTGTCGGTTGAAATGCCTAACCTGTTATATGCCAAAATCTGCTAAGTTGCTAAATCTGTTAAATCCGTTAAGTCATATAAAATCTGTTATCTGCTAAAATCTGTTATCTGTTGTGTTGATATAATCATCCTGCTATTGATATAATCTGAATTGGCATATATATTGGGCGTGCGCATAAACGGTAAATTATTAATTAATTGGCCGCAAAAGATAAACGTGACAAACTTGAGGTTAGAATGAGTTTGCAGCGTAATTCTGCCCGGAACCGCCCGGCACATCCAGTGGCCGCAAACAATAGGTTCTAATGTGAGAAGTTAGTCATAACCTGCTTAAGACACGAGGTTAGGTCTGGCTTGTGGCAGAAGTCTGCCCGGAACCGCCCGGCCCATCCAGCGGCCACAAGCTAGCGACCTAATGTGAGAGGTCTGGGCATTAATAATTAATTAACGCAAATCTAAGATAAGAATGACGTCTAAAACGTATTGGGGGAAAATAGGGTTAAACCAACTGGATTAATAGGTGTAGTAAACCCGTCCATGAATCTGTAGGCCCAATACAAAGTTAGACAAATCTGAAAAATCTGTACATCTGATCTGTTAGTCTGAAAACTTGTTAACTTAATCTGTGAACTAGTAAATCTGAATTCTGTATGCCTGAACTTGTAAACAAGTTAATCTGAGATCTGTTAGTCTGGGGACACAAGGTTAGGAGGGGAATTACTTGTGTCATCTGTTGTTTGGGACCCATATTAGTCAGTAACCCTTTCTGGTATCAAAACTTTGACCCAACAGTAGGTAGGGTCCGGGCACGCTTACTGAAATAATTATAAGTGGTTCATTCTGATAATGGCGAGGGGTGTTGATGGTGCGTTCCAACCGGGTCATGTGTGTGCATGGATCCCGGTCTGCCTCTGAGGATGTAAGACGCCGTGACATCTGTAAATAGGTCTGTGCCAATTGGTTGTCACTTTAGGGAGTGATACACCCTACTGTGGGGCCGACATAGGATATTTATGTATTAGGGATCCGATCGCTTGGGGTAGGGTTTTAGGGTACGCTTAGTTCTGTTTGTTTCTGTTGGTACCGTCTGTTTCTGTTGGGTGGTAACACCTGTCTGTTTCTGTGTGGTACCGTCTGTTCGGGTGGTAAAGGCCCATTACTAGTGTACACCTAATTCTACATTCTGTTTCCGTAGGGATAAATCTGTTTCTGCTTCTGTCTGTTTCTGATCGGGTAGTAAAGGCCCATTATTAGCATTCTGTTTCTGTTAAAGTATTCTGTACCCGTTCCTGCTTCAATTTAGACATTAGGGTGACACCTAATTCTGCTATACTAGTATTAGTGCAGAGAAGTGTAAAACAATAGTTTATATCATTCTGTTTTTCTGTTATATCTGCTACACCTGTTACAGTTATCTCACATCCAGCTTTATGTTCATATCATATTATTATTATCTGTTCATATGCTGAAAGTCACTGGACTTGCCAGACTTTTTGTCTGACCCTTGTTGTTTCGCCTCCTTTCTTCCGTTTCCCCCCCAAGTTATCCAAGGAGGGAAATACTTTAGCTTGATCCGGATTTCTCTTTGCTTGAAGTGCTTAAAGTATGGCTTGGCTCTGTATAGCTTCCGTTCCATGGGGATTATGATTTTAAACCATGCATTTTGAAGGCTTTTGTACAAGACTGATATTTTGTACTTGAATTCTGAAATTTGAAAGGATGTAACCATATTAATTTCTGTTTCCGCTGTAATAAAGTTAAAAATTTTCAAGTACTGTTTTATCTGTCTTGTAAGTTTCTGTTCTGTTTACTAAAATGCTCCACCAAATTTAAGGCATTCCCTTTGTGAGTGACCTTAACGGAGGTGGGGTGTTACACCACAAGTGTTGTCAATTCAACTCATTCCCCATTTACCCTCTAAATTATGTCCATAATTCTAGGTATACAAATTCTACCATTTCGTGCTACTAATTATTTACATGATTATGAGCCAATCTATGCAAATAGCATGTACTTTAATATTTTTTCCCAACGTCTCCCCCATTATTCGTTCGCATAATTCACATAGAACGTTAGGCTCGCAAATTATCCTAACTTATAAACAAAAGGGAAAAGAAAGGGACATGTAATATTCCAACAGGCCTAAACAATATAGATTAACATGCATAGTATAAATTTGGGATAGAACGACATAAACTTAATTAAGCACATGAACGTGATCTTACATTTAAATTAGATCCAATTAACATGCGAACTAGCATAGATCTAATTGTATAAGCATGAACTTATATAGATCTTAAACATGGGTACTAGCTTGGATCTAAATATGTAAGCATGTATGAACATAACTTATCATGTAATTTGCATATACAGCATGGTAGGTTCAATTGTGTCAGTCCAATAGTCTCATAGGCATAGGATATACAACATGATAAATAAATCACAACATTTCCATAGGCATAATAGGTTCCATTTTGTCAATCCAACAGTCTAATAGGCATGTTAGGTTTCATTATGTCAATCACAATAGTCTCGTAGGCATGATAGTTGTCATTACATCAATCACAATAGTCTCATAGGCATAGGCAATTTAGAAATGACAAAAGGATAGGCACGAATAGAATTAGGAATAGTTCCAGATCCAGTTATTACTGTCATGATTTCTTATTAGGTGTTTACATCTAAACAATAACTGTACTTATCGAAAAAGGACGGATCTTGATTTCTGGGATCTGATTTCTAAATTTGAAAAGCTATCCTTTGATGTGGACGTTTGATTCTCTAGTTCTTCTAATTGATTCCTAGTTTGAATTTGATTCTCTAGTTTGGGGTAGATGAATGGAGGCTAGGCCAGTTTGTTTATGAACAACATGATGGCTTCATAGAATGGGTTCTAGGGTGAGGTTTGGGGTGATTATATAGAAGTCTAGGTTCAATTCTAGCCTTTAGATTAGTATTGGAGAAATCAGAGCCATTAAACCAAAGAGATGTGTCATCCAGCCAACCATAGCATGGCAGATAAGCCCTAATACCTCAAGAATTAGTCATAGGCCAATCAGAGAAGGCCACATCAGCTCAGGGCTTCAAAAATTCGTCACTGGAAGAGGATCTCAAAGGGTTCGACTCCCTCCAGGGGGGTCGACACCTATGTCGACACCCCTATAGTAGGGTCGACACCTATGTCGACTACCCACGGGGGGGGGGGGGGTCGACACCTTTGAGTGGAAAATTTCCCGCTCTGACCGAATTTCGAACAGTTTTGACCTTTGATTATTATTTTAATTTAATTTCTGTTCAAAATTGAAATCTTCTGAACTCCATAACTTCTACGGAGCCTGATTTACGCAAACTCGGTCTCTATCTCAAGCAGAATTCTGAGACGAACGCAATGGCGCAAGCCATTTCACTTAATTCTTCTTCTAAAAATTAATTGTTCTTAAATTAGTTAATTTTAATATTTAAAATTACGGGGTGTTACATGTACAATATTGATTCTCAAATTAAGCTAATAATTAAACCCTAATTAAAAATACGTAGAAATTACCATATTAGCTCCGTGTCGGCTATAGTTCCAGGAGTTCTTGCTGTTAATGCCGCTTCATACTTTGATACATAAAACTGAATCATTTCTGAATCTCCACATACAATTGATTGGAGCAGCAATTGTATTTTGATCTCAGGAATACAATAAGAGGTTTACAAAGTCCCGTAGAAGTTTGGAAACCAGATCTGAAAATGAGAATTAGTGATCGATCTTGAATTGTAGGGCTTGAAAACGTAGCATATACTGGATTAGATATTGTATTTGGATTAGATAGACATTGGATTAGATATTGAATTGTAGAGCTTGAAAACGAAGTCCCAAAGAACCCTACCCTAGAATTAGGGAAAACAAATGAAAATGTTAGCGGGAATGAAAATGTTAGTGGCAAGAGGAAACGTAGCATATACTGGATTAGATAGTAGATGGACGTTTGGGATTTTATTTTAACTAAAGGTGTGGATAGCTGAGGTGTAATTCCTTTTTTTAATTTTTTTAATTAAAATATATCTATAGCTACTACAACACACTTTGTTATCTATGCTAACATATTGAAATGTGCGTTGCAATAGACAAAAATTAGCATAGTTATGGCAACATTGTAGCAAACAACCCCATGGATTTTCGTTGCAGTAGGCCATCTATGGCATAGTGTAAGTAAAACATAAAATAGATAATTTCATAGGTAACATGTATGTAAAAAAAGATGGATATCAAAATCGTAAGCATTGTAAAAAATATATGAACATACGACATGGACATTTAACATGCAAAATGTTAAATAGTAGGAGAATATCGTAGCTAGACTTGAGTTTTTAAATTCTTATTCTAGTTTAGGCACGGATTTAAATTTTAACCAGAAAAACCAAGATCTCAGACGATATTACAGTATCTTGTCTCGGTCAATATATCATTCGATATTGCAATATCTCGGGCGATATATGCAAATGAATATTTACAGTGAGATTTTATGTTTCGTTTCAAAAGGAGCCCAAAACGAGATCTTTGGCAATATATTTTAGATCTGAAACAGTGATCATAATAACAATAATGATAGCCACACTACCTATTATGATAGTCGATGTGTTTTCTACCTATCATAATAGTTATCGTCTTTGTCTTATTATAAATGGAGTTATAATTCAAACCTTAACTGTCAAACTTGGGCCTTTTGCATTCCTATTATAATTTTGGGAAATTTTATATTAGCCGTTATTCTTTTTCTTTACAAATTGACATTCATATAAAAGAATTAGCCAATATCTTACAAATAAGTTTGCGTCTTTTAGATCCAGATTCATACGTAAGTCTTTCTGTCATTATTTTTACATAAGTCGATATAAATCTAAAGAATTACTTTCAGCCTAGTAGTTTCAAATATTTCTTAAGTTATTACATTAATCTTCCTGATCCATAAAAAATGTAAACTTCTTGCTCACCTCAAGTCCTAACTTTATCCCTTGCCACCCTAATATCCTCCTTGGCCTAGCGTCTTCAATAAAATTTTAATTTATATTCCCCTCTAAACTTATTAATTTTAGCCTTCACCTCTAAAGTTCAAAGGGAGGGTGAAAGGAGGAGACTCGTTATGGAGGAAGAAGGAGAATGAAATAGTGAAGGATTAGGCCTAGTCCTATATTTATAGGTTTAGTGGAGAATCTAGGGTTATCGGATTTAGCATTATTTAATCTAACACAGCTATGTAATCCCTTTAATCCAAGAAATAGCTTAACTTTAAGACCTAAATCTGACCTTAGGTTAAATTTTGGTTTAAATCTGTACACTCATCTCTATCTCATATCCAAATCTAAATGTCAAACTAAGTCGATAGGTTCGAACCTGCCTAAAATTTATTTTTGAATCCATCAAGTGCCTGGCCAAGTGAATGACCAGATACGCCTTGCATGGTTCGACCTTCCTTGGGGGTGGTCGACCACTATGATCGACCGTCCCCTGAGGTGGTCGAACTATATATTATTTATAAAACTAAAAGTTTGAATATCTTTTTTCACTCATATCTCTCTCTTTCTGACTCGGAACGTAATAAGTTATATATGAAAATTATTCAGAAAACCGACACAGACTCAATGGTGAAGTTTTCGTAGTCAAATTCGGACATCTGCACAAGCTTATTTCTTATTTAATTTGTTTATTTATTAATCTAATTTGCATAAAATTCTTGGTTTGTTACATGTAAAAATCTTACTAGGTGCAAAACAAAATCTCTAAAATCGGTTTATTATCATTTCTACATTATTTATGTAGATCAAAGAAACACAACTCACTTTTGTTTCACAAAACAAAGGATATCATCGTACATGCATTTAGAGTTTATGAATATAATGAAGTTTTATTTTTTGTTGAGCACTTAAGACGCGAGCTTAGAAATAAACCCTGGTTTTTTTTTTTTTGTAAGGCCGACAGGTTATACCGTCACACTTTTTATTATAACAAGTAACAAATACATTATTAAAGGAGATAGACGGATTGTCTAACTACTACTATCGGTTTTCATGGTGGACCACCCACCACTATTGATTTTTAGAGTGATCCGTCCACTGAAACTATACTAGTTTATGGAATAGGAACTAGTCAAAATTACTAGACTACTCATTACATACTATTTCATACTCTATGCAGGTAGTCAATTAACAACTACATACAAAAGCAGCAAAAAATACAACATAATAAAATATGACATAAGAAAATTTCCTGGAAAGGACAGCTCACAACAATAATAGCATAAGCATGAACCTTCTATCAAAACATAGCTAACACTTAGCATAGCTACACTATCAACATGAGTACCAAAACTGTGTACCAGAAGAAATAACACATCCATGGAATTACTCCACGGCAAAACGCAAAACAACCATACATATAACATCACTGAATCGAAAGGAGTTCGGCACAGTGTTTCCATAGGAATCATCACATCTCAATGAATAAAGAATACTACCAAACACAGAATTATGACACTCACAGGTAATTGAATACAACAATGTGGACACATTAAAGTTGAGCAACAAGAACGTACTTGACCTCAAGCAAAACCTTGACCATCTTCGTTGTCGAGGCAATCCCCGTGGTGGCATCCTAGGACAAAACACATAGCATGACCCAAACAAGGAAAGACCAGCTACATGCTGCAAATACCAGTATACCACAAACACAAATTGTGCCAAACTCACCAGGGTAACTCATATCCAAACTATCAATGGCCATACAAGCTCACTTCCAACACCACCTAATAGATAACGACTAATAAGTAAAAAAACTTTGATACCCTCACGAAATCTACAGACCGAACACTAGAAAATCAAGCTCAAACAAACATGAAACTTCATAAACTCACAAGTCAAAACACTATCTACAAACAACACGAGGCCAAAAACAAACCAAGCGCAGACGACCACCCAACCGGGCCTAAAAAAACAACAGAGACTAGTTAACTAGGAGACAAATGATTACCTCACTAGCATGTCAAAGAACACTTCGATCCACAATCATAACCAGAGTCATATCTTCTTTTCGGTGTGTAAAAACCACTGCAGCAGCAGATAACCTAAGCAAATGGAGCAAGTTCAAGGTGTCGTGAGAAGTCATGAACGCCAGCCAGTAGAAGGATAGTGATGAACAGGGAGGAACACCGTGTGAAAAAGCAGAGTTAGGGTAAAGAGAGGTAAGAAAGATCCACTGACAATCGAGTGAAAAACATGGTAGGGCGAGCAAGATCATGGCAGTTAAAGACGGCTGGTCCAGATCTGAAGATGTGTAAAGAGAGGAAACTTCTCCACATTGAAAAAAATTGAATTTGGGAAGGAAGAGCGAATAAAAGGCAAGGGGAGGGAGGGAATAAATGGTTTAGAGTATACTAATGAGGATGGGAAGAAGAAAAGAAAAGGATGAAAAATTCAATCGCCATTAATAGAGAAGCTTCGTTCCTTTCTCTTGAGAACCAACTTTTTTGGCAAGGCCAACCAGTTTTTAAAGTGATCTATAACACTTCTCCCATTAAAACAAATAAAAAGTACAAAAAAATATAGGAGATAGTCGATTTGACTATCTGCTACATACATACCTAGCCCTAGATTAAGAATCACCATGTAGAATATGAATCTAGCTAGAAAAACAGTAAATACACACTAACATCACAAGCTGCCTTGACAGTCACACAAACATTAGCATACAATCATAGAACAATAAGATAAACTACCACAGACTGATTAATAGTCACAAATTTACAAAAACTTCACAAACTTAAGTAGACTAAGCTATCACTTCACCAACAGAGGAACAATACTAAAAAGCAAACTAACGCCCCCACAGAAACTGTAATAGCATTAGACTCCAAGCACCATTGCAAAAGCCAACAACGACACTCACCCTCCAGCTCAACAATCACTAAGACAACTACAAGGCTCACAACTCATAGGCAACCAACCACCATTTGCCTCCAAACTCACTGACACCAAGCTCCGAAAAATAGTAGCAACCCAAACTTGCTACTGCCAGAAGGCCTCATATAGAGCGATGTCACACTGATAACACTGCTGCCCCTACCAGGTTATAACTTCCAAACCCGAACCTAAAAAAAACCACCATCACCACATACATAACTCGGATGCAAATGAAAAGGCCACAATACCATCCACCACCCAACAAAGGTCACAACATATGTAACAACCCGGAAAACCAGAACCAATTTAAAATTTTTATTTTGGCAATTTTAATGAATTTTGGATATTTAAATGAATTATTTTAAATAATAACGACTAGAAATTTATTTTAAATAGAATTAGAACGTATATATTTATTTGAATTGAAGTTAGAATATAAATATTTATTTTAATTATAAAAGGAACTGGAAATGGCATCGTGGTTTGAAAATTAGATTTCAAATTTCAAATGAATGTACAGGATTCAAAATAAATCGGATTTTAGTGAAATCAAAAATATTAGAATCTATTTGAAAACATCTTTCCAACAAATCCAAAAATTTTAATTTCTTAATGGGAATAAAAAGTTATGTCTAGTTGGAAATTCAGAATAGTCGCCATGGAAATATAGCCCTTAAAAATAGCGATTTTGCAAACGACCTCCATTTTCGACGAGAGCACTTTTGTTGGATCTAGAATGTCAAATTATTGCTAGATTCCAATTTTCATAATTTTTGAAATTAATAAGCGTGGAGGATCTAAACGTGTCTGAACATTTTCAGTCAATTTGGATCGACCAAAAAATGACCATTTTTCAAACGATCTCCAAATTCAGCGAAATTAGTTTTGATAGGACCGTATCATCAAAACATAGTAAGATTTATTTTTCCGTAATTTTTGGGGTCCGTGTGGGGCCCCAGTAAAATAAAATGTGCGTTTGAATTTAAAATATAATGATTTATATTTTAAATATAATGGAAACTGATCGTAACGGTCGAATTGGCTTATAAGACATATCCCATTGTGTTCTGAATAGGGGTAATCAGATAGGGGCGACAGTCGTTGGGTCTCGTTTAGTGGTCAAAAAAAAAGTCAACTTTTAGGAATTAAAAATAATATAAAATTCTTCACTTAACCCCCCTTTCCATCGTTTCTCTCTCCCCGATATTTAAAAATAAAAAAAATAAAAAGGAAGAAAATCCGCCGCGCTTCAGCCTCCCTCGCGATCCACCACTGACGCCTCCTCCAGGCGTTCACTGCCACCCACTACGGCCACCCCCTCCTCTGCTCGCCCTCCTCCTCCTTCTTTACCTAAAAACTCACTACCCAAACAACCTTAGCCCCAAATCGATTGACCACTCCATCGTCTCTCCCCTTGCAGGATGCCACCGCCGTTCTTCTCTCCCCCCTTCGCCTCCGACCATCCCTTCCCCCAGCGCCGCCTCTTCTTGTTCAAAACCCCTCCTTGACCGAAAGTAGTCGCCCCATCCTAAGCACACCACCGCCACTACGACACCCCACCACCTTATCGACCACCAGCGCACCATCCCCCACCTCCTACGTCGCCTGTAATTTTTATCTATTTATTTGTTCTTATTTGTTTAAAGTAATTAGTTTTATAAGAATTAAAAAAATCAGTTTTATATATGATACCGGTGAATAAAGATTGGATTTTTACTTATGTGGTCGGTGAATAAAGATTGGAATTTTACTTTTGTGGTCGGTGAATAAAGATTAGATTTTTAATTTGAAAAATTAAGATTTTTATTCCTGGAAATTTTTGATTTTTAAAAACAAGAAAAACGAGATTTTTAAATAACAAAAAGATTTGATTTTTGAAACCAAAAAGATTTGATTTTTATATAATAGAGAATATAAAAATATTATTTTTATATGAGTAGCGAATTAAAAATAGGATTTTTATATAATAGAGAATATAAAAATATGATTTTTATATATTTAGCAATATCAAAATTGTGATCTTATATATATATATATATATATATAGCGAAGAAAAAATGTGATTTTTAAATATATAAACATCATATTAATATGAATAGCGTATCAAAGTTTGCGTTGGAATTTCGGGCAAATCCAGACGGCTCAAAAATTCAAAAATAGAAATGGAGGAGTGAAACGCAAAGGTGAGAACTCTCTCACTGAATTCTTTGTACAGCTATTAATTTTATAACTGCATATATGAATTGCTCCCTATCGTCCATAAACCATGGACGACTTGTTTGGTTATGTGTTTGGATTGATTTGTTTGTGTAGATTTGGTTTGTGATGTGGAATGGAAAATAAAATATTCATGCGTTGAATAAAATAAAATATTCATGTTTTGAAATAAAATAAATATTCATTTACAAATCGGACGACTTGTTTATGTACACCCATTTGGCTGATATGGATTGGGACGATAAATTTTACACATCGCCCAACTGCACAAATAAAATATATGTGTTTGTTGATTGAAACCCCATACGGGTATTGGGATGATATTTGATGTACACTAATCCCGATAGTTTAGTGGTATGTCAATCGATTGGTTGAAAGGCTGTATAAGCATTAATTATTTATATTTAATGCTTATAAAGTTGTAAATTACACTCTGCATGATGGTTGATTGCTTATCATGGTTGTTATGTACATGTGTTGTATGAAATCCACATAAATAAAATTATATGGTAATTGACTGTGTCTGATTCCAGTTAAAACAATATTCAATAAAAGATCAAAATCTAATTTTGATGTCTAATTTGGGATGACATGAAAATATTTAAATATATAAAGCCGTGTTGAATACATTAATACCATTTTGACGTGAACGATATTTATATCGATTTTATTCATTTTTATAATGAATATTGAAAAGGAAGTGATTTCAAAATCTAATGTTTTGAAAATACTATCATTTATATACTGATGATATGGAATATTCAATTTTGATTAGAAATTGAATATGAAGTTGAAATCGTTTTGAAAATGAATTTAAAACGATTTATAAAATGCATTTTAAATGGAAGTTGATGAAATATATATAATATATATTATATATATAATGGCCTGAATAGAACGCGCCACGCCGCGGCAGTTCGCGAATTTCGATCGTTGACTTCGAACGGAGATTGCGGGAGATCCGACAGTCAGATTCTCCTAAACCGGAACCGTTGGGTTCGTATCGAAAAGAGTTTCCAATGAATACAAGAGATTTGAAATATAACGGTTGGATTTGGAATTACGTCCAAATCAAATTTGGAAAAGGTCGCTATAAGTGCAGTTCGATGACCGTTTATGGAAATCGACTGTACGGGCCTTGATAAAATTATTAAAAATATCAATAATTTGTGCAAAATCATAATAAATGATTTGGAAAGAATTGGGATAAAAAAATTCCATATTTGAAAAGATAAAAATATATTTTTATCAAAATGAACTAGTTATGAATTAGAATTATAATCCAATATTTTTAAATAAATAAATTGGATTTGAAATGGTTTTAAAACTATTGCTAGCTTTTCGACCAAGCCACCAAGATTCACACACAAGAAGAGAGTATGAAACTTCATGCCTTTAGCCCATGAAAACCAGATTGTGGTCACTTCATCAAATCGGATCGCGACGCCCTATCGGATCGTGATCGCTCCAACTCGATCTGATCCACCCCTGTAAGCTCGAACAGATCCATCCCTGTAAGCTCGAACCGATCCGAACTCCAGGAATCAGCAAATGAAGGCTATGACTAATTCTACCCCGTTCCGTAAATGATGGATCTCAGGACACATGTCACCAACTGTCATATTGACCAATTCTTCATTAAGCTACAATCACGATCCGATCCGAGCTAGAAGACACGATGATGGCCACGGACTTGGTCATCCACGATCCGATGTTTAAGGAGATCGCGACACCTGTCCACAACGGCTAATTTGACTAATTCTTCATCAAGCTACGAACCAGTCCGAGATCTTCGGGATGTGGGCCACGTATAATCGCGATCTGTCACCAGAAATCAACTATAAATAGCCCAGAGCTTGGCATTTTTTATGGATCTTTTGGCAGTTTTAAGGATTGGTTCCGCCATTACTGTCACACCTCTACTTCATACCAGATTTGTTTCAAGATAACTGAGAGAAATCACAATTGTAAGAGTGAGTTTGAGAGAAATCATTGGTTGTACTAGCATCCAAAGTATAATCAATAGCATATAAAGTGGACGTAGGCTCGTTAACGCCGAACCACTATAAACCGTGTGTGTTTTCTGCTTTTTCCTCATTTTTCAGTTATAATTCTCTAAGAATCAGAACAATTTGGGTGTTAGAGCCAAATTTTGATCTAACATTTTGGTGCTTTCACTGAGAATTGATTTATCGGCATATTGGATTGTTGCTCCGTTGTTTGGATATTCAAGTCCGAAGAAAACAGTCCCAAAACTTCACTGTTCAGATTTTTTAAGATTCCAGCGGCATCTGATATCATGGCCGGAAAGAAGTCTAAGGAAGTACGAGCTTCGCAGGCGATTGAAGTCGCGAATGAAGCAGTTGAAGAAATTGTGCATGAGCAGGTTGAGGAAGGCTTCGCAGATCGCGGAGACATAGGGGCGATCTGACCCGAACGTGGCGTCACGAACCAGTTTGAAGGGGGCGCCACGATCCGAATTAAGGGCGGCACGAACCGAACATATGAAGGGGTCGTCACTCGATCCCGAGACAACACCGCGAACCCTCCCCCTAATGTTACCACGATCCGACCCCAGGGGGGCGTTGTGAGCCACAGACACAGGTCCACTGCGATCCGAAGTGATGACCAGACTACGACTCGACCTGGAAAGGAGGTTATGGCTCACTTTTCCCGTCCTTGTACCTCTCTTCGACCTGGCTCAAGTTCTCTGCGCATAATAGAAAATGTTGATGATCAATATGACCCCTCTGGTCCGGTCACTGAAGGAGATCTCTCTCGCTTCTCTGAAATGTGGGATGTGATGTTTGATGAATTAGCTGCTCAAAGGCAGCAAACCTCTGTGCTGCAGCAGAACTTAACTGCTATGGATAGAAGGATCAATGATCTCGCAAGACAAAGAACACTCCCAGTTCGCCCACTCACCCCAGAGTACTCTTCTTCGTCAGAGGAATCGCCAAGACCTCCGCGGCGACCGTATGAGAGGGCTGAAAACATAGAGCAGCTCCGATTTGGAACCTTGCCCTCACGAGAGGAAGAGACACTTGGTGTAGGACCCTCAAACTGCAACTTGAATAATCGTGCCGCAACTCCAAGAGCTCGAGTTGTGGATAATGCTGTAGAGAATAGACAACCTCAGCCCCTTCGCCGTACAAATACTCATGGTAACAGGGGGCAATGAAGCCCAATCCGACCTCCGGACTTTGTGGATGTTCCTAGAAGAGAGATCAGAGAATTCCACCGAGCGGGAAGCGTTGATCCCGAGCCTCCGATGACGAGTGCAAATGTTGCAGCTATGGTCCATCAAATCCTGGCGGATAGCCGTGGACAAAGGAATGAAGATTGGGGAATTGACCGCAGTCACACCCCTTTTACCGATGACATTCTAGACGTAACATTCTCGAGGCGCTTCAACATGCCTCAGATGAACCGTTACGCGGGTAGATCTGATCCAATACAAAATCTAATGAGATATTCTTGGTCAATGACCGCTGCCGCAGCCTCTGATGCTGTAAAGTGCCAAGCATTCCCTATATTCCTGGAGGATGTAGCGTTATTATGGTTTACTCGCTTACCAGCAAGATCAATTTCCAGTTTCAGGGAGTTGAGTGAAAGGTTCGTGGAACAGTTCCGCATTTATGCACAGAGGTCAAAGAGTGTGATTGACTTGTTCCTTGTCAAACAACGACCAGGCGAGAGCTTGAGTGTGTATCTGGATCGTTTCAACCTAGCCGCCACCGAAGTCAAGGATCCCCATGAGCCAACTGTTGTGGCAGCCCTAATTGATGGAGTAGATAAAGATACTGAATTTGGGAGATACCCGGCCGGCAAGCCACCTCATACTAGAGAATTGTTCTACGAGAAAGAAAACGTACGCTTACGTCAGGAGGAGGTATATTCTAACCGGAAGATGAAAATGGAAAATAAGGAGGAAATCCAAAGTAATGTGGCCGTCAAGCAAACCGGAGACAGCTCGGGAAAGTTTGAAGTGAATGTTGGAAACCGAAACCAGGGCGGCGGCCAGCAGTCAAGAAACAATGGTAACAACAGTAATGGCAATAATCGGAAGAGAAATCGGGGGAATGACTCCCCGAGTAGGACCCGTCCCAGGTCTTTCGAAAATTATACGCCAATAAATGATACTTTGGAGAATATATTCGTAGACTCGTACAACATTCTCCACCATAAAAGGCCTCCTCCAAAAGATTCGACGGAGAAAGAACGTGAGACGGGGAAGTTTTGTCTCCTCCATCAGACTCACGGCCACTTTACAAATGAATGTCGTCATCTGAGAGACGTAGTTGAGAGGCTGCTCCAAGAAGGGAAGTTGGATGAGTACCGGGTGACTCCTGGAGACAAGGAGCAAGCTATTCAGACCTCGAACCAAAACCAGAATCAACCTACTGCCAGGTCTGAAAAGGTCGGTTGTGCACGACTTATGCAGGATCTATAATATGGCTATGCGGAATATGATATGATAACAATATATATATATATATATATATATCACAGATAACTTTAAATGCAGTAAAGTAAAGTAGAGTAACGACACCAGGATTTTTATACTGGTTCGGACCTCCAGTCCTACGTCCAGTCCCGAAGATTCTCTTCGGCTTTTCACTAAACAACACCCTCGCTTCACCCGGAGGAACAGGTTCACAACTACTTGATTTACGGGCTACAAGTTTACCCACTTGATTTCACGGGCTACAAGCTTACCCACTTGATTTACAGGCCACAAGCTTACCCACTTGATTTCACGGGCTACAAGCTTACCCACACAGGACAATTACAAGAGTTTGACTTCTGATTGTGTTCTTCTTTCAACACTGATTTGCCAACGATTGAGTACACCCTTCCTATAATCTTATCCTCAAGTATATGATTTGAATGCAAAGATTTAAGGAAGAAAGATTGCTTGTTGAATCAAATGATATAAAACTGATTCAAGGATTCAACAAGTATTGAATATTTGAGAGAGCTTTTAGAATGCAAGAGAGTATAGAGTTAAGATCAGAAAATAGAAGAAGATTCGGTTATTTGAATGATTGCAAACTCATGTATTTATAGAAATCGAGAGGTTGCAAACTCATGTATTTGAAAAGTTGCATCTAAAATAAGTGATTATTCATGAAGAGAAATGGATGCAACTCTTAAAGGAAGAAGATGACTTTTCATGAAAATTCAAAAAGCTGTTGACCTATAGAATTTTGTAGGTCGACATGTTTTTAGCCGTTGGAGTTCAAAAACCTGTTGACCTATAAAATTTTGTAGGTCGACCTATTTTTGACCGTTACATTTTAAAATCCTGTTGACATATAAAAAGTTGTAGGTCGACATGTTTTTGACCATATGCATAAAAAATGTTTTCATGAGTGATATTTTTAAGCAATTAGAAGTATGATCATTTGAGGATAGATTTTAACATTATATAACTCTAAAATAATCAACTTCTAACCTATGAAGTCATCTCGTCTTCTTTTTGTCGATGTAGAAGCTTCTTCTTGTCATAAATCAAAATAACCATCGAAGCTTTGACTCAACATTCTCCCCCTTTTTGATTGATGACAACATGGCCTAATAAAGGTATTGTTCCTTGTATATTGCTCCCCTATATATATGCTCCCCCTGAATTATATATAATCTGCATATCATTCGTTAGTAATATTTTCTCCCCCTTTGTCATCGACAAAAAGGGTGTCTATAAGAGAAAGCAATAATTCATAGAGAAACCATACAACAAAATACATAGATTGTGTTATACATTCAAGGCAAACCAAAAATAAACACACCAGAAGTACCAGGAAGTAGCATAGTTAAATACATAAGCTAATTAAAAAACTTGAAAGATAAAAACGAGACGACTATTGTGATGGCC
Organism: Allium sativum; assembly: GCA_030737875.1. Taxonomy (NCBI): domain Eukaryota; kingdom Viridiplantae; phylum Streptophyta; class Magnoliopsida; order Asparagales; family Amaryllidaceae; genus Allium; species Allium sativum. The sequence goes on from CM060926.1 coordinate 351,576,607, forward strand.
AATCCGAATCACTATCTTCTTCTTCATCTTTGTTTCCTTCCTCCTCTTGTTCCTCATTGTTGCTATCACCATTGTCCTTCTCAATATCGTCATGAGCTCCTTCTTCAATATGCGACAGTCCACGACCACGAGTATGTTGGGTACTTGCTCCAGAGCTAGTACCTTCTTCAGATGAGGACCATGTAAACGTAGGTGGCATTGGTCATTTTCCTGGGTCTTGAGCAAGCGGTGCGGAGGTTGATGCACAAGAGATTGCATCCCAAATCGTTCCAAAGAAGGACTTTAATTTGTTGAACCGCTTATCAAGTTTAGAATCTAAGCGGTCAATTTTATTATCAGTTCTTTTGAGTCTAGCTTCGAGTAAGAATTGATTACGTGCAATTTGCTCAAGAGTGTCCTTAGTTGAAGAAGTAGGAGGCGGAATTAAAACGTCTTCAGGCCTTTGCGTAGGAACTTGAGAAGAGAAAGTCTGTGGAGGTCCTTGTTCGACATATCGCTCAAAAGGAATAATATTCAAATAAGGAAACGGTAGCTTCATCCTCTTTTTAGATGCTTTATCAATACATTTTGGTATTGAGATTTTAGATTCGGGAGATCTTACGTGACATTCCATGAGACAACGCATAATATACTCGTTATAAAACAAGTGTGGCCTTGAACGTTTATTTACCATCACAATCTCGTCGAAAATCATCTCAATCCAATTTACCTTGATATTTGCATAAATGGCATACAGTGCCTTAAAGTTTTCTCTGTAAACTGCATCAAAGTTTCCAGTCCTTGGAAGAAGAGAGTGTGTGATACAAAGGTGTAGAAGTCTGGCAGATGGTCTTAGATGGATACCTTTATTACTTGACTTATGGTCTTCTACGAAAAGGTGACTATTTTTGTCGCGGATATGTATAGGGCAGAAATCACTACCGAATTGAATACCTTCGTTATGGGTTCGAAGAATTTCTGCCATCCGGTCTTTGGAGAGAAAGATGTGTTGACCACAAATAACGGACCATAAGCAATCATCCGAGTTTTGGGGTTTAAATTTGTCTAAATTGAGATTAGCATAGAATAGTTTTATCAAAGTATGGCTTATCTCAACATGATTGTCTTCAAAATTTAGAAGAGACTCTATACCCGCTCTGTTTGATAGTCCACTAACATCGTAGAGGGCGAAATCAGAGAATTTGAGAAAAGAACCGTGGTGAATTGTATAGTCTTTCATCTTGTTCCATCTCTTCACCGCAAGAGGATCCATTAGCCATTTTTTGATTTGAGTATCAATAGGTTGAACAGGGGCTTGAGAAGATGATGTTTTGGACTTCTTTTGCTTTGGAGCCATTGGAGAGCTTAGGAAATTTGAAAAATTCTAATAGATCAGGTTATAAAGAGTATAGAGAATGAAAAGAAATGACCTTTGATGAAGAGTTGTGAAGTTTGAAAAGGGAATGGACGTGTTGATTGGGTGAAAAGGAAGTTTCCAGCGAAACCGGTCGACAGATATCAATGAGTCGGTCGACCAGTAAAATCTCTAGAAAAATTGATGCACGTGTTTTCAAACTGACCGGTCGACAGGTTGGAGTTTGGGCGGCCGACAGGAAATAGTTCTGGAAGACAAACATACATATGTTTGGTCTGACCGGTCGACAGGAGGAATAAGGAGCGGTCGACAGGTAAAAGTTCTGTTTGATAAAGAACTTAAACTTGAATTATGGCGGTCGACATGATTTAAATGACCGGTCGACAGTTATTAGTTCTGGAAATGTTTGAAATCAATTCTTTAGGCATAACGGTTGACAGGGGAGTATGATGCGGTCGACCGTTTTTAATTCTGGTTTCAATATAAAGGCTAAGAATCCTTAACCGGTCGACAGCGTGAACAAGATCGGTCGACAAGTGCAGAGAAAATTTGTTTTTCTGGCTTTTGAAAAGATATATATATATTAAAACAAATTTTATTCAATAACAAGATTTCAAAACACCAAATACTTGAAGAACAAAATACAAATTTATTTTTTAAAGAAGAGTTTAAACGATATAAATTATTTCCTTGGCTCCCATGAATTCTTTGGTTCCCAATGGCTAAACCTTCCACTAGCTCCTTCATTGTTTTGATAATTTCTATCCCATGAATTTGGAGTTCGTGAAGACGATGGTATTGGCATTGGCTCATGTACATTATGTCTGTCAGAGCCACAAAAGAGAGTAGCTAATCGTTCGAGGTACGTCAAACGAGAAGTCGTTAGTTTTTACTCATAAAACATTTGTTGTTGATAATAATGCATTTCATCTATCTTCTCCTTAGTTCGTGGAGAACAAAATAAAACTTTCTTGCTCTTCTTAGAAGTAGGAGTAGTTCCTGGCGTTCGAGAAGGCGGATGAAAGCCAGGTGGATGCTCTGTTGTTTTTGGGGAGTTATATTCAGTCGGTTCGGAACTTGTGATTGAAATGTGGGAATTTTCAGCACATTTCTCACAGATGTGTGCCATGAGATTATTTAAAAGTTATAGAAGTTTGAGAGAATGAATGAAAGCACTCAAAAATAGTCATATATATAGTAGGAGTTTTCTATTTTAAGATAATAAATAAATGGTTTGTATATGTTTTACCATAGAAAAATCCTCTGCTATATATAGTAAAAAGACATTGGTTTCTGACAAAACAAAATACGAATTCTTATAAAAATTAATCTTCGAGTTCTTTTCGTGAAACCAATCCTAGCTCTCTACGTAACTTGATAAAGCTTGACTCTAGTAGAGGCTTTGTAAATATATCTGCTACTTGATTTTCCGTGTTGACATATTCGAGGTTTATATTTCCCTTTTCAATGTTATCTCGTAGAAAATGATGACGAATGTCAATGTGTTTAGTCCGAGAGTGATTAACTGGGTTTTTGGATAAATTTATCGCACTAGTGTTATCGCAATATATAATGGAATTCGATAAATTCATACCAAAATCTTTAAGTGTTTGTTGCTTATATATAACTTGTGTACATGCCAAAGCTGCTGAAATATACTCTGCCTCGCATGTTGATAGTGAAACACAATTTTGTTTCTTACTAAACCAAAAGACAAGTGATTTTCCAATGAAATGGCACGTACCACTTGTACTCTTTCTATCCGTTCGTGATCCTCCGAAATCAGCATCACTATATGATACTAATTCGAATGCACAATCCTTAGGATAGAAAAGACCGAAATCTTTGGTGTTATTAAGATATCGAATAATTCGTTTCACTGCTCGCAAATGTGATTCCTTAGGATTAGCTTGAAAACGTGCACATAAACAAACACTCATCATAATGTCAGGACGACTAGCTGTTAAATATAGGAGAGAACCTATCATACTACGATACGTCTTTTGGTCTATACTCTTTCCACTTTCATCCTTTTCAAGATGACTAGTGGTACTCATTGGAGTCGGTTTTCCAGAAGTATTTTCAAGTCCGAATCTTTTAACAAGATTTTCACAATATTTTTCTTGATTTATGAAAATACCATTTGAAAGTTGTTTAATTTGAAGACCAAGAAAGTATGATAACTCTCCCATATGTGACATTTCAAATTCTTTGGTCATGATATCTGAAAATTCTTTACAAAGTCTCTCGTTTGTTGAACCAAAGATTATGTCATCCACATATATTTGAACAACAAGTATCTCTTTGTGCGAATGTTTAATAAATAATGTTTGATCAACCTTTCCAATTTGAAATCCAGAGTTGATAAGATGACTTCGTAGTCGTTCATATCAAGCACGTGGTGCTTGTTTTAAACAGTACAAAGCCTTCTTAAGCTTGAAAACATGATCTGGATATTTTTCATGTTTGAATAAAGGTGGTTGTTCAACATATACTTTTTCTTTTATAAAACCATTTAGGAACGCACTCTTGACATCCATATGATATAATTTAAAATTATGGTGACAAGCAAAAGATAGAAGTATTCGAATTGCTTCTAGTCTAGCAACAGGTGCAAAAGTTTCTTCATAATCGATACCCTCTTCTTGATTATATCCTTGTGCTACTAACCGTGCTTTGTTTCGTGTTATGTTTCCTTGTTCATCAGCCTTGTTTTTGTAAACCCATTTAGTTCCGATAACTGATTGATCGGTTGGCCTTGGAACAAGTTCCCATACATCATTGCGTTCGAACTGATTTAGTTCTTCTTGCATAGCAATGATCCAATATTCATCGGTAGCAGCTTCTTTAGGATTCTTAGGTTCGATGTTTGAAATAAATGCAACATGTCCCATTTGGTTAAGTTGACTTCTAGTTCTAATTTGAGATGATACTTCTCCAATTACATTTTGAACCAGATGATCTCTCAATATTCTTGGAGGAGATCTCATTCTAGGTGGAGAAACTATCACAGGAGGTTGAGGAATATCGTTGATAATTTCGGAGTCAGAATCCTCATTTGTGACAACAGTGTCATTTGTATTGATATTTTCGTCATCATCAATTTTTATATTAGAAAACTTGTAGTGTTCATCGAAAGATATATGAAGTGATTCTTCAATAATTTTGGTTCTTTTATTGAATATACGATAAGCCTTACTTCGATCCGAATAACCAACAAAGATTCCTTCGTCAGCTTTTGAATCAAATTTTCCAAGGTGATCTTTCATATTTAAAATAAAACATTTCGAACCAAAAACTTTGAAATAAGAAATATTTGGTTTTCTTTCATTGAATAACTCATATGGTGTATTTTTAGTTAGAGGTCGAATGGAAACTCGATTCAAAACATAACACGCAGTTGCTATAGCTTCTGCCCAAAAATGTTTTGATAGAGTGCTTCCATTTAATAATGTTCTTGCACATTCTTGTAATGTTCGATTTTTCCGTTCTACAACCCCATTTTGTTGTGGAGTTCTAGGAAAGGAAAAATTGTGTGATATACCTTTCTTTGCACAAAAATGTTCAAATTCATTATTTTCGAACTCTCCGCCATGATCACTTCTTATATTTTTGACTTTACGTCCCTTCGATTTCTGAATACGTTTGACGAAAGATTTGAATTTTTCGAAAGTGTCACTTTTATTTTTCAAAAACATAGTCCAAGTATAACGAGAATAATCATCAACAATTACAAACACATATCGACTATGATTTATGGATTGTATTTGAGTAGGTCCAAATAAATCCAAATGTAATAGTTCAAGTGGTTGTAATGTCGAGATTACCTTCTTAGATTTAAATGATGACTTGGTTAATTTTCCGATTTGGCAAGCGTCACAAAGATTGTCAACTTTGAAACTTAGTTTTGGTAAACCTTTGACTAGATCATTTTTAGCTAGCTTGTCAATAGTTTTAAAGTTTATATGACAGAACCGTTTGTGCCATATCCATGGATCATTTTCCTTAGCAATAAGGCACATATTTGAATTTTGATTAAAATTCATATTTAAAATATATATATTTATGTCTCTATATCCTTCAAAAACTAAATTTTTATCTTGGTCAAGAATGTTACATTTGTCATTTGAAAAGGAAATTGTAAACCCTTTATCACATAACTGACTAATACTAAGTAAGTTATGTTTTAGATTTCTAACTAGCATGATATTCGTAATAAGAGGTAAATTAGATGTACCGTAATTGCTCACATCGCCTTTGCCGATGATGAAGCCTTTTGAATTATCTCCAAAAGTGACTGAGCCCCCATCAAAGTATGTAATATTCGTCAATATGCTCTTGTCTCCAGTCATATGCTTCGAGCAACCACTGTCCAAAATCCATCTTCCTCTTTTCTTTAGTGGGACCAGCAAAAAATAAAGTTAAATCCATGGTACCCACTTTTTATAGGGTCCTAAGAGTTAGGTCTTAGGAGTCCAAACCCATACGGGTCCGGTATCCCCTTTATACAAATAATTTGGATTATGATGCACATTACTCAAGAAATTTTGAATGTACTTGTTCCTAATCAAAATATTATTTGTTTTAGGAACCCATACTTTGACATTCTTCTTTTGAGATTTCACACTCGGTTTTGGTTTGAAATATAATAAACTCAGATTTTTCTTAGCTTCAGTTTCTTTTACTCACTTAATTTTCTTTCTTCTTTTACAAAGATGTTTTTTGATAACTTGTTTCTTATATCCCAATCCTTGCTTATTTGTAGCTGATTGTGAATTCTCAATGATTTTTGTCAGATTTTCTCGACCTTTGTTAAAGTTAGAAACATTTTTAGTAATGTCGTCTAACTTTGATTGTAAACTAGCTTTTTCAAGGTCTAGAATCTTGACTTTAGCTTTAAGCTCATGATTTTCAGTAGTGAGAATATCATTCTTTTCTTTTTGAACTTCAATTTCTTGAGTCAAAAGAGATAGTTGAGAATTAGAATTAGAAGATGATTCTTGAGCCTTTTCAAGTTCCTCTTCTAATATTTTCTTCTCATCTTTTAACATATCTCTTTCTAATTCTGATCTATTCAACATTGTCTTGACTTCTTTTAATTGATGTTTTGTATCTTTAAATTTAACCATTAATTTATCATAAATATCAAGCATATCCTCAAGAGTAGGAATTTGTACCTCATCCTCTGTTGCCATAAAACATACATTTGCTTGTTCAGTGTCTGAGTCACTTTCGCTATCAGATGAAGATGAGTCTGAATCATCCCATGTTACTGAGAATGCTCTTTTCTTTGATTTGTCCTTCTTGAATTTTTCGGATTTCTTCTTTTTATCCGGACAATCTTTTTGCACATGTCCCTTTTTGTGACAGTTGAAGCATTCCATAATTGAAGATGATGGTTTAGTTGATCCAAACTACTTTTTGTCGTATCGACTAGCTTTTCTTTGCTTCAAGAACTTCTTAAAACCTTTTGCAATAAGTGCTAAGTCTTCATCTTCAGAATCTGAAATGTCTTCATCTTTTTCGGCATGAAAAGCAACATTTTTCTTTTCTTCTTTTTGTTCTCTTCTAGCCTGTAAATTTGCTTCGTAGGACATTAGATTTCCTATCAATTCATCTGGCTTCATGGTAGAAAGATCATTAGCTTCTTCTATGGCTAATACTTTTCCTTCCCATTCATTAGTCAGTGAATGTAGGATTGTTGAAACTACATCAAAGTCAGAATATTTTTGTCCTAATCCAATAAGAGCATGATGAATGGTTTGAAACCTTGAATACATCTCATTGATTGTTTCATTTGGCTTCATTTTGAAATTTTGGAATTGGCTTTTCAACAAAACTATTTTTGCTTGTTTAACCTTGTTAGTACCTTCATGAGTGGTTTTTAGCGTTTGCCAAATTTGATAAGCAGTGGTACAGATACTAACACGGTTATACTCATTTTGATCTAATGCACAAAACAACATATTTATTGCTTTTGCATTTACTGTTGCTGCTGTTTTCTCAGCAGGAGTCCATTCTGCATACTCAGTAGTTGGATTAACTATTTCTTTCTGAGTAGCATTCCAAGCATCATAACTTGTTGATTGCATATAGAAAGCCATACGTGTTGCCCAATAACTATAGTTTAGGCCATTAAAGAAAGGAGGTCTTTGTGTAGATTGACCTTCAGTGTAAGTGTTAGTGCTGGTGCTTGCGTTATTTTCCATATTACTAAAATATATCAAATAACTGTGTTACGGTTATAAGATAACCGCGCTCTGATACCAATTGAAAAGGTCGGTTGTGCACGACTTATGCAGGATCTATAATATGGCTATGCGGAATATGATATGATAACAATATATATATATCACAGATAACTTTAAATGCAGTAAAGTAAAGTAAAGTAGAGTAACGACACCAGGATTTTTATACTGGCTCGGACCTCCAGTCCTACGTCCAGTCCCGAAGCTTCTCTTCGGCTTTTCACTAAACAACACCCTCGCTTCACCCGGAGGAACAGGTTCACAACTACTTGATTTACGGGCTACAAGTTTACCCACTTGATTTCACGGGCTACAAGCTTACCCACTTGATTTACGGGCCACAAGCTTACCCACTTGATTTCACGGGCTACAAGCTTACCCACACAGGACAATTACAAGAGTTTGACTTCTGATTGTGTTCTTCTTTCAACACTGATTTGCCAACGATTGAGTACACCCTTCCTATAATCTTATCCTCAAGTATATGATTTGAATGCAAATATTTAAGGAAGAAAGATTGCTTGTTGAATCAAATGATATAAAACTGATTCAAGGATTCAACAAGTATTGAATATTTGAGAGAGCTTTTAGAATGCAAGAGAGTATAGAGTTAAGATCAGAAAATAGAAGAAGATTCGGTTATTTGAATGATTGCAAACTCATGTATTTATAGAAATCGAGAGGTTGCAAAATCATGTATTTGAAAAGTTGCATCTAAAATAAGTGATTATTCATGAAGAGAAATGGATGCAACTCTTAAAGGAAGAAGATGACTTTTCATGAAAATTCAAAAAGCTGTTGACCTATAGAATTTTGTAGGTCGACATGTTTTTAGCCGTTGGAGTTCAAAAACCTGTTGACCTATAAAATTTTGTAGGTCGACCTATTTTTGACCGTTACATTTTAAAATCCTGTTGACCTATAAAAAGTTGTAGGTCGACATGTTTTTGACCATATGCATAAAAAATGTTTTCATGAGTGATATTTTTAAGCAATTAGAAGTATGATCATTTGAGGATAGATTTTAACATTATATAACTCTAAAATAATCAACTTCTAACCTATGAAGTCATCTCGTCTTCTTTTTGTCGATGTAGAAGCTTCTTCTTGTCATAAATCAAAATAACCATCGAAGCTTTGACTCAACAAGGTCAACTGTCTAGCCAAAAGGAAAGGATCTTGTTATCAATACCATAATCGGAGGACTTCACCTAGCCGGGCATAGTTTCAAGGCGATGGATCAGTACGTAAACGCAGCAAAGCAGCATCTTGAGGCAGGAGAGTGTAACAACCCTGAGGACAATGTCCCAGTAAAACAACAAAAGATGATGTTAGATGACATCATTTTCCGCAACCGAGAGAGCATTGGAGTCCACGCTCCGACCGAATATCCATTTGTAATCACAGTTCCTATTGGCCTGGCCACTGTCCATAAAGTTTTAGTGGATAACGGGAGTTCAGTCAACATTCTGTTCAAAAAGACGTTCGATCAAATGAACCTTGAATTGAAAGATCTAAAGCCGTGTGAAGGATGGATCCGTGGATTTAACGGAGCTTCAACTGCTATAATGGGATATGTAGAGCTGTCGGTAACACTTGGGGAAGGAGAACGCCAGAGAGTGAGAATTCTTCCCTTCGTGGTTTTGGGTATTGAATCGCCTTATAATGCCTTCTTGGGCCGACCGGCCCTAGAAAAGTTTAGAGCTTGTATAGCCCCTTGGTGCTTGTTATTGAAGTTTCCTACGGAAGCTGGTGTTGGCATAGTCAGAGGAGATCAGGTTGCTGCACGAGCATGTTACATTGTAGAGCTAAAGCTACTCCGTAAAGGAAGAGATATAGAAACTAAAGACGCTTCTTCCCTCACAAGGGAGGAGACGTCATAGCAATTAAAGAGAATGACTATGGGTGAGTCGCCCAAAGAACTGCCAGAGGATATAGATCCCAGAGAGGACGAAGACACTGGGGGCAGAATGGCAGCTCCCAACGTAACGACTGTGGATGTACCGATTGATGGTAGTGACCCAGAGAAGGTCCTGAAAATTGGGTCCCAGTTGGATCCAATTCGAGCTAAAGAACTGATGGATTTCCTGAAAGATAACTTGGATGTATTTGCTTGGACCCACGCGGACATGTGTGGGATATCTCCATCGATCATGAGCCACTCATTGAGCATTAACCCAAAGCTTCCCCCTGCAAAACAAAAAAGGCGAATGCTGGGCCCAGAGAGGTCCGCGGCCTTTGAAGAAGAAGTTGAAAAGTTAAGAAGTAACGGATTCATCAGAGACTCAACCTACCCAGATTGGATTTCAAATCCAGTTTTGGTCAAGAAGGCCAATGGGAAGTGGCGTACGTGTTTTGATTTTTCGGATTTGAATAAAGCCTGCCCAAAAGATAGCTTTCCGTTACCCAGAATTGATCAGTTGGTAGATTCAACGGCAGGTCACGAGCTTCTCTCTTTCATGGATGCCTATTCAGGATATAACCAGATTCCTTTGCATGTTCCAGATCAAGAACACACTAGCTTCATTACGGATCTGGGATTATACTGCTCCATGGTAATGCCTTTTGGTTTGAAGAACACAGGCGCTACATATCAACGAATATTGAATAGAATGTTCTATAACCAGATTGGGAAAACGATGGAGGTGTACGTTGACGACATGTTGGTTAAGTCCAGACAATCGTCCGATCACACTACAGACTTGGCTGAGATGTTTGGTATTCTTCGAAAGTACGGGTTGAAACTCAACCCAACGAAATCCTCATTTGGGGTTGCATCCGGGAAATTCTTGGGATTCATTGTCAGCTCACGCGGGATTGAGATTAATCCAAACCAGATTGCAGCAATCAGAGGCATTCAGGAGCCTAGACAAATCAAAGATGTGCAAAGCCTTGCAGGGAAAGTAGCAGCATTAAGCAGATTCATCTCTAGAGCGGCAGACAAATAGCATTATTCCATTTATATTATTAGTCAGAAACATAAATTGATATCGATTATATATTGATTTGTTTTTCCGTGAAGATTCCATAATTAATGGAATGTGATTTGGGTTTATCGTGAACTGTGTTTTAAATAACATTAGTTCTTTAACCCAGTAAAGGCAGGATTACATGTCTGTCATTGTATTTCAAACTGTATGGTTGGTTTCTGCTAAATATATATATATATCTGTTTAGTGGCGGAGAATTTATTCTCCTGCTTAACACCCTTCTCTGAGATGTAAGAACACAGAGGTTATATATCGGCAGAAATCAGTAGTACGGTGTAGATTTTCGATGCGATATGTTTGTGTTTTCAAAATTAAATTATCATTAATATTGATTTTTGGAAAGATTAAAACTAAGTGGGGTTTTAATGAATCTTTAATTAGATTGAAATGTGAATTGATAATTTAAATTATCAAATTTGGGAAATGATCGAGAATGGAGTATCACTAGATTTGCTCCAAGCGATAGTTAAATATTTAATTAGACTTGAACGGGAAATGGTAATTAATTTTACCAATAACACCGTGGTATTAGTTATGGGGTAATACTAGTTTTGCTACATGGGATGAATAGGTTGGGATTGGGAAATTAAACAAATGATTACTTTGGTAAGGTGCGTTAATCCCGACTAGTTTGGAAAACCTTCATATGGTTTGAATGATATCCAAAGGAAGATTAAAGAATAAATTTCAAAGAATTTATCTTTGATAAAATTAACGGGAACAAATCCCTAAAGATGTGAATATTTAAATAAAAGAATATTCAGAATTGGAATGAGGCGTATGTTGTGTTTTTATAGCACTTGTTTATTATATACGCGAGTTATTCGCAAAGGCCGGGTTTATACCCATTCTGAATAACTGATTCGACGATATCTTGACGATGAAGACGGTTGTTGAAGACCGGAGGTCTTCACATCGTTTGGCTGATTACTGATGTCTTGATTGGGTTGTACACCCAAGACGAGGTAATTAGTGGTGATCGTCCATACGTACTTGGAGATTGACCAGATAAGTCAGGACTTGTAACGACCCAGATTTTTGGCCATTTTAATTTGAATATTTAATTTTGTTTTAAATATTTTAATTGGAATATTTATGGATTTTTAATATTCAAAACGAAGTTTAAACATTATAATTTATACTTATTTATAAACGAGCTCAAAATGGCAAGGTAGTTCGTAATATTCAGGTTTGAACATCAATTGGATATATAGGATCCAATATAAGTCGGAATTTCGTGAAACGAGAAACGTTTAAATTTGTTTGAATATAATTTTCTAATGAAAGGGAAAAATCCGGATTTCAGTTTATAGATTGTTAGTTATGTCCAATCCAAATTTTAAAATAGTCGCTATGCAAATTGTTAATAAACAATAACGTTTATTTAATAAATTTAATAAAGGATTTATATATATGGGTGCGTTTTTTAGAGGTCCCTATTAAGTTTCAAAATATAAAAAAAACCCGATCATAAACTTATTGTAAATTAGGTCCCTATTTTCTGAAAAGTCATCAAAAAAATATTAAAAAAATATAAAAAAATCACGTAAATTCGTATTTAAATAAAACATGTGCTCGCCTAAAAATTCAGATCATAATAAAATCAAAACATGCATCAAAATCAAAAAAATACAGAAAACAGCGAAAAATGCAGTAATCTGCATCAAATCATGCACATATTTGGAATACTTGCATTCATCTGTGCAAGTATTTCTCTGTTATATTTTTACATGCAATACTTGCATACATGTGTGCAAGTATTTAAAATAGTTGCATACATGTATGCAGGTTTCTGCACACATTTTATTTTCACATGTAAATACTTGCATACATGTGTGCAAGTATTTCAAATAGTTGCACACATGTATGCAGGTTTCTGCATGCATTTTCAACTAAAACAGCTTCAGAAATACTTGCATACATGTATGCAACTATTGGCAAAAGTTGCATACATGTATGCAACTATTTGCAAGTTTTTAAATTCACAGTACATCCCTGTAATTAATGTTTTCTCTGTAAACCCGCCCCCTATTTTAGTTGCCGCCTGGAATCTTCCGCCTGCCACTTTCCATACCTCCGCCTCTTTCGTTTTCTGTCCAAATTTTCAGGCGCTATCACTTAAAAAAAAAAAAAAATTCTAAAATCTGTAAGCATTCCCAGAAGTCCACAGAAATTAAAAAAAAAAGTTGCATAAATGTATGCAACTTTTACGAATAGTTGCATACATTTATGCAACTATTCGAATACACATGCATATATATATTTATGCACGCCTGTTTGAAAAATTGCATACATGTATGCAGTTTTTCTATATAACTGCATACATGTGTGCATATATGTCAAAATACATGCAAACGTGAATAAGTTGCACGTAGGTATGCAGTTTTTAAATAAATGCATCGGCAGATGCATGTTTTAACAATATGTGCATAAATGTATGCATTTATACTGCAGTTTTGACGCAGATTTGAAATAAATGCACAGATGTATGCAACTAATCGACTTATATGCATGTTTTGATGCAATTTACTGCATTTCGTTGATTTTCTGTATTTCGTGATTTCGACGTTGTTTTTGATGTTTTTTTGGTCTGATTTTTTTCACGATTATTTGATTTAATTAATTACGAATTTACATGATTTTTTTTATATGTTTTTATATGTTTTTGAAAATAGGGACTAAATTTACAATAAGTTTATGACCGGGGGTGAGCCTAATTAAGTTTCGTTTTAGGGACCTGTGCCTAATATTCACTATATATATATCAAATATCGTTTAACTCTAAAATAGTAATGTTGTGTTATAAATCATATTGGTTATCTGAAGTGTATATTATTTTATTAGGACATATATATGATAATAATTATTATTTAATTTAATAGTTTATAATTTATTTATATTTTATCGATATAATATATGCGTCAGAAATAACTACTTTTCCAAACGACCTCCGTTTTCGACGAAACAAATTTTATTGGGATACATATAATTAATTATTGCTAAATTTTTAGTTTGGAGCCAAACGTAGTTGTTTTATCGGTAGACGAAATTTAAAGGTGAATCGATAAATTAAAATAACGTCGTTGTGCATACGGAGTCCGATTTCAATGGAATTAATTTTGTTGGGACCGGAACTTTAAGATGTAGCGGTATGTCCAATTTCGTTGAAGCTCGTGTGTGTGTCGATGAGAATTTAACAGAGCCCGTTAAATATCAGTAACCATTTACCCTATGTTTTTATTTCAACCAAACCTTACGCACTAAAAACCTTCCCTAAGTATTAACTCAAATATGTGTAACTTACAGCCACTACTTTATTTTTCATCCGAACAAACAATTAAGGCTCGGACGTACATGTCTTGTATACAGACAGGAGGCAACTCGCGCAGGCAATAGGCTATGCGAAAAGATAAAACAAAGCGTAAAGCTGCTCTATTAATATGAAAACACTGCGAATTCTAGTCAAAGCACATGCCAAATCTCATCTTTTGTCAAATGTCACTCTAAATATTTAACCACGTATAACATATACAATTAATACTTTCATATCAAATGCAGTGTCTACCCTATATTCCTTTACATGCCTAAACACATGGTACAATGCACTGGTGACATGCAGAATTAAATATAGTAGCCCTTGCCTGTAGACTAAAGCAGGAAAGGCACATGAAGTTCTCTTTAGATTCAATACAGTATCTTCCAGTTGTTTTCACTAAGATAAATCGCTTTCAAAATAAATACAACAAACCCATTCTATAGCAAACAGTATACGCTTCTTCCTTCTTTTTCTTAAGTTTCAATCAGTATGTACAACCTATATCCTACAAAACTTTATGTCTACTTCTACAACACTACTAAACTAAATGTACACCTTCTATCCTAACCTTCTTCCATCACACATTGAAGTCGATATCAGCTCAACTATGTAAAAGGAGACTCAGCTATTCTACTTCTGTCCCGATATTGTCAATTGCATACATTTTTTGTAGATGAATTTACACATGCCTATCTTTGACCCCCGGACCTATACTGCATACCTACGGGTTTATTTTCTTGGTCGCCAAGCTGTTTAAGCTTATAAATAGGGAACGGAGGTGGGTTTGCTTTCATGGAAAAAGGAAAAACACACAAAAGCAACATAAAAAAATAAAACAAATATTTTCTTCATGCAACGAAGCAGTATGGGCCCAAAGGGAGTTGTGTTAGTTAAGGATGGCATGAGGTCAAAAAGGAAATCCATGTGATGGTAAGGCTTGGTGCGAACTTGGAAACCGTGGTTGTCAGAAAATGGTCAGGATGTCACGACTAGTTCTGTGGTGCTGGAGTTAAATGTAGATGTCGTAAGGGTCGCCAGAGGTGGCGAGATCCAGGGAGATTGGGGCGCGTTCGCCGGCGGCCACTGATGGGTCTTCAATCATCGGAGGTGGCCGATGCAGTTTAGGTTTGGAAGGGAAATTAGTGTGTGGTGTTAAGTCCTCCTGCATGTGGCGGTGGAGTGAATAGAAAGGTTCAAACAAAAGGGACGGAGCAGCTGTATTTGGGAAGAGAAAAAAACGTGATGAGGAAATAGTGTACAGGAGGTGGAGCATTTGAAAGTTGGAAAAGAAGATGGCTCCTGTAGCGGGTGGGTTAGGAGAGAGGATGGACCAAAGATGTTTGGGTTTGGGCAGGTTCTTATTTAAAAGAAAGAAAAAATAAATAGAAGGGAGAATGATGGGGGCATTTTTAAGTTGCTCTAAGATGCTGCAAACCAGAAGTAAAGATGGCCTAATTTTGTTTTTAATGAGGTATTAGCAGTCCAGAAGTAAAGCAAGTGAAGGTTAGTCGCTGGATTGTTCAAACCTAAATTTAACGTTAAATTTTATAATAATAGTTAGAGTGTATTTAATTAATGAGGTAGTGGATAACCGTATGTTTTAAAAATGGATGTGCAGATCAGTTAGTTAACCAAGGTCATCATTATAACAAAATTTTAATGTAGTATATTAATTATTTAGAATAAAATAAAATAAAATATTTAAACTTATAATCCTTGTAACTTATTTATACGTTGTCAGTTTTGGACAAATCAAGTGGAATCAGAATTGCATCGACGAGCGCTACATTATGGGGTTGGATTGGGCAATATTAGAAGCTATAAGGATGTTTTAATAAAATTAAACACATGTTCAATTTTATTGAAATGAAGCATTTTGACAAGAAAATCAAGCAAAGGTGAGTTAACCTCACTTAGTTTCCCACTTATAACAATTACAAGTCGGGTTTATCATCTGTATGTTATGGCTTCTAATTATTAGTTGTTCGATGACTGTTTGGATGCATGTTAAATATTTTTATCAATTTAAATTAAACGGTTTTTTAATTTAAATGAATTTAACGATGATTTCCAAACAAGGCAACTTACCTTGTTGATTACTTTTATAATAATATAAATGTATTTAAATTAAATTGGATGTTTGAATTATTATTATTGGTTGACTGCTATTAGTTGAATTGATTATTTATCGGATATAATCATTAGATGAACTGTTGAACCCATATGATTGGATTATCGAATTGGTTATTGATTGTTAAACCCAAATTCGACATTTGTTTTGTTATTAACCAATGTATGATATTGGTTGAGGAATTTATAGTAGATGGCCAAAATAGAAACTGTTTTATACAGATCGATGTACCGTCAGGTGGATCGATAGTAATAAAGTTATGAAATTTACTTTTATATCTGAATATAGATTTTTAAATATATTTGTAAATAAAGTTTAAAAAATGAAATAAACTAACCATATATATATCGTTTGTTTTAACCGCTATTTTTGTACCAAAATCAATCGTGTGCGAAGCACGTGCTTCATAGTAATTATGGAATAATCTTATAAAACTGATTTTTATATTAATAAGACTGATGAGCAAGTGGGTGGAAATTAGCGACGATTAATAACCGGGATTTATTATTTTTAAGAACAATTAAAGTGAGAATATTTAGAAATAGATTATTGTTTATTTAATAGTAAATGAGATTATTTAGAAATAAATTGTTGTTTAATAATAATCGAAGTGAATGAGATTATTTGAATTAATAATGTTATTTATTTATTTAAATGAAAAGACGAGTTAGAGTTGATCAGTAAGTTAATAATGTTGACCAAGCCAACTGTTTTAAATGAATTTGATTACTAAAATTAAATTAATTTTTTTCGATTAATCTAATGAAGTAATTTGGTGAATAGTTGTTTAACTTAATGAGATTTTAAAAAGGAAATTTAATTCCAGTTAATGATGGAGTAAATCATAATTTAATTTAAGGAATTAATTCTTAAATGAAGTTCATTTAAGAAAGAAATTGATGTTAGAGATAAAATATAATTAAGTTTCAAGGGAAGTTTATGAACGAGTTTATATTTAAACCAAATTTGGTAAATGAGGTTATAAAGTTATTTTAAGCAAATAAGGGTAAGCTTAAAATTAATGTTACTTAATATTTTGAGTAAAAGAAATCGAGATGAAAGAGGGCCTTATATTAAACTAGAGTTTTGTAAACGAGTTGTGAATAAGGAGATGGGGAGTAAAACGTTAAATGTAAATGAATGTTACCTAGTAATGACAGTAAGTGTAATGGATGAGGCAGAAGTGAGATTTCCCAAATGAAATTATTTAAAGAATTAGAAAAGGGAATTCTATAATTGAATTTGGTAAAATGTTTAGTAATAGAATAGGAAACAAAAATCCGGATAATGGGAAAAAGAATTTTAAAGGAGTTAAAGTTTGAAAGTTAATGTGTATTAATCATTTACTAGATCAAGAAATTTAGTAATAACCATATGTTTAAATGGAGATTTCAAAAAGCAAGAAGGTTTTATAAAACCGTATTTTAATACAATAGTGAAGTGATATCAAAATGAATATGGGGTTTTAAATTACGATTCATATTTATCTTAAGATAAAAACGTTGTTGACCAAGGTCTGAAAGGTAATTAAAATACCCCAACTTGAACAACTTCAGGATTGTCGAAGGATGGTATGAGTCGTGAAAGTGGAGATGTTAAAGCAAATTATTTTGGGGAAACAATAGTAAAACGTTATATGAAGAATTTGGATATATATAATGGAATTCCGAAATAAAAGAAAAGAAAGAGGGGCATGAGAATATGAAATAATATTTCCGTAGTAACGAAATAAAAGGGATTTTGTAACGATTGTTTTACAATGGTAAGTAAATTTATCTCGTAATTGTAGATGGTAAGAAATGAGGTGGAAAATGTTTTAAAGGATAGTAATAGAAAATTGGGTTGGACTTTAAGGTATTTCTTTTAGTATTTTAATAAAATGATTTGAGAATATTTATATGTTAAAACTAATATATTATCTTTGGTATTACAAATGATATATTATGGCCAAGTGACGTTGTGAAATAAACCGATGGATTTATTTTATTTTAATGATTGTTTATTTTGATAGTTAAATAACCGACCATCAAATTTGGCCTATACGATTGTTAGTACGGAAAGACCAGGATCGAATTTATGTTCGAAAACCATTTTGTCCAGCAAATACGAATGTGTTAAAGATGATGATTCGAGATAGAGCTATTGAAGACCATTGATCTTTATAAGCGGAAGGATTACTTAAAATCTCTGACTTGCAAGCAGAGATAAACTATGATTCTGTTGTGGTTGGGATCCACGGGTTTGCAAGGACTTCTTGCTACTGATTCTCAGGGTTATTCCTAGAATGAAGTAGGAGGGTGCCTTCGGTTCATCCTGTTCCTAGATGACGTGTATGGATGGATGTCGGGCAGAGTATTTCCAGAAAGGTCGCGTATATTGATTTCTTCAACCATACCAAGAGAGGAGGCGGAGAAGGAAACTTCTTTAAGCTAACACGTAAAGTATTGTTGTGGACGTCAATTAGTGATTTTAATGGATCTGATGATGTGGCATTCGAAGTGAATGTGATATGCTGATAAAGCGTAGCTTCAAGCCTCATCAGCGGGAAATGCCAAAAATCGGGCAGGCAGCATAGCTATGTGGGTTGCTCCCATTAGGGTGTATAATCACCTATCTAGAGAAATTCTTTTTGCTTCTTTAATCTATTTCAATGCTGTCCCTTTTTTGGGAAACGGTGGGTAGCTCCCAACCGTTGGTGGTATACATTCGATATACTCAAGCAAAATGAGTGGTCAGTCGAGTGTGGGCTGGGTTGCAAGACGTTATTGTTGAATGCAGTGTATTCGCCTCTAGAGATACACTATCAATAGGTGGTTCAATACCTTGTCATGGTCGAAATCCAATAAGCACCCACGGTTTTGTTTTTATACTATATATGTGTAGCGTGAGATGCAAACATTCTGCTAGATTCTATTTCTTTGTATTTAGACATTATTATAATATCAGAAAAGTATTGATTTTCAAAACGGTTTTGGATTATCGTAAGGTAAAAACCGTCTGTGTTTATGTGTGTACTGGTCTTATGATTATCCTTTTCTTTCAAAAAGGAATTTGAACTTAAAAATCAAGTTGGATGATATTTTACACTTAAGGGGTTTTCTCACTCCAGTTCACCAGACTGACCCGGTGTTTGAAATGCTCGGGTTAGCCCGGGTCTGCAGGTTCAGGTTATAGAATGCCATGAAGTCCAAAGACATGTTAGAAGAGTTCAGACGTATAATATTATCCAGTATTTTCCGCTGTGTGTTGTATATGAAGACAGGTTATTATAACTATCCAGATGTGTGATGTACTCTAGTAAATGTAAGTATTTTAAGGCTCTCAGTAAAGATTTATTTCTGTTTTATATTTTGTTCCGCTGCGATGTGAGACTCTGTGTTTGTATCGGATCTTCTTATTCTTCTATTCTAATATTTCTTTCTTTCTTATCTCAACCTCTAAATTCTTTCTAATAACTACCTGGTGTTTTTGATACTTGAGTTTTAGCAAATAATGATGGATCATGCATTATTGTCAGAATTCTGGTGTCGAATTCCCACCGGGTCGTTATAGGACCTCTCTCATGTATTAGACATATGGGACGAGGAATAAGGTGCCTCTAGTTTCGTTCAGACCCAGAACGAACTTGTAAATGGACTGTGTATCTGACATTAGATTTTACTCTGTGTTGATTGGTTTCTATTAAATATATATCTGCTTGGCGACGGAGAATTTATTCTCTTGTTTAACGCCCTTCTCTGAGACGTACGATCTCAGAGGTTATATATCAATGGACATCAGTCGCATGGCATGAATTGCCTGTGTAGAATGCCTAAGTGACAAATGATTAAGCCTTTTGTTGAAAAGAAGAGTCTTGTGGTTGAAGATCAAAGCACAGCCTTAAATGGCATAGCTTTGTGTATAGCGTTAATTCACGAGCCTCACACCTCGGTATGAGTCAAAAATGGGATAAGGGACCCAAGGAGAACATGACGTTTCTTTCTAGCTATGGGTGGTGTCATCGTTTACAAGCCCTGATATTTATATTTTTTTTACCTGCGTGGTTGTTTGAATGTGATGCGCCTCAGATTTATCGGTCTCTACGGAGCCGATGGATAGGTCCTATAGGATCGGGGAACGTGTGTTCAGGTATAATTAATCCTCTATGTGTGGCCCGGCCTTGGAGGATCCAAGGGATCACTCTGTATTACCCTAAGGAACTTGCTAGAGTGTCTCGAAACAAGCGAGGAGTACATCCCTTGCCTCAACTCATGATGGAAATCCAATTTCCAATATGTGACATTTCGGTTTTATTCGTAGAGCCTAGTCCGGCGACATAGTGGTATGGGGCACTTATGCTGCCTATGATTGATACATTTATATTTGAAGTTGATTTCTTCACTTTAGTGATAATAAAAGATTAAATTTCACATATCAAACATTATTTGGCTATTATAAGGTAAAACCCTATCCTCCGGCCTACGTTACATTGTGTGATGGGACCTGGGTCTTATAATAGCTTCATTTTCTAGTCTTATAATAGCTTCATTTTCTATAATTAGCATTGCGCTGTTTGTTTAATGCAATGGTATTCTTGGGGTTAAAACCCATTCCATGTTATACGGCGTGGTCCGTCAATTTACCGGACTTTAAGAATCAAATTAATAATTGTTTTAGTTCTCACACCAGTCATATGATTGACCTGTAGTTTATTGTTTTAACCTAAACTCTAGGTGCCCCTATTTTCCACACGGGCAGCTAGTAGTTGGGGTTTTAGAGATTTATATTCACAGGATCTCGGTTTACAGCTGAAGCGATATTCAGAAAGCTCTGTATCCGTGTATTACTTCCAGGTGTGTTTTATATTATTTTCTGCTGCATTGTAATTTGTAAATCTCTAATATTTTTCTGATGTATAGTATTTATTCGTACTCCGTATATTCTTGTACTCTGATGTAAATCGTTGTAATAAGCAATGAAGTGTTCTTCTGCTTGCGTTCTGATTTGTCCTGTTCTCAACTCAATCAGGGCTTTCCTTTAGGGAGAAGTTTGGGTCATCATAGTTTGGTATCAGAGCTTTGGTTTACAGAGCTCGAGAACAGGGGGACATTAGAACCAAATGAAAGAATTCATCAGAGATTGGATTAGTAATATCCAATAAGAATGGCTCGTTAGAGATGGGATCAGTAGTATCCTAGAATGAGTGTGAATGGTAGTGTTTTTACAATTAAAATTAAAAACAGATATTGTTTTGAAAATTTAAACCTTATTCAACGTGTTTGAATATTTATTTATATTGAATTTGGACAATCCAATATATAAAGATTTTGCATATACGCCTTGCAAACGTGTATACGAAGTTTTAATATACTGGATAGATATAGAATCACATTCTAGGTGCCCAGAGATGGTTCTGATGATGGCATGTCATTATCAGCACTTGTGTTCGAGTATCGAAAGTGGGATGTCTATATATTTCCTATTGACTGGTGTGAGAACCAAAACTAGATAGGTTATTGTTGTGATTTGGCATCAAAAATATGATTTTTGAATATATATTAAAGTTATGCATTTGAAAAACTAATCAACTAATTGATTGCTGATTGTGTTGTTTGATTATTGGTTTGATTTATTAAATTTTGAACCATTAGCCAAATCGAATCAAAATATTGAACTGTCCTGAAAATTGTTTGAGATTGCATGCATATACATTGAACAGGTCATAGCAGTGAAGCTAAGCAGAGGAATAAAATTGTATGCCCGACAAATAGGTATGTGTTTACTAATTATTGGGGTTGGATGATTTTATGAGCCAATTGGCTAGCCGCCTGGCTTTTTCTTTTTTAGATGAGAGGGCATGTGTGGCGGTTTGGGGATTTTCCCGATGCTCTCCGTACAAAGGAAGTTATGGTGAAATTTTTCAAACATTTAGGGTATTAGCCAAATTTTTGAAAAATTAGAAATTATTGGAAACTGAAAAGTTGAAGAACGAAAGCCAGAATGAAAGTTGATTCGGTTAGTTAAGCAACTTTCAGCTTTGTTCCTTTTCAAGGACGAAAAGACTTTAAGTGGGGGAGATTGTAACAACCCGGAAAATTAGAACCAACAAAAATTTTATTTTGGCAATTTTAATGAATTTTGGACATTGAAAATGAATTATTTTAAATAATAACGACCAAAATTTTTAAATAGAATTAGAACGTATACATTTATTTTAATCGAAGTTAGAATATAAATATTTATTTTAATTATAAAAGGAATTGGAAATGGCGCAGTAGTTTGAAAATTCGATTTCAAATTTCAAATGAATATACAGGATTCAAAATAAATCAAATTTTGGTGTAAACAAAAATATTAGAATCTATTTGAAAATATCTTTCCAACGAATCCGAAAATTGAAATTTCATAGCGGGAATAAAAAGTTATGTCCAGTTAAAAATTTAGAATAGTCGCTATGGAAATATAGCCCTTAAAAATAGCGATTTTGCAAATGACCTCCATTTTCGACGAGACCACTTTTGTTGGACCCGGAATGTCAAATTATTGCTAGATTCTAATTTTCATAATTTTTTGAATTAATATGTGTGTGTGGCAGATTTAAACATGTTTGAACAGTTTTAGTCAATTTGGATCTAAAAAATGGCCATTTCTTCACTTTTAGGAATCTAGCAATAAAAAAAATGTGAGTGTGGGGGTAATCAGCTAGAGACGATAGTCGTTGGGTCTCATTTAGTGGTCGAATAAAAAAATCAACTTTTAGGAATTAAAAATAATATAAAATTCTTCACAACCCCCATTTCCATCGTTTCTCTCTCCCCGATATTTAAAAAAAGGAAGAAAATCCGCCGCGCTTCAGCCCCCCCTCCCCCCCAGCGATCCACCACCGATAGCGCCTCCAGGCGTTTGCCGCCACCCACTATGGCCACCCCCTCCTCTGCTCGCCCTCCTCCTCCTTCTTCCCCAAAACCGTACTCCCCAAACAACCCTAGCCTCGAATCGATGGACTACCCCGCCGCCGCTCCCTTGCAGGACGTTGTAACATCCCACCTCTGCTAGGGTCACTCATAAAGGGAATGCACTAGTTTTAGAGGAGCCTTATCGAGGTAAACAAACACAGAAATATTACAAGATGGAACATAGATAAAACAGAGGAAGAATCAAAATATAAATTTCATTACTTTCAAAAAGAGTCAAAACCTTTTACAACAAATAGCCAAGGTCATTATTTTCCATTGCAACAAATTCTGTCTTGCTTAAATAAAGAAGCATATACTTAAAACATCAAAAGTAGCTTAATTCCCCAAAGGTAGCAGAAATGCAGCCATAGCATAGCTCAAGATCAAACCGTACATGAGCTAAACCGAAAGCAAGCGAAATCAAAGCTAAGTGCTAGAGTTTCACCCTGAGAACCTGGGGGAAAAGAAAGGAAAAGAGGCGAAAGAAAACAAGTCAGTCATAAAGACTTGTTAGTCCTAGTGACTTTCGGCATAAAAACAGGTAAAGGTAACATGACATGTATAAACTGAAAGTAAACATAAGGATGATGACAAGATGGTCAAGATAGACTAAGATAACATGATAAATCAAGTATAAATCAAGTATAGCATCACATGTTCAAGGTTCGCTGCATCAACTATACTAGAATCCAAAACCCACATCTTATATTAATCATGAAATGATCCTTTGGCCCAATATCATGAAATGATACATTACTAGGTCCAACGGAACGATCCACTAATCAATCGGCTCCCTACAAGTTTTAGCTTGTTGTGTGTCTATGTCATACGTCCCTATCACGAATGTAGTCACCTGTGCTAGGTCCACCATAGGGTGTATCAAGTCCTAGGGTGTCAACCACCAACACGAATCAAGCATGCACAGATAAACCTACTGATGCACAATGCCTGCTTTTTCAACTCCGGACCACGTGCACGACCATAGCCCATCTGAACCTACACTAGCGCACCAACACAGCCGTCGTTCTGGTCGCTTACAATCAGCCCAGTTATCGTGCCACACCCTGCCTAGTTCCAGGGTACCATGATACATCTAGTGGGTTACTGCTGAAATGGACCGCGTAACTAGGGTTTTCGTCCAATAGGTTAAGTGTTGTCATTTAAATTCATGACTTAACCCTTATCAGTCTAGCATGTCAAGTCGGTTAAATGTTGTCATTCAAGTTCGTGACTTAACCCGCCTACGAATCATGTATTAAGTTGGTTAAGTGTTGTCTTTCATGTTCATGACTTAACCCTAACATGTGACATTAATTCATTAATGCACCCCAACCTCTCACATCAGACCTGTTGTTGTGGTCACTGGATATGCCGGGCTGTTACGGGCAGAATTACACCACAACTCACCCTGACCTCGGGTTTTCAAGTGCGATATGACCAACTACCCACATTGGATTCTATTGTTTGTAGTAACTGGATTTGCCGAGCGGTTCCGGGCAGAATTACATTACAAACTCAACCAACCTCGAGTTGGCCATTTTCAAGTTTATCCTAGTGTCATGTCCATGTTCAAGATTCATGTCAAGTTCGTATCAAGTTTCATGGCGAGTTTCCTGCCAAGTTTCCTATAATTACCATTTTTTTCCCAAACGTTACCCCGTCTAAATATTAGGCTAACAATGTTAGCCTAATTTTTCGTCCGCATGATTTTTGACATATAATATTAGGCTAACAACTTAGCCTAATTTAACGTACACAAAATTTGCATAAAGAAACTCATTAACATAAACATGACATAGGTGTAAACTTGACATTCTCGGCATAGTCAATATGAACACCATAGGTGTGTACTTGCAAAATAATCAACATGAATATCATAGGTGTGATCTTGTAACGTAGACTAAATCAACATACATATATGTGAATTTGCAACATAGACTAAATCAACTTACATATATGCAAATTTGCAAATCAATCATGAGCATATGAATAAGTGTGATCTTGAAATATGACATAGGTTTAACGTATACACATAAACATGTAGATCTAACATGTGGTCACATATGTGATATGATTTTACAACCTAAAACTTGCATAACATGATAAACTACACAACTTGTCATAACAGGTTATACTCCAATATACGTATGAATAGACTTATTCATTAATTCCCAAATCAACATGATAATAAAATAGAATATCATTCAATTTCACATATAACGTAATAAACATTGTTCTATTATCAATTTATTTTCAAGGCATAATATAACTGAATAAATTGCGTAAAACATCGCAGGTATATAGATCTGATAACATTATGAACATGAAAAGGTTTGAATAATAATCTAGGTTCAAGAATATGGATAGATCTAACTTAAATAGAAAAATCCCCAAAATCAAGATCCAAGGACAAATAAAGAAAATAGGTCTGAATAGAAAATCAAGCTTAGATCCAATTCCATAGTCATAATCCTAGGCAATAACCTCATGGTCATGAATCATAGGTGATTAGCCACAATTATCCTTGTCATAGTCATAGGCCATAGTCTTATGTTCACAGTCGTAGGCATAGGCATAGTTTTATGTTCACAATCATAGGCATAGGTATAGTCATATGTTCACCGTCATAGCCTTAGGCCATTAACAATTGTTTCAATGTCATAGGCATAATAATGTTATGGACATGAGAGAGTCTGATTTACAACTTGAACAGGTCCAAACTGATTTCATAGTAATATTCCCAAAAGTCAAGATCCAAGATGAACAAGAATAGATATGAATCATACATAAATCCAATTCCAATTTATAACAAGTCCATATTAAGTTTATAGTTTTTATCTAAAAGTAACTTGAACTTACATATCGTGGTCTAAGAAATTTAGATGTAGAAGTCAAGTCTAGAAATTTGTCGTTGAATTGTTGAATCGTTGAATCTTGATTTGATTGTAGAAGAAAATCCCCAATATGAAATTCCTAGCCGTAGTCTTTAAGAAATAGTCTTAGTATTTTAATTTAATTTATTTTAGAGGAAGAAGAAGAAGCCATGATCATCAAGAGTTTATGCAGCATAAGGTTAGAGAAGAATCATGTAAAGAGAATGAGGCTAGGAGGCTGTTTATATAGGGTTAGGCGGATGAATCTGGTCATGAAACGAGTCTAAATACATCAGAATGCATCAGGTTCAAAAACTGGGTTCGGGAGGCAGGTCGACCCCCTAGTCGACACTATGGTCGACCTGGTCCCTGGTGGTGGATCTAGATTAACCCTAGAGGGGGGTGAATAGGGTTTATCACAGTTTTTAAACTGAATTGAAAAACTTATAGGATATTAAAATAATAAACAGATCACAGAATGCAGCAGAAATAAAAGTGCAGAAAATAAATCACACACAGAAATACCCAGCTTCGGCAAAACCCTGCCTACTGATGCATTCCTTAGGTTTCTACTAGGTGTTAATAATAGATCCCGCTTACAGACCCTGTAAACTCGCAATCCCTGCTCCTGTACTAACCCTACTCTAAAAACCGTAGAATAATTGATATCCACTCGACCAGATTCCCGGAACTATAACCCTGTAATCCGAAACCCAGATTTCACAGACTCTGAAACTGACAGCCAACTCTCTGACTGATCTCCCCTAGATTTTTACAGAATTCTAGAAACTGTTTCAGACGGTTTACAAAGAAATATAAAATACAACAAAATTAAAAACAAAGTAAAACCCTAAAAAATAAAAGAGAATAATAATTCTCCCTTTAGAGAACACTTCAACTAGGCTAAAGAAAAATGGGTCGGTCCACTTTGAAATAGTTTCACCCTTTTGTTGCTGCCCGATCACTCTTCTATTCTGGGAAACAAAAATGGCGGCCAAAGGAAAATTAGGGTTTACTTATTATTGCTTCAAATCAAGATCGATTGGTGGATGATATTTGATTCTCTGAGTGTCTTCAAATTTCTGATGCTTGTGATTGATCGATTTGTGCTAGATCGAAACAACAGTGAGTAAGTTTACTCGATTCTTCAAGTTTTGATTTTCTGATTTTAGTTGCTTATTTTCGATCAATAACTGCAAGTGATGATATGATAATTATATAGGATATCTAATCCTTTAATTCCTCTGATTTCACATGAATGATTTCGATCTGAAATTGCGGTTACCCCTTTTTGTTTGCCCTCGATTTAATTTGAACTCTTCTGCCTTGATTGTCTTGATGAATTCTGGAAATATTTTTGAAATCATTCCATAGCTAGCTTTTCTAAATCTGCTCAGCTTGATTGAATCACGTGTGTTTCCCTGATATGTTGACTTTGTAAAAATTGCCTCTTTTGAAATCGAAATTACCTATGAAAATTGGTTGTTTCTTGCCAAAACTTGTGTATTTGTGAAACTGGAAATATGTCGAATTGATTTGTTTAACACTGGAAATTAAATTTCCATATATTGCCATAAACATGAATATACACATTACTGTGTATAACTGGAATGAATATTTGCCATAAGAAAATTGTTTGCAAGATAACACTTGCCAAATATGATTTGCATGATTTCTTCAAATTTGGAAAAAACATTTTGCTTGATTGTTGCTCTGCTATGGGCCATTGTGATTTAATACAGGAAAAAAAAAACTTTGCTGTTTTGAAAATGATTTCCTGCCTGAAATACTTGCCCTCATATAACAATTTAAGCTTTTGGCAAACTTGCCAAACATTGCTCTATGATTTCTTGAAACTATTGAATGACCGTATGATTTCTTTCCAGAATTAACAGCTTGAATAATATTGAATTGTTGAACCACTTTGTCAAACCCTTGCTGTCACATGCATGAGATAGTGATTGTGTTTATTTCTGGTCTAGTAAATCAAATCTCTTGCATTCTGGCTGGACACCATTTATGCTTCTCTGTTGTATCATAACTGTGTTTACCATCCATTTGTGTACATGCTGGCCCTTCGACGTGTTTATGTATGCTTGTACCTTGTACTGACTGAAACATTTCATATCCATGAGCTCCATTACCAATGTTGTAGTTCCATTATATTACACATTTGTGTTCACCCATGCCCCACAATTGCTGTTCTGATCTGCTATATGTAAAAAACTGAATTGATCATCCTTGATCTTGCTGTAATCTTCACTTGAACTGGCTTATAACCTGTTTGTGTTTGTGCTCGGCAACTGATTGAATTTTTGCTTTGGCTAGTGCTGTGTACATATACACACTTGAACTTGTCTGCATCTGTTTTCACTGCTGCATGAATTTGTGTTGCCTTGACCATTTTGAAACATCACCATTGCTTGACAAAAAAAAACTATTGTGCAGACTTGAACACATAAATATATTTATGTACTTTATTTACTCGGTCATGCATGTTTCACTTGAACTTGTTTGCACCCTAGAACTGTTGCACCACCTATGTTGTATCATGTTTTTAGGCTTAAGTTCAACTTGAACCACCTTTTTGCTGCTGAGTTGATTGGACCTGACTTTGCTGGTTTTTGGTCACACTGATTTTCTATGCATGCTTTGATATGAACATCACTATATATATATATATATGCGCATATGTATATACGTATATATATATATGTATGTATATTTATATACATATATGCATATGTATATATATGGTCTGTGTCTCTGACCATGTACATTTGTGCTGAGCTATTTGCATTTGCTGCCATGTCGACGCTTGTACATTTGATTTTATACTTGAGCTTTGCTTTGAAAATTGTTTGAGCTCTCGACAATATTCACACGCACTGAGTTGAGATGGTCCCTGTGGCTACTCCTCAGATGCATACTGATTGGCGTGGCAGTGCACACGTGTATATCTATAAACGTGTGTATATGCAGTCAATCAGAAAATTTCCTATCCCTGTACATATACAAACTGTGTGCCTAGGCACAGATGAATCAGATCAAGTCATGAAAAATGATGAGAAACACACCGAAATCTGAGGCAAATAAAATTTTAACAATAAAATTTATATTCGCTTGTATTTAGAATATTATTTCTGTACCAGATACTGTGTGTGTGTGTTTCTGTGACAGGTAAGCATGAAGATGATGACTGGACTGACGGACAACAATGAGCTGGACTGACAGTGAAGATTGTGAAGACAGAAGATCGATAGAAGTCTAAGAGACAGTGTCTATGAATGTAAATGCATCAGTAACTGTATATGGATATGAAAATGTAAAAACAGTGATTGTATATAAATATGACATGTATAGACAGAGTGTTGTATTGATGAGTTGTGTAACAAAAGAAATTGTATATGGAAGAATTTTATTTCAGTGAATTACAATGATGAGTGAATAGTGGAGTTGTAAATCTATACTGTTAAATATTGAAATAAAATATTATATTTAAATAAAATACTGTGTGAATATTTGAATTTCT
Source organism: Allium sativum (assembly GCA_030737875.1). Classification (NCBI taxonomy): domain Eukaryota; kingdom Viridiplantae; phylum Streptophyta; class Magnoliopsida; order Asparagales; family Amaryllidaceae; genus Allium; species Allium sativum. Next base: position 351,605,986 of record CM060926.1, read on the forward strand.
GTACAGTCGTATTCTATTTAAATATAAATATTATATTCCAGTCTGTGAAATATATATGAAACAGTACAGCAACAAACACATTTAAAATAATATATATATATTTGGTTGTTATCATCAAACAAAAATCATATAATTGTGTATACAACACCGTTATATACAACAATCTCCCCCTTTTGATGATGACAAACAAATAAAAGATTTTGAGCATAGCAAATGTGTTTGACAATGAATATTGAACTCCCCCTATTTATTAGCTCCCCCTACAACAGAAAACTCCCCCTATAACTGTGCATGAGTGAAATGTGAAGAATAATGAATTTTCAAAATTAAAAATATCCACTCATGAATCAAAATCTCAACCCATTCTCCCCCTTTTGTTATCATCAAAAGGATACAGAATTCAAAATACAGATGAAAAATGACCAAATATATATATATATATATATATATATATATATATATATATAATTTCAGCATAAGAGGAAGAATGGTGATCATAAATCTCAATCAGTCGAACAAAAATCATAATAGACTGAGAACTAGTGGCATATTTCACATTGCAGAAAATGACTGATTTACGATGAAATTTATATAAATGAGGAGAGTTATATAAAAATGAATTTCAATTAATTTTCAAAAAAAAATTATAAGTTGAAGCATAAAAACAGTGACGGATTTGGACTATAGTTAATAATTCAATTTAAGTGACAAAATCGAATAATCTCAAATCCCAATAGCTATCAATCAACAAATCATTATAATTCATAAGATTTCAACACATTTCACAGATTAGAACATGGATTGATAGACTGGTTTTTACACACCAAGGAGAATTTCAAAATAATTTTAATTTATAGCACATTATTTCCTTATTATTATTTTTTATTTTAGAGCACACTGACCACGCATAACCAGAGCTTGGGTTTTTAAATGAGGTCAGTCGCAGCTTAAATTATAAGTTGTCTCTTAACCATGCATGACCAGAGCTTGGATTTTTAAATGAGGTTAGAGACACACTTATGTATTAATCATATATTTTAACATTTTCAGCTTTAAATAAAAAAAAACTCCTCGGTATATACAACCAATATGAATGACAGAAATGTGGTAAGTACAGAGATGGACTGTGAAATAAATTTCTAAATTAATTATATTATGAAATATAATCAATTGTACCAGGATTATTGAAAATTTTCAATTGACACTAATTCAGAAAAATAACATAACCACAATTCCATCACCAATATTTTCACTGTTTATTCAAGATGATTAAAAAAAATTAAACTCTCCACATTTATATAAAAAACATGATGGATGGCAAAATAATGGTAGATAAAGGAGATGATCGTGAAATAATAGCCAATTCAAAGATATTATAATAAATGTTCAACCATCATGAATTTTTTTTAAATAAAATCTCCTCTTGTTGTGAAAAATTATAACAGTCACAATTCATCATAATTTCAAAATCTGATATTAATTTTGATGAATTATAAACACAGTTCAGATTGGTTATTGATTTCAATTTCTGAATGAATAATCAATAAATAATTTTAAAATTGACAATCAATTACACGAGGAATTATGTAGATCTTTACACGACAAGAGGGAAAAATGTGTACAAGAAAAAAATGTGTGGATTTATACATGGTGAAGATTTGAATCTAGGTACAGATGGGTGAGACAAATATAAGGCGCTCCTGATACCACTTGGTGTCTCTATTTACGAGGAATTTTAACATGATACTGAATAAGAATGTCATAGACAAAAGAATTATTAAATACCAAGCCCAAACAGACGAGATAATAGATTATGCACATGTATCAGAGCAGCAAGCATGTGATTCTAGAACAAACATTTTTCAAAACAGTATCAGAGCAACACAGAGCATAGTTTCAAATCATACTTGTCAAGATGACAGTCACATAAGACGATTTATGATCCAATGATTAAAAAAATCATTTATTTGAAATCATTTGAGGAATATGAAATTCTCAAGATTCAGTGAATCAATCACACCAGAATATTAATTTTAGATTCAAGATATGTGTGAGATTCAATAAATCAATAATTTCAAATGATTTTAAACAAACATATATTCAAATCAAATACATCATGAAATATCAGTGAGTTTTAATGACCATTTTTCAAAAGAATTTTTCACAAATTTTTCTGACAATCACAAGACAAATTTCAAAGCATTTACATCAAGATTGATTAATAACTCATGATCCAAAAATAGTGGTTTATTTAAAATCACTTGAAAAAAATGTAAATCTTGAGATACAATGAATCAATTACACAGGATAATAAATTCAGATCTGAGAGGTGTGTCAGATTCAAAATATCATAAATTTTCAAGTGATCTCAAACAAACAAAAACAAACTAGATGATCATGAATAACAACGAATTTCAAGATGTAAGCAAGGATTCAAGACCAAACAAAATATCCAATCCAATCTGAAAATCAATGAAATTACCACAACTGGTAAATAGCAGAGTGTTGTAATGAGTATAATATTTCAAGCTTTTCTAAAATGAATTAGAATAAACTCAGAACAGCAGAGATGTGTGATATTTCAATTGTTTTTCAGATCTTCAAAAAAATTTAGAATTCATATTAACAGTGTTCAAGATATGATATGAATACATCAACACTGTTATGAATTCAGAAAACAGAAAATAAACCTCAAAACAATTGCAGAATTTACAAGCTTAAATTCAAGATCTGGAAATGGTTAAAACATTAGAGTATTATATAAATGAAGTGAATTTCCATCATTCTACAATTGGAAGTTTAAGGAAGCCCAGAATAAAAAATAATAATATGCCAGTGACAAATCAAAAAGAAAAAATAAAATGGGGTAGAAGGAGGAATAAACAAAGAAAATAAAAAAATATTTACAAAGTTGAGTTTAGAGATCATACCAGAATATGATGTAAGCAAAAGAATCTCTAACTCAACATACATGGCTAAGGAACTGGGAATGATACAGAAATATAGTCCAGCTTGGTTTCAAATCTCTTTTTGCACAGCAATCCCTCAACCTCCTCCGGTACCTAACAGTTTACAGAATCGAGTGGTCTAACAAAGTTTGTAAAACCACTCATAGTTTTATTCACATATTTTGGTACCCAGACTTGTTTATATAACAAACCATCAGAATAAACCTTTGTACCCTTAGGAACCCAGATCTGTTTGAAGTTAACTGAATTCGTTTTATTTCCTTTTGGGATCCTAATATGTTTAAATGGTTTATTATAAAATAATTTTTCATTTTGTTTTTGTTTCAAAAATCCTTTGGAATTTTCAAAGTTCAGATTTTCAAGTCAATTCTTTTCAAAGCTGTTTAGAGGATTTTTAAAAACATTTGAATTGCGATTTTCAAAAACATTTGTTTTCCCAAATCCAAGACCATGTTTATTTCCAATAGAATTTTGGTTTATTCAACAACTTTTCACTATTAGAAAATTTAGTCAAAGTTGACTCTAGTCGTTGAATTTTGAATTTAAGATCACCGTTCTCTTTTATTAAATCTAAACAGCGGTTATCAATGATCTTCCTTTCAGCATCATATTGTTTCAAAACTAAATTTTCAGATTCAAGTGATTTAATTTTGGTTTGGGATTCAGCAATTTCAAACTCAAAATGTTTTCGACTTTCAGACTCAAATTTCTTGAAATTTTCAATCTCGTTTTCAAGTTCTTTCAAAATCGAATTCGATTTCAACAAATTTTCTTTTTCAGCAATTTCAAGTTTGGAATGAATATTAGTTTTAAAAATTTCAAATTCCTTTTGCAGATGATTGTTCAAACTTGATAACTCAATCTTGTTGTTTTTTAAGATCAGAATTTCATTTTCAAACTTTTGAATAATTTTATTGAGATGAACAAGATTGGTTTCCAATTTCAAACAATTTTTGCAATCAGAATTTGAAGAATTTTTAAAATATTCAAGTTGTGATTCCAAATCATCAATTTTGCTGGTCAACTCAGAATTCCTAGATTTTAGAGATTTGTTTTTAGATTTGAGTTTATCAACAGATTTAGATAAATCAACACACATATAAACCAAATCTTCATATGAAAAATTTTCGACTTCAGCATCCATTGATTCTCCATCATCTGATCCTTCTGAATTTTCAGTTGTAAATCCTGTTAAACAGAATTCTGAATCTGAGTTGACATTCTGGGGTTTTGAGCTGTTGTCAGATTTTCCATACTTCGTATTGAGAGTATCCCAGATTTCCTGTGCAGATAAACAATGGCAGATAAGATTAAACTGTTCAGTACTAAGATAATCAAATATAATTTACATAGCACGGGTATTGAAAGTAATATCTACACTATCAAATCCATGGATAACAACATTCCAATATTTAATATTTACAGATTTTAAATAAAATTCCATTTTGGATTTCCAGTTTAAAAAATCTGCACCATCAAAAATATTTGGAATGCGACTGGACTGACTCTCTATGGATTGATAACTAGGAATCACCATTACTCTAGAGTTAACCGAATACCTGGCTCTGATACCAAATGGTGGATCTAGATTAACCCTAGAGGGGGGGTGAATAGGGTTTATCACAGTTTTTAAACTGAATTGAAAAACTGAGAGGATATTAAAATAATAAACAGATCACAGAATGCAGCAGAAATAAAAGTGCAGAAAATAAATCACACACAGATATACCCAGCTTCGGCAAAACCCTGCCTACTGCTGCATTCCTAAGGTTTCTACTAGGTGTTAATAACAAATCCCGCTTACAGACCCAGTAAACTCGCACTCCCTGCTCCTGTACTAACCCTACGCTCAAAACCGTAGACGGATCGATATCCACTCGACCAGATTCCCTGAACTATAACCCTATAATCCGTAACCCAGATTTCATAGACTCTGAAACTGACAGCCAACTCTCTGAATGATCTCCCCTAGATTTTTACAGAATTCTAGAAACTGTTTTAGACGGTTTACAAAGAAATATAAAATACAACAAAATTAAAAACAAAGTAAAACCCTAGAAAATAAAAGAGAATAATAATTCTCCCTTTAGAGAACACTTCAACTAGGTAAAAGAAAAATGGGCCGGTCCACTTTGAAATAGTTTCACCCTTTTGTTGCTGCCCGATCACTCTTCTATTCTGGGAAACAAAAATGGCGGCCAAAGGAAAATTAGGGTTTACTTATTATTGCTTCAAATCAAGATCGATTGGTGGATGATATTTGATTCTTTGAGTGTCTTCAGATTTCTGATGCTTGTGATTGATCGATTTGGGCTTGATCGAAACAACAGTGAGTAAGTTTACTCGATTCTTCAAGTTTTGATTTTCTGATTTTAGTTGCTTATTTTCGATCCATAACTGCCAGTGATGATATGGTGATTATATAGGATTTCTAATCCTTTAATTCCTCTGATTTCACATGAATGATTTCGATCTGAAATTGCGGTTACCCCTTTTTGTTTGCCCTCGATTTAATTTGAACTCTTCTGCCTTGATTGTCTTGATGAATTCTGGAAATATTTTTGAAATCATTCCATAGCTAGCTCTTCAAAATCTGCTCGGCTTGATTGAATCATGTGTGTTTCCCTGATATGTTGACTTTGTAAAAGTTGCCTCTTTTGAAATCGAAATTACCTATGAAAACTTGGTTGTTTCTTGCCAAAACTTGTGTATTTGTGAAACTGAAAATATGTCGAATTGATTTGTTTAACACTGGAAATTAAATTTCCATATATTGCCATAAACATGAATATACACATTACTGTGTATAACTGGAATGAATATTTGCCATAAGAAAATTGTTTGCAAGATAACACTTGCCAAATATGATTTGCATGATTTCTTCAAATTTGGAAAAACATTTTGCTTGATTGTTGCTCTGCTATGGGCCATTGTGATTTAATACTGGAAAAAAAAACTTTGCGGTTTTGAAAATGATTTCCTGCCTGAAATACTTGCCCTCATATAACCATTTAAGCTTTTGGCAAACTTGCCAAACATTGCTCTATGATTTCTGGAAACTATTGAATGACCAAATGATTTCTTTCCGGAATTAACAGCTTGATTAATATTGAATTGTTGAACCACTTTGTCAAACCCTTGCTGTCACATGCATGAGATAGTGATTGTGTTTATTTCTGGTCTAGTAAATCAAATCTCTTGCATTCTGGCTGGACACCATTTATGCTTCTCTGTTGTATCATAACTGTGTTTACCATCCATTTGTGTACATGCTGGCCCCTCGACGTGTTTATGGATGCTTGTACCTTGTACTGACTGAAACATTTCATGTCCATGAGCTCCATTACCAATGCTGTAGTTCCATTATATTACACATTTGTGTTCACCCATGCTCCACAATTGCTGTTCTGATCTGCTATATGTAAAAAACTGAACTAATCATCCTTGATCTTGCTGTAATCTTCACTTGAACTGGCTTATAACCTGTTTGTGCTCGGCAACTAATTGAGTTTTTGCTTTGGCTAGTGTTGTGTATATAAATACACTTGAACTTGTATGCATCTTTTTTCACTGCTGCATGAATTTGTGTTGCCTTGACCATTTTGAAACATCACCATTGCTTGACAAAAAAAACTATTGTGCAGACTTGAACACATAAATATATTTATGTACTTCATTTACTCAGTCATGCATGTTTCACTTGAACTTGTTTGCACCCTAGAACTGTTGCACCACCTATGATGTATCATGTTTTTATGCTCAAGTTCAACTTGAACCACCTTTTTGTTGCTGAGTTGATTGGACCTGACTTTGCTGGTTTTTGGTCACACTGATTTTCTATGCATGCTTTGATATGCACATCACTATATATATATGTATATATATATATGTATATATATGCATATGTATATACATATATATATGTATGTATATTTATATACATATATGCATATGTATATATATGGTCTGTGTCTCTGACCATGTACATTTGTGCTGAGCTATTTGCATTTGCTGCCATGTCGACGCTTGTACATTTGATTTTATACTTGAGCTTTTCTTTGAAAATTGTTTGAGCTCTCGACCATATTCACATGCACTGAGTTGAGATGGTCCTTATGGCTACTCCTCAGATGCATACTGATTGGCGTGGCAGTGCACACGTGTATATCTATACACGTGTGTATATGCAGTCGATCAGAAAATTTCCTATCCCTGTACATATACAAACTGTGTGCCTAGGCACAGATGAATTAGATCAAGTCATGAAAAATGATGAGAAACACACCGAAATCTGAGGCAAATAAAATTTTAAAAATAAAATTTATATTCGCTTGTATTTAGAATATTATTTCTGTACCAGATACTGTGTGTGTGTGTTTCTGTGACAGGTAAGCATGAAGATGATGACTTGACTGACGGACAACAATGAGCTGGACTGACAGTGAAGATTGTGAAGACAGAAGATCGACAGAAGTCTAAGAGACAGTGTCTATGAATGTAAATGTATCAGTAACTGTATATGGATATGAAAATGTAAAAACAGTGATTGTATATAAATATGAGATGTATAGACAGAGTGTTGTATTGATGAGCTGTGTAACAAAAGAAATTGTATATGGAAGAATTTTATTTCAGTGAATTACAATGATGAGCGAATAGTGGAGTTGTAAATCTATACTGTTAAATATTGAAATAAAATATTATATTTAAATAAAATACTGTGTGAATATTTGAATTTCTGTACAGTCGTATTCTATTTAAATATAAATATTATATTCCAGTCTGTGAAATATATATGAAACAGTACAGCAACAAACACATTTAAAATAATATATATTTGGTTGTTATCATCAAACAAAAATCATATAACTGTGTATACAACACCGTTATATACAACACCTGGGAGGTCGAAACGATGGTCGACCCCCAGGTCGACCTGGTCCTGGGCGGGAAATTTCCCGCCCAGCCTGTTCTGGGTTTTCAATTCAAATTTGAACTCGAATTTTCGAGCTGTTTTCGATTCTGAAAATTTCTGAAACTTCGGAGGGTCATATCTCCCTCATACGGACTCCGATTTTCGAAAACTCGGACTTGTTTTCAAGAAGAATTTCGAGACGAACGCAATGGCACAAACCGTTTCCCTTGATTATTATATTAAAAATTAATTCTGCCTTGATATATGGTTTTAACATGTTATTAAAATTTGGGTTGCTACAACCGCCACCGCTGTTATTCTGTCCCCTACCCCCTCGCCTCCGACCATCCATTCCCCCAGCGCCACCGCTTCTCGTTCAAAACCCCTCCTTGATCGAAAGTAGCCGCCGCCCCTTCCAGAGCACACCACCGCCGCTGCGACACCCTACCACCTTATCGACCACCAGCGCACCATCCGCCACCTCCTGCGCCGCCTGTAAGTTTTTATATATTTATTTGTTCTTATTTGTTTAATGTAATTAGTTTTATAAGAATTAAAAAAATTAGTTTTATATAAGATACCGGTGAATAAAGATTGGATTTTTAAAAACAAGAAAAATGAGATTTTTAAATAACAAAACGATTTGATTTTTGAAACAAAAAGATTTGATTTTCTATATAATAGAGAATATAAAAATATTATTTTTATATGAGTAGCAAATTAAAAATAGGATTTTTATATATTTAGCAATATCAAAAATGCGATCTTTTATATATATATATAGCGAAGAAAAAAATGTGGTTTTTAAATATATAAACGTCATATTAAAAATGTGATTTTTAATATGAACAGCATAGCAAAGTTTGCATTGGAATTTCGGGCAAATCCAGACAGCTCAGAAATTCAGAAATAGAAATGGAGGAGTGGAATTCAAAGGTGAGTACTCTTTCACTGAATTCTTTGTACAATTATGTATTTTATAATTGCATATATGAATTGCTCTCCGTCGTCCATAGACCATGGACGACTTGTTTGGTTGTGTGTTTGGATTGATTTGTTTGTGTGGATTTGGTTTGTGATGTGGAATGGAAAATAGAATATTCATGTGTTAAATAAAGTAAAATATTCATGTGTTGAAATAAAATAAATATTCATTTACAAATCGGACGATTTGTTTATGTACACTCATTTGACTGATATGGATTGGACCGATAAATGTTACATATCGCCCAACTGCTGCACAATTAAAATATATGCGTTTGTTGATTGAAACCCCATACGGGTATTGGGATGATATTTGACGTACACTAATCCCAATTGTTTAGTGGTATGTCAATCGATTTGTTGACAGGCTTTATAAGCGTTAATTGTTTATATTTAATGCTTATACAGTTGTAAATTACACTCTGGATGATGGTTGATTGTTTATCAAGATTGTTATATACATGTGTTGTATGAAATCCATATAAATAAAATTATATGGTAATTGGCCGTGTCTGATTTCAGTTCAGAAAGAATGAATATTTTAAAATAATGTTAAAATAATGAATATCTTAAAATAATATTCACTAAAAGATCAAAATCTGATTTTGATGTCCGATTTAGGATGGACACGAAAATATTTAAATATATAAAGTCGTGTTGATTAGATTAACGCCATTTTGACGTGAATGTTATTTATATCGATTTTATTCATTTTTATAATGAATATCGAAAAGGAAGTGATTTCAAAATCTAATGTTTTGAAAATACTATCATTTATATATCGATGATATGGAATATTCAATTTTTATTTGAAATTGAATATGAAGTTGAAATCGTTTTGAAAATGAATTTAAAATGATTTATAAAATGCATTTTAAATGGAAATCGACGAAATATATATAATACATATATTATATATGTAACGACCCGTATTTTGGCCGATTAATTTTAAATACTTAATATTATTTTAAATATTGAATTAATAATATAAAAGAAATTTTATATTGAATTGTCGATTTATAATCGATATACAATTTATTTTGAATAAATATAATCATTGTAATATGAAATATAATTCAAATCGAAGTCAAAAACTGAATTAAAACAATTCAGATGATCAATACTAATTGTATTTGAATATGGACAATAATAAGAATATTTTACTACCAGCGATTTGATCAGTTTTAAATTTAAATTATATTATATTAATTTAATATGGTATATACATTGAAAATTAAATATAAAAATATATTCAGTTCAGTTCAGAATAATGCAATAACATTTAAATGTTGGTCTGTACGCTAAAATAGCGGTTCGTGGTTTAAACTAATGGACCCCGAGATATTTGATTGTGGATAGGTTCGAAATCAAATCAGAATCTGTTTTAAAAGAATAAAGATCTCTTTAATCAAATTGATATGTATTTAAAAAGGGTAAAAATCTCTTTATTTCAAATCGCATTAAATAGAAATCAAGTCGAAATTTATTACGTTGTACCTAACCCTACTATTCCTTCCTCCTGAAGTATCCACCTTTATATAAATCGCAACTGTAACACCCCGTAATTTTATAACATTAAAATTCACAAATTAAAGTATACTTAATTTTTAGAAAAGAATTAAGTGAAATGGGTTGCGCAGAGAAATATATATATATTGATATATATATATATAAATTAAAAATTAAATAATTAAATATGCGAAAAAGTTCAAAACAGCGAATTGGGAGGGGAAATAACCGAACGGGCCCATTTTTGAGGTCGACCCAAGCCCTGCTGGGTCGACTAGGTGTTAATCCAGGGTGTTTGGCTGTCAACACGTGGGCCGATTCGCTCAAATGCAGATTTTGCATTTGATTGGTTCTCATGGTTCATGGTTAATCTAATGGTCCTAAATAACTTCCTACACCTATAAATACATCCTAATGCTAACCCTAAACCTAATTAAAATAGAATAGTTACCGTCATACCATCACCATGGAAATCAATGGAGCCGCCGCCAACAAAGAAAGAAGAAAAGCAAATTCAATTCTAATTCTCTCAACCCTAAAGCAAAGCAAAACTCTCTCTTTTCTTCTCTAAATTGTGAGTATGATGATCTTAACAAGATTATTATCATTTTAATTAGGTTGAGTTATGAATGGATTATGAGTAGATGATGTGAATTATCATATATGTTGTTGTAAACCCCTTTTTCTATCATGTATATTGTAAATCCAATGTTATGTGATGATGATATCTTATATGTTGTAAATCATGCTATGATGATGTTATGTATGTTGAAAGTTTCTATGATAAGTTGTGATGAACCATACATGTTAAAAAGGCCATGATGTTACCATCTATGCTAGTTAGTTCATATTAATTAAATCATCATGTTTGGGTTATGTTGATCTATATAACAAGTCACATATGCAAGTTAGATTGATTAGAAAAGTTATGAACATATGCCAAGATATCTATTATGACATCTAGAATTATGCTATGACATATGTGATATCCTATGCTAGTTCACACCATCATTATGTTGCCTAAAAACCCCATATGCAAGTTTATGTATAGATTCGGACTATGATCATATCATGTAAATTGAGACATTTAACAAGTTGACACCTTTTGATCCTTAACATGTGTAGTTTATGCAAGTTTCACCCCTATTATGATTTGATTTATTTTAATTGTCTATATGTTGTGATAATTTATCTTTGTGCTAGGTGTTAGACTATACAAGTCTAGCCTATATTATGCGTTGAATAAGCGAACGTATAAACGTGGGGTATGGGTAATATTAAGGATTTAATATTAAAAAGTTGGGGTGCAATTGATATGATTTTGCATGCCATAAGTGGATGGCCATAATTGAGTCAATTATGGACATCATTAAAAGTTGACTTAATTAATAATTTGAATAGGGAATTATTAAAACTGGGGTAAAAGATTTTAAGTGTTAATCAATGCTTAGGACATGAGGTTGGACTCGTTTGTGACATAAACCTGCCCGGACCCGCCCGGCAAATCCAGTGGTCACAAATGTCAGCCCAATGTGAGAGGTCCTAGGCCTAAACTAAAGCATAACGGTTGTAAAGACACGAGGTTAGACTCTTTTATGGTGTAAGACTGCCCGGACCCGCCCGGCAAATCCAGCTGCCATAAATTCCAGTCTAATGTGAGAGGTCTTTATGAGGTTATGGCCTGAATGAATTAAGAAATACTTAACTCGATAAACATGTAAGGTGGACATGGGGGTTAGGTAGGTGCCTTGGGTGGCATGAAGAAACTAGGCGGTGCCCTTAGTGGCATGTGAAATACAATTAGTAAGACTTAACCAAACACACATGTAAATGAACATGACTAATTGGGTTAAGTGGGATATACTAGTGACAAGCTTAGGTGGGTAGCTTGTGGGGGGCCATTTCGACTAGTATCCCAAACGTATCTTTGTGGGCTCGACCCAAGTCGAGGACGGGACACGCATGCTGGGTTCGACTGTAAGAGGCCAAAACGGGGAGCGGTGGCAACGCAAGTCCAACGGGTTTCGTATGCGTGTGTGGACCCGGGCTGGTAGGTAAGACGTTGTTGCATCGTGTAGGTATAAGCCATGTATTCTCAAGTTGTATCGGGTTGCCACTTTAGGGGAGTGATACACCCCACTGTGGGGCCAGCACAGGTATCTACGAGTAAGGAGCCGATCAAAAGTGGGTAGTGGGGTACACCTAGTGGAGATAGGGGCAGACAACACCTATGTAGTCAGCTAGGGGTACGTAAGGCTATTTATAAAGTTTCTGTGTGAAGCAAGTGGGATCAAACAATAGGGTGACTGGTGTGGTGTAGTGTAGTAATGTGCGGTGCAGTGTAGTAATCATTCGTTAGTAATTAGATGTGCCTTTACCGTTATCTTAAATGCTATCTTTATCTTCCTAAGAGTTCATAGACATTTACTTGTCTTCCAGCTTATGCCTTAGTCTAGTTATTTTGATAATAGTATTGTTAGAATTATCATACTCGCCAGACTTTATGTCTGACCCCCTCTATTACTATCCTTTTCCCCCCTCTAGGTCCTCAGGTTGGGCCCAGCTCTAGTGGAGTTTGATTGAATTGCTTCATCTCTCTTTGGAAAGCTTGGACCGTTGAAGTAAAGTCCAGCTTGTTATCTTTTTAATGGCTATTTATGTAATGGGATTATGTATTTTGTTTTTATGAAGATGGATATTGTACTTGGTTATGATCTATTGTTTTATGATGTAACAAACATGTTTAATTTCCGCTGCAATAAAATGAAGTTTTAGATTTCCAAGTACTATTTACTATCTGTCTTATTGTAATTTTTCTGTTCTATATTCACTTATAACCTCCATGGAAGTTAATGCATTCCCTTCGTGAGTGACATTAATGGACGTGGGGTGTTACACGTGGTATCAGAGCTTAAGGTTACCAGAACAGATAAAAATACTTTAGAAAAATAGTTATTTTTGGAAGAAGTGCTTTCAAAAACATGTTTTAATGAGAAATTTAAAGAGAAAAGTTTTTAAGAAAAAACAAAACATAATCCCCAATAGCCCATATCTTTATCTTTCGAATTCTCCATTCTGAATCTTTCCTTTTTCGTTTCAGCATGGCTGAAGATCTTAATCTACTCGACGGTGTAACGATACCAGGATGGTATAGGAGGTTATTAGAGGCTAGGGCCGCTGCAGGTCCAGCCAATGTTCCTCCACCACCAGGTGCACACGTTCCTCCTCCTCCTCCTCCTCGCGTAGATACTTTTGCAAAGACGTGCAAGGAATTCAAGGCTATGGGTGGAAAACAATTTCAAGGGTCAGAAAAGTTTGTGGAAGCTAAAGATTGGCTTAAGGAGGTGGAATAATTGCTAGAAATCTTTGAAGTAGAAGAAGGGAGGAGAGTTCGATTAGCAGCTTGGTTGATGAAGGGAGAGGCCTCGTTTTGGTGGGAGGTCACTAATGGGGAGCGTCCTGTTGACTCTTAGGCGGATTTCAGACGTAGGTTCGAGGCGAAATTTCTCTCAAGGGCCGAAGAAAATCTATATATGGAAAGGTTCTTGACATTGAAGCCAGGAAGCTCATCAGTGAAAGAATATGTCAATAAATTTAATCAGTTAGCAAGGTTTGGCTTGGACTTAGTGAACACGCCGAAGAAGAAGGCGCTGAGGTTCGTGAATGGCTTGAATGAACCATTGCAAGGGTTGGCTATGACCCACATCCCTATGGTGGCCACCTTTGAGAAGTTAGTAGAAATGACGCTTATGCATGAGGAGAAAAGCGCTAAAGCTGATAAGGCACCCGAGAAGAAGGGGGATCAGAAGAAACCACAACAGCAAAACAAGAAGGGTGGTAAAGACAATAACGGCAAGGGAAAGAAGAAATGTTTTAACTGTGGGACACCAGGCCATCTCAGCAAGGATTGCCGAAAGAAAAAGAAGACAAGCTGTTTTTATTGTGGTGATGCGGGACATTTAGTGAAGGACTGCCCAAAGAAGGGGCAGAGGGCAGGAGCTACCTCGGGAGGGCAGGTGCAGGCTCTTATGGCACCAAGGCAGGCAAGGGGACAAGTTCAGGCTCTCGCGGTCCCGCCGCTGCAAGAACGAGGTAGAACCATTTCTGTTGAGAGCTTATTTTTTCTGTTTGATCATCTTGTCCCTACCTTATTCGATTCGGGCGCATCACATTCGTTTATCTCTACATCATTAGTTGAATCACTGCACTTAAACACCAGTTTAGTAGAGGATCCCTTAGTTGTTTCGAATCCAATTGGGGGCTCAGCTTATTTGTCTATGATGTGTTTGGATTTGAAAATTTCCATACTTAGCGTTGAATTTAGATGTGACGCTTATGTGTTGGGCTTCACGGGCTATGGGCTAATTTTAGGAATGGATTGGTTATCCAGAAATGGGGCCGTTCTTGATTGTGAAAGGAGAATAGTTAGGCTCGTGACTCGCCTTGGCAACACTCTCGAAATCTTTTGTAATCCTATAAATTCTGTTATGCTAAGTTACCTAGAATCGCTTGACGCGTCTGACGAAAATCTACGATCTGTTAGAGTGGTCCGTGAATATTCGGATTTGTTTGAGGAGGTAAAGGGCTTGCCTCTGAAGCGGGAGATAGATTTTCGAATATATCTTGTGGATAATGCGAAACCAGTATCTTTGCCAGTACGCCACATGGCTCCACGTGAAAGGAGGGAACTCGGTAAGCAAGTGAAGGAGTTTCTTGAGAAGGGGCTCATAAGACGAAGTATATCGGAGTGGGCTGCTCCAGTAGTATTTGCCACGAAGGCGGATGGGTCCCTTAGACATTGTGTGGACTATAGAGAACTTAATAAGCTTACTAAGAAGAACAGACACCCACTGTCGAGGATTGACGATCTCTTCGATCAGTTAGGTAGCACCTCCGTGTTTTTGCAGTTGGACTTAGCCACTGGTTTCCATCAGTTGAGAGTGGCTGAGGATAGCATTGACAAGACTGCCTTTAGGACTCCGGACGGTTTCTATGAATGGATGGTGTTGCCCTTCGGTTTGACAAACGCCCCTGCATACTTTGTTTATTTAATGAGTAGGGTGTTTAGGGAGTACCTTAACAAATTTTTGGTAGTCTTTGTAGATGACATCTTGATCTTTTCTAAGGATGAAGAAGAGCATGCCCTACAGCTTAGGGAAGTGTTGGAGACCCTACGAGCGCATAGCCTTAAGTCTAAATTTTCTAAGTTTCACTTCTGGAGGAAGGAAGTACGGTTCTTAAGACACGTGGTTTCCAAAGAAGGGATAGCTGTAGATCCCGTGAAGGTGGTGGCCATCCAAGATTGGAAGGTTCCCAAAAATGCTACCGAAATGAGAAGTTTCTTTGGGTTGGCTTGCTACTATAGGAAGTTTATCAAAGACTTTGCAAAGATATCAGCTCCACTGACACGCTTGACGAAGAAGAACCTAGTTTTCACCTAGGACGTAGATTGTGATGATGCGTTCCAACGTTTGAAGAGAGCTTTGACTTCAGCCCCAGTCTTAGTATTGCCAGACGGGAGTAAGCCGTTTACCGTTTATACTGACGCTTGTGGGACAGGACTAGGCGCAGTCTTAATGCAAGAGGGCAGGGTAATAGCCAATGGTGGAAGGCAGTTGAGAGCACATGAGAAGAATTACCCCACACATGACCTAGAGTTGGCCGCTATTGTTTTCGCGCTTAAGTCTTGGCGTCATTATCTTCTTGGAGAGAAATTCGAACTATTCACTGACCACAGATCTTTAAAATACCTATTCTCTCAAAAGGACTTGAACTTAAGGCAGCAAAGGTGGATGGAGTTCTTAGCGTCCTACGACTTCGAAATAGCATATACCCCTGGCAAGGGTAACGTGGTGGAAGACGCCTTAAGTAGAAAAAGATTATCCTTAAGTCTTTTGTTTGTTGAGCGGCGAAGTTTAGAATTCATTTCGATGTTTGACTTTAGACCTTCCATTGACTTCGTACCCGGTTTGCTAGCATCCTTGGAGGTCAGACCTACGCTTTTGGGAAGGATTTGCGAGGCACAGCGAGATGACCCACAGTTGGTTGAGTTAGTAGAAAAACTCAAAGGAGGGGAGTCATCAAGCCATCTCTGTAGGTATACCCTAGACGATAAGGGTTGGTTACGTAGGGACAGTAGACTTTATGTAACAAAAGACGATGACCTAAGGAAGACTATTCTTGACGAAGCACATCATTCAAAGATGACCATTCATCCCGGCGGGGACAAGATGTACAAAGACATGAAGAGAGTTTACTTTTGGGCCGGCATGAAGAAAGACGTGGCCGAGTATGTCGCTAGATGCTTGGTGTGCCAACAAGTAAAAGCGGAGCAAAAGAAACCCAGTGGGTTGCTTCACCCATTGGAGGTTCCACTATGGAAATGGGAAAGCATCTCGATGGATTTCGTGGATGGATTATCGCGATCGAGGAAGGGTAACACGGGAATTTGGGTTATAGTAGATAGACTTACTAAGAGCGCCCATTTTATTCCCATGAAGAGTAAGAGGAATGCTCCATGGTTAGCTTCTGTTTATGTCCGAGAAATAGTTCGTTTGCACGGTGTTCCTTCTAGCATAGTGAGCGACCGCGATTGTGACGGCAAGGAATTTCGCTCGGTCCGAACCAGTCGCTAAACTGATCCAGGCCGTTCGAAACGCCCTATCGTTTGAGAACAGGACAAATCAGAACGCATATAAAAGAACATTTCATTGTATATTACAACAATGCATCAGATTACAAGAATATACATAGTATAAATGAATATTACACAGAAATATCAGAGATTTAAATTACATAGCAGCGGAAAATAATACAATACACAACTAGAAGAGATATACGGATACAAAGCTTTCCGGATATCGTTCCAGCTGTAAACCAGGATCCTGTGAATATAAATCTGCAAAACCAAAACTACTAGCTGCCCGTGTCAAAATAGGGGCACCCAGAGTTTAGGTCAAAACAATAAACTCCAGGTCAGTCATGGGACTGGTGTGAGAACTAAAACAGTTATTAATCTTTATTTTAAATCATTAGGTAAATCAAGGGACCACGTTGTATAACACGAAACGGGTTTCCTCCCAAGAATACTAGTGCATGAGACAAACAGCGCAATGCTAAATAAAGAAAAATGAAGCTGTTATAAGACCCAGGTCCTATCACACAATGCAACGCAAGCCGGGGGATAGGGTTTTCCCTTATAACAGCCAAAGTATGCTTGATACGTTTAAAACAAATCATTTGATACTATTATAAGTGCATAGTGTATAAAACAACTTCAAATCATAAGTATCAATCATAGGCGGCATGAATGGCCCATAACACTATGTCGCCATATATAAGTTTACAATCAAAACCGCAAATGTCGTATTGGAAGTTGGGTTATCATTTATGGTATGAACCGAGGCTAGGGGCAAGATCCTCACTGATTCGAGACTGCATAGCCCGAGTCTCAGGAACAGCCGCAACTGCCCCATGGATCCTCAGGGCCGGTCCATCGATGTGGATTATTATACCTGAGCACTACGTTTCGCCGCCCTTTGGGGCGTAAGCGAGCCAACTAAATGACTCCATCGGTTCGAGAACGACCGATCAATCCGAGGCGCCTCGCAACAGCAACAACAACATAAGTCAAACTCGTCAGGGCGTGTAAAACCACTGACGCCACTTTTAGCTAGGAGGAAACGTAGGCCCTCCCTGAGGTCCGTCTCCCGTTTTTGGTTCATACCGGGTGTGAAACTCGCGAAGTAAGCGTTACACAAAGCTACGCCACAAAGGCCATGCTTCGATCATCACCACAAGACTTTGCTTTTCAACAGAAGCCTTGATCATTTGCCACTTAGGCATGCCACACAGGCAATTCACTCAATGCGATTGATATCCATCAATATATAACCCCTGAGCTCGTACGTCTCAGAGAAGGGCGTTAAGCAAGAGAATAAATTCTCCGCCGCCAAACATATATATATTTAATAGAGATCAATCACACGGACTAAAATCCAATGTCAGACACACAGTCCATTTACAAGTCCGTTCTGGGTCCGAACGAAACCGGAGGCACCTAGTACCCCGCACATCCATCGATCTCCAAGTACGTCTGGACGATCACCAACTGTTTCCATCTTCTTAGGTGTACAGCCCAATCAAGATCATCAGTTATCACCCAAACGACGTGAAGACCTCCGGTCTTCGACCATCGTCTTCATCTTCGACTTATCGTCGTATCAGTTATTCAGAATGGGATAAACCCGGTCTTTCCGAATATCTCGCGTATATTTTAAATAAGTGTTACACAAACACAACATACGCCTCATTCCAATTCATTTGTCACTAACCGTAAATTAATCAAGAGAATAATTCCCCAAACATTAACCCCGAAGGCCGAAACCAACATCAGATCAATATCCAGAAAACCATTCTGCTTGGCTAACCGACAGTTAGTTTCTAAATTTCACATTTATAGGGAAAGGTTCCCATTAATTTTATCCAAGATAAATTTCTTGAATTTATTCTTTATTCTATTTTTGAATCTCAATTCAAACTAGTCGGGATTAACGAACCTTACCGAAGTAATCATTTGTTTTAATTTCCCAATCCCAACCTATTCATCCCATGAAGTAAAACTGGTAATACTTCATATCTAACACCACAGTGTTATCGGTAAATTCAATTACCCTTTCACGTTCAAATCTAATTAAAGATTTAACTATCGCCTGGAGCAAAACTGGTGATACTCCATTTTCGATCATTTCAATCTAATTAAAGATTCATTAAAACTCCACTTAGTTTTAATCTTCGACTGGGTTAAAGAATCAGTGTCATTTAAAAAACGGTTCACGATAAACCCAAAATCACATTCCATTAATTATCGGGTTAAAGAACAAGTGTTATTTAAAACACTGTTCACGATAAACCCAAAAATCAATATCAATTCAATTCCAATTAAACATTATTTAATTGGTACACTTCACTAAATCTAAATAAAAAGATTTAATCATTTCTCAACTGGGTTCAAGAACAGTGTTAGTGAAGACACCATTCACGACAAACCCAAATCACATTCGATATTCAATACAAGGCTCTGAATAGAAAATATATCGGCTTATATTCAATATCGAATTCTACGACCAACAAATGCCGTATTGGAAATAACGATATAAATATATCTTTCAAATTTCCATAACAACATCCGTATAATCCCGAATTCCAACATCGAAATATTCCGAAGACAATTTCGATTCAAATCCACTCCAATGCGATCATTGGAAATTTTGGTTATTTTCAAAACCATTTCAAATTCAATTTATTTATTTAAAAATAAATAGAATTATATTTCTAGTTCAAAACTAGTTCATTTCGATAAAAATCTATTTTTATCTTTTCTAATATGGAGTGTTTCATCCCAATTCTTCACAAATCATTTCTTATGATTTTACACAAATTATTATTATTTTTAATAATTTTATCAAGGCCCGTACAGTCGATTTCCATCAATGGCCATCGAACTGCACTTACAGCGACCTTTTTCGAATTTGATTTGGACATATTTCCAAATCCAACCGTTAGATTTTAAATTTCTAATATTCATTAGAAAGCTCTTTTCGATACGAACCCAACGGTTCCGGTTTTAGGAGAATCCGACGGTCGGATCTCCCGTAATGTCCGTTTGAAATAAACGGTCGAAATTCACGAACTGCCGCGGCGCGGCGCGTTCTATTCAGGCCATTATATTATATATATAATATATATAATATATACTTTGTCGATTTCCATTTAAAACGAATTATATAAATAGTTTTAAAATCGTTTCAAAAGCTATTTCAACTTCCTTTTCAATTCAAACCAAATTTGAATTCTTCTTTATAAATTCGTTTTAAAATTCATTTCTATTCAATTCAAATTTTAATTCAATTTGAATTCATTTCAATTCGCTTTCAATTCAATTCGAATTCGTTTTCAATTCAATTCATTTCGAAATCGTTTTCAATTCAATTTATTTTGAAATCGTTTTCAATTCAATTCATTTCGAAATCGTTTTCAATTCAATTCATTTCGAAATCGTTTTCAATTCAGTTCATTTCGAAATCGTTAAAATCGATATAAATATCGTTCACGTCAAAAATGGCGTCAAACTAATCAACACGGCTTCATAAATTTCTATTTTCAAATATTTCTTTTTCAAAATAGTTGTTATTATCAAAATATTTCGTTCAACACATGACCAATCTCAAGGGATGAGTACTGTCAACACATGAACTTTTATTTTATATCGATAAAGATGTAAATTTTATTACTAAAATATTTCGTTCAACACATGACCAATCTCAATGGATGAGTACTGTCAACACATGAACTTTTATTTTATATCGATAAAGATGTAAATTTTATTACTAAAATATTTCGTTCAACACATGACCAATCTCAATGGATGAGTACTGTCAACACATGAACTTTTATTTTATAATATTCTTTATTTTTCAAATTGGAATGAGGCCCAATCAATTACCATATAAAGTTAATTATATGGATTTTCATACATTACACACATATAATAGCATTGAAAAATAATCAACCATCAACCAAAGTGCACTACACTGTATAAGAATCAAATATAGATATCTAACGCTTATAACAGCCTGTCAATCAATCGATCGACATATTTAATCAATCAGGATGAGTGAACTTCAAATTTCATCCCAACACCCGTGTGGGGTTTCAAACAATCAAACGCATATTTTATCTGTGCAGTTGGGCGATGTGTAAAATTTATCGACCCAATCAATGTCCTTCAAATAGGTGTACATAAACAAACCGTCTGGTTTGTAAATGAATATTTATTTATTCACATTCGCGTTAAAAATTATATTTTTAACGATAAAACATTTTATTCCAACATATGAATTTCTATTCAGTTCATTCTTTAAATAAAATGATATTTTTATTTTTCTAACTTATTTTAGAAAATTTCGGCGGCATAACGGCACGATACTAGAAACGGGACGAGGCCTAGCCTTATCCCCGGTCTAGTGAAGGCCCACGCCATTCACACATCAATCAAATCAATTCATTTCACCACACAATTCAATTTCAATCAAATAATCTAACTAATTTTTGCAATCAAACAAACAAGTCCATGGTCTGTGGACGATTGTGTCGGGTGCTACTAAGCACCGTCTGCATCCTAGTATATATATATAACTAGAGAAAAGAAAGTGAAAGGTGAGAAATTCTCACTTATTGCTATCCTAGCTCCACGACACTTCTAATGCAGGAAATCTTCGCCAACTCGCCTTTTTGTCGCTTTCGCCCGTATTCTCTACATATGTAAAAATCGAATTTTTACTTTGCTATTCAATAAATAAAAATCATATTTTTATTTCGAAGTTCAATATATAAAAATCATATTTTTATTTCGAAGTTCAATATATAAAAATCATATTTTTATTTCGAAGTTCCATATATAAAAATCATATTTTTATTTCGAAGTTCCATATATAAAAATCATATTTTTATTTCGAAGTTCAATATATAAAAATCATATTTTTATTTCGAAGTTCCATATATAAAAATCATATTTTTATTTCGAAGTTCAATATATAAAAATCATATTTTTATTTTTTTTCAAAACAAAGTATATTTTCCTATTTTCAAAACAATTTTAAACTGAATTTAAACTGAATTTTAAACTGTATTTAAACTGTTAAAAACTGATTTTTAAAACTGCTTAAAACTGATTTTTTAAAATTGCTTAAAACTGATTTTTAAAATTGCTTAAAACTGATTTTTAAAATTGCTTAAAACTGATTTTAAAAATTGTTTAAAACTGATTTTTTAAAATTGTTTAAAACTGATTTTAAAAACTTAAGAAGAATAAATAAAAATAATACCTTTTCTCTGTTTAAACCCCCTCTTTAATCATCTTCTATAGTCAATTACTGGAAACCGTTTGAACCCATTCCTTGCCGTCGTTGACCGACCACCGCTCCTCCCATGACCGCCCTGGCGTCGATCACCACCCACCACCTGAACTGGCTTCGCGAGCTCCACCGGCGCCACCCCCATTTGGCCAACTCGAAGTTCCCCTTGGCCCAGAAATTCGCCGCTAACGCCTCCGCTTCTCGAACAAAATCCAGCCCGATTACTCCACTAGTGCCCATCACCACCATTCATTATATTGAGCTCGTGATGCTCTTTCATTTGCTTCCGGACCCACTGATTTTCATTGACTGACGAGGGAGATCGGGAGGGAGGAAGAACGGGGCGATTTGCATCGCTGATTTAATACAGCGGCGGCTAGGGTCTCTGAAAGGGTGTGGGGGTGGTATTTGTATTAAGTTTATATTATATTTTATTATTTTAAAACCAAAATACCCTCATATCAATACGAACTCAAAATCGCGCCCAACGACTGTTGCCCCTAGCTAAATACCCCCATTCCGAACACAATGGGATATGTATCGTAGGCTGATTCGACTGTTACTATCAGTTTCCGTTAAATTTACATTTAAATCTTTATATTGAATTTTAAACGTACATTTCAAATTACCGGGGGCACATACTAACTAGAAAAATTCCAGAAAAATATTTTCTAGCTTCGTATTGACGATACGGTCCTAACAAAACTAGTTTCGTCGAATTCTGAGACCGTTGGAAAAATGGCCAATTTCCAGTCGATTAAAATCAACTGAAACTGGTCAAACGCGTTTTCCTTTGCCACGCTCACATATCGATTCGAAAAATTATGAAATTTGAAACCTAGCAATAACTCCACATCCCGGACCCAACAAAACAGGTTTCGTCGAAATCCGAGGTCGTTTGCAAAATGTCCATTTTTAAGGGCCTGAATTCCATAGCGACTATTCAGAATTTTCAACTGGACATATCTTTTGATTCCCGCTACGAACTTTTGATTTTTCGGATTCGTTGGAAAGATATTCACTATTAGATTCCATTATTTTTGGTATCACTAAAATCCGGATTGTTTTGCACCCGGTACATTCAATTGAAGTTTGAAATCGAATTATCGAACTACCGCGCCATTTTCAATTCCTTTTATAATTATATATAAATATTTATATTCTAACGACGACGTATATAATATATACGTTCTAATATATTCAAAAATAAATTTCTCGTCGATATTATTTAAAATAATTCATTTTAAATAATCAAAATACGCTAAAATTGCCAAAATAAAAATTTTAAACTAGCCCAGATTTTCGGGTTGTTACAATCTCCCCCACTTAAAACTTTTCGTCCCCGAAAAGGAACAAAGTCGAAAGTGGTTTGATTAATCAACTCTACGCTCGATCTGGCTTTCATTCTCCAACTTTTCAGTTTTTGAGAATTTTCTAAAATTTCAAAAATTTGGCTAACACCCTAAATTTTCGAAAATTTTTGCCATAACCTCCCCTACACCGGGAGCATCGGGGAATTTCAAATAGCTTCCCCGGTCCTTCAGATCTCAAAAAGAAAAAGAAAAAGCCAAGCGGCTAGCCAATAGGCTCACAAAATCATCATCACCCAAACAAAACAGTAAATTATGTAGTAAACATGTACCTATTTGTCGGGCAAACAAATTTTATTCTCTGCTCTAGCCTCCTTGCTATGACCTGTTCAATGATATATATGTATATGCAAGCAAATGCGACCAATCTTCAATACAGTTCAATATTTGATTTAATTAGGCTAAATGGCTAAAAATTATCAAACAAATAAACATACAACACAAACATCAATCAATTAGTGAATTAGAGTTTCAAATTCATAATTTTGATACATATACAAAAAATCATGTTTTTGATGCCTAATCACAACAATAGGCCCTATCTAATTTTGGTTCTCACACCAGTCAATAGGAAATATATAGATATCACACCTTCGAAACTCGAACATAAACGTTGATGATGCGATCGCTATCATCAATACCATCTTCGGGCGACTAGAGTGTTATGCTATATCTATCCAATATATTAAAACTTCGAATACACGCGGATTAGACGTATACGCAAAATCTATATATACTGGATTGTCCACATCTATATAAATAAATAATCAAATACGAATAATTGATTTTAAATTTTCAAAACAAAAATTTGTTTTCACTTTCAAAAATATACTCTTCACACTCGTTCTAGGATACTACTGATCCCATCTCTAACGAGTCATTCTCATTGGATATTACTAATCCAATATCTGATGAATTCTTTCGTACGGTTCTAATGTGTCTTGTTCTCTAGCTTTGTAAACCAAAGCTCTGATACCAACTGTGACGGCAAGGAATTTCGCTCGGTCCGAACCAGTCGCTAAACCGATCCAGGCCGTTCGAAACGCCCTATCGTTTGAGAACAGGACAAATCAGAACGCATATAAAAGAACATTTCATTGTATATTACAACAATGCATCAGATTACAAGAATATACAGAGTATAAATGAATATTACACAGAAATATCAGAGATTTAAATTACATAGCAGCGGAAAATAATACAATACACAACTAGAAGAGATATACGGATACAAAGCTTTCCGGATATCGTTCCAGCTGTAAACCAGGATCCTTTGAATATAAATCTGCAAAACCAAAACTACTAGCTGCCGTGTCAAAATAGGGGCACCCAGAGTTTAGGTCAAAACAATAAACTCCAGGTCAGTCATGGGACTGGTGTGAGAACTAAAACAGTTATTAATCTTTATTTTAAATCATTAGGTAAATCAAGGGACCACGCCGTATAACACGGAACGGGTTTCCTCCCAAGAATACCAGTGCATGAGACAAACAGCGCAATGCTAAATAAAGAAAAATGAAGCTGTTATAAGACCCAGGTCCTATCACACAATGCAACGCAAGCCGGGGGATAGGGTTTTCCCTTATAACAGCCAAAGTATGCTTGATACGTTTAAAACAAATCATTTGATACTATTATAAGTGCATAGTGTATAAAACAACTTCAAATCATAAGTATCAATCATAGGCGGCATGAATGGCCCATAACACTATGTCGCCATATATAAGTTTACAATCAAAACCGCAAATGTCGTATTGGAAGTTGGGTTATCATTTATGGTATGAACCGAAGCTAGGGGCAAGATCCTCACTGATTCGAGACTGCCTAGCCCGAGTCTCAGGAACAGCCGCAACTGCCCCATGGATCCTCAGGGCCGGTCCACCGATGTGGATTATTATACCTGAGCACTACGTTTCGCCGCCCTTTGGGGCGTAAGCGAGCCAACTAAATGACTCCATCGGTTCGAGAACGAACGATCAATCAGAGGCGCCTCGCAACAGCAACAACAACATAAGTCAAACTCGTCAGGGCGTGTAAAACCACTGACGCCACTTTTAGCTAGGAGGAAACGTAAGCCCTCCCTGAGGTCCGTCTCCCGTTTTTGGTTCATACCGGGTGTGAAACTCGCGAAGTAAGCGTTACACAAAGCTACGCCACAAAGGCCGTGCTTCGATCATCACCACAAGACTTTGCTTTTCAACAGAAGCCTTGATCATTTTCCACTTAGGCATGCCACACAGGCAATTCACTCCATGCGATTGATATCCATCAATATATAACCCCTGAGCTCGTACGTCTCAGAGAAGGGCGTTAAGCAAGAGAATAAATTCTCCGTCGCCAAACAGATATATATTTAATAGAGATCAATCACACGGACTAAAATCCAATGTCAGACACACAGTCCATTTACAAGTCCGTTCTGGGTCCGAACGAAACCGGAGGCACCTAGTACCCCGCACATCCATCGATCTCCAAGTACGTCTGGACGATCACCAACTGTTTCCATCTTCTTGGGTGTACAGCCCAATCAAGATCATCAGTTATCACCCAAACGACGTGAAGACCTCCGGTCTTCGACCATCGTCTTCATCTTCGACTTATCGTCGTATCAGTTATTCAGAATGGGATAAACCCGGTCTTTCCGAATAACTCGCGTATATTTTAAATAAGTGTTACACAAACACAACATACGCCTCATTCCAATTCATTAGTCACTAACCGTAAATTAATCAAGAGAATAATTCCCCAAACATTAACCCCGAAGGCCGAAACCAACATCAGATCAATATCCAGAAAACCATTCTGCTTGGCTAACCGACAGTTAGTTTCTAAATTTCACATTTATAGGGAAAGGTTCCCATTAATTTTATCCAAGATAAATTTCTTGAATTTATTCTTTATTCTATTTTTGAATCTCAATTCAAACTAGTCGGGATTAACGAACCTTACCAAAGTAATCATTTGTTTTAATTTCCCAATCCCAACCTATTCATCCCATGAAGTAAAACTGGTAATACTTCATATCTAACACCACAGTGTTATCGGTAAATTCAATTACCCTTTCACGTTCAAATCTAATTAAAGATTTAACTATCGCCTGGAGCAAAACTGGTGATACTCCATTTTCGATCATTTCAATCTAATTAAAGATTCATTAAAACTCCACTTAGTTTTAATCTTCGACTGGGTTAAAGAATCAGTGTCATTTAAAACACGGTTCACGATAAACCCAAAATCACATTCCATTAATTATCGGGTTAAAGAACAAGTGTTATTTAAAACACTGTTCACGATAAACCCAAAAATCAATATCAATTCAATTCCAATTAAACATTATTTAATTGGTACACTTCACTAAATCTAAATAAAAAGATTTAATCATTTCTCAACTGGGTTCAAGAACAGTGTTAGTGAAGACACCATTCACGACAAACCCAAATCACATTCGATATTCAATACAAGGCTCTGAATAGAAAATATATCGGCTTATATTCAATATCGAATTCTACGACCAACAAATGCCGTATTGGAAATAACGATATAAATATATCTTTCAAATTTCCATAACAACATCCGTATAATCCCGAATTCCAACATCGAAATATTCCGAAGACAATTTCGATTCAAATCCACTCCAATGCGATCATTGGAAATTTTGGTTATTTTCAAAACCATTTCAAATTCAATTTATTTATTTAAAAATAAATAGAATTATATTTCTAGTTCAAAACTAGTTCATTTCGATAAAAATCTATTTTTATCTTTTCAAATATGGAGTGTTTCATCCCAATTCTTCACAAATCATTTCTTATGATTTTACACAAATTATTATTATTTTTAATAATTTTATCAAGGCCCGTACAGTCGATTTCCATCAATGGCCATCGAACTGCACTTACAGCGACCTTTTTAGAATTTGATTTGGACATAATTCCAAATCCAACCGTTAGATTTTAAATTTCTAATATTCATTAGAAAGCTCTTTTCGATACGAACCCAACGGTTCCGGTTTTAGGAGAATCCGACGGTCGGATCTCCCGTAATGTCCGTTTGAAATAAACGGTCGAAATTCACGAACTGCCGCGGCGCGGCGCATTCTATTCAGGCCATTATATTATATATATAATATATATAATATATACTTCGTCAATTTCCATTTAAAACGAATTATATAAATAGTTTTAAAATCGTTTCAAAAGCTATTTCAACTTCCTTTTCAATTCAAATCAAATTTGAATTCTTCTTTATAAATTCGTTTAAAAATTCATTTCTATTCAATTCAAATTTTAATTCAATTTGAATTCATTTCAATTCGCTTTCAATTCAATTCGAATTCGTTTTCAATTCAATTCATTTCGAAATCGTTTTCAATTCAATTCATTTTGAAATCGTTTTCAATTCAATTCATTTCGAAATCGTTTTCAATTCAATTCATTTCGAAATCGTTTTCAATTCAGTTCATTTCGAAATCGTTAAAATCGATATAAATATCGTTCACGTCAAAAATGGCGTCAAACTAATCAACACGGCTTCATAAATTTCTATTTTCAAATATTCTATTTCAAATATTTCTTTTTCAAAATAGTTGTTATTATCAAAATATTTCGTTCAACACATGACCAATCTCAAGGGATGAGTACTGTCAACACATGAACTTTTATTTTATATCGATAAAGATGTAAATTTTATTACTAAAATATTTCGTTCAACACATGACCAATCTCAATGGATGAGTACTGTCAACACATGAACTTTTATTTTATATCGATAAAGATGTAAATTTTATTACTAAAATATTTCGTTCAACACATGACCAATCTCAATGGATGAGTACTGTCAACACATGAACTTTTATTTTATAATATTCTTTATTTTTCAAATTGGAATGAGGCCCAATCAATTACCATATAAAGTTAATTATATGGATTTTCATACATTACACACATATAATAGCATTGAAAAATAATCAACCATCAACCAAAGTGCACTACACTGTATAAGCATCAAATATAGATATCTAACGCTTATAACAGCCTGTCAATCAATCGATCGACATATTTAATCAATCAGGATGAGTGAACTTCAAATTTCATCCCAACACCCGTGTGGGGTTTCAAACAATCAAACGCATATTTTATCTGTGCAGTTGGGCGATGTGTAAAATTTATCGACCCAATCAATGTCCTTCAAATAGGTGTACATAAACAAACCGTCTGGTTTGTAAATGAATATTTATTTATTCACATTCGCGTTAAAAATTATATTTTTAACGATAAAACATTTTATTCCAACATATGAATTTCTATTCAGTTCATTCTTTAAATAAAATGATATTTTTATTTTTCTAACTTATTTTAGAAAATTTCGGCGGCATAACGGCACGATACTAGAAACGGGACGAGGCCTAGCCTTATCCCCGGTCTAGTGAAGGCCCACGCCATTCACACATCAATCAAATCAATTCATTTCACCACACAATTCAATTTCAATCAAATAATCTAACTAATTTTTGCAATCAAACAAACAAGTCCATGGTCTGTGGACGATTGTGTCGGGTGCTACTAAGCACCGTCTGCATCCTAGTATATATATATATATAACTAGAGAAAAGAAAGTGAAAGGTGAGAAATTCTCACTTATTGCTATCCTAGCTCCACGGCACTTCTAATGCAGGAAATCTTCGCCAACTCGCCTTTTTGTCGCTTTCGCCCGTATTCTCTACATATGTAAAAATCGAATTTTTACTTTGCTATTCAATAAATAAAAATCATATTTTTATTTCGAAGTTCAATATATAAAAATCATATTTTTATTTCGAAGTTCAATATATAAAAATCATATTTTTATTTCGAAGTTCCATATATAAAATTCATATTTTTATTTCGAAGTTCAATATATAAAAATCATATTTTTATTTCGAAGTTCCATATATAAAAATCATATTTTTATTTCGAAGTTCAATATATAAAAATCATATTTTTATTTTTTTTCAAAACAAAGTATATTTTCCTATTTTCAAAACAATTTTAAACTGAATTTAAACTGTTAAAAACTGATTTTTAAAACTGCTTAAAACTGATTTTTTAAAATTGCTTAAAACTGATTTTTAAAATTGCTTAAAACTGATTTTTAAAATTGCTTAAAACTGATTTTAAAAATTGTTTAAAACTGATTTTTTAAAATTGTTTAAAACTGATTTTAAAAACTTAAGAAGAATAAATAAAAATAATACCTTTTCTCTGTTTAAACCCCCTCTTTAATCATCTTCTATAGTCAATTACTGGAAACCGTTTGAACCCATTCCTTGCCGTCGTTGACCGACCACCGCTCCTCCCATGACCGCCCTGGCGTCGATCGCCACCCACCACCAGAACTGGCTTCGCGAGCTCCACCGGCGCCACCCCCCTTTGGCCAACTCGAAGTTCCCCTTGGCCCAGAAATTCGCCGCTAACGCCTCCGCTTCTCGAACAAAATCCAGCCCGATTACTCCACTAGTGCCCATCACCACCATTCATTATATTGAGCTCGTGATGCTCTTTCATTTGCTTCCGAACCCACTGATTTTCATTGACTGACGAGGGAGATCGGGAGGGAGGAAGAACAGGGCGATTTGCATCGCTGATTTAATACAGCGGCGGCTAGGGTCTCTGAAAGGGTGTGGGGGTGGTATTTGTATTAAGTTTATATTATATTTTATTATTTTAAAACCAAAATACCCTCATATCAATACGAACTCAAAATCGCGCCCAACGACTGTCGCCCCTAGCTAAATACCCCCATTCCGAACACAATGGGATATGTATCGTAGGCTGATTCGACTGTTACTATCAGTTTCCGTTAAATTTACATTTAAATCTTTATATTGAATTTTAAACGTACATTTCAAATTACCGGGGGCACATACTAACTAGAAAAATTCCAAAAAAATATTTTCTAGCTTCGTATTGACGATACGGTCCTAACAAAACTAGTTTCGTCGAATTCTGAGACCGTTGGAAAAATGGCCAATTTCCAGTCGATTAAAATCAACTGAAACTGGTCAAACGCGTTTTCCTTTGCCACGCTCACATATCGATTCGAAAAATTATGAAATTTGAAACCTAGCAATAACTCCACATCCCGGACCCAACAAAACGGGTTTCGTCGAAATCCGAGGTCGTTTGCAAAATGTCCATTTTTAAGGGCCTGAATTCCATAGCGACTATTCAGAATTTTCAACTGGACATATCTTTTGATTCCCGCTACGAACTTTTGATTTTTCGGATTCGTTGGAAAGATATTCACTATTAGATTCCATTATTTTTGGTTTCACTAAAATCCGGATTGTTTTGCACCCGGTACATTCAATTGAAGTTTGAAATCGAATTATCGAACTACCGCGCCATTTTCAATTCCTTTTATAATTATATATAAATATTTATATTCTAACGACGACGTATATAATATATACGTTCTAATATATTCAAAAATAAATTTCTCGTCGATATTATTTAAAATAATTCATTTTAAATAATCAAAATTCGCTAAAATTGCCAAAATAAAAATTTTAAACTAGCCCAGATTTTCGGGTTGTTACAATCTCCCCCACTTAAAACTTTTCGTCCCCGAAAAGGAACAAAGTCGAAAGTGGTTTGATTAATCAACTCTACGCTCGATCTGGCTTTCATTCTCCAACTTTTCAGTTTTTGAGAATTTTCTAAAATTTCAAAAATTTGGCTAACACCCTAAATTTTCGAAAATTTTTGCCATAACCTCCCCTGCACCGGGAGCATCGGGGAATTTCAAATAGCTTCCCCGGTCCTTCAGATCTCAAAAAGAAAAAGAAAAAGCCAAGCGGCTAGCCAATAGGCTCACAAAATCATCATCACCCAAACAAAACAGTAAATTATGTAGTAAACATGTACCTATTTGTCGGGCAAACAAATTTTATTCTCTGCTCTAGCCTCCTTGCTATGACCTGTTCAATGATATATATGTATATGCAAGCAAATGCGACCAATCTTCAATACAGTTCAATATTTGATTTAATTAGGCTAAATGGCTAAAAATTATCAAACAAATAAACATACAACACAAACATCAATCAACTAGTGAATTAGAGTTTCAAATTCATAATTTTGATACATATACAAAAAACCATGTTTTTGATGCCTAATCACAACAATAGGCCCTATCTAATTTTGGTTCTCACACCAGTCAATAGGAAATATATAGATATCACACCTTCGAAACTCGAACATAAACGTTGATGATGCGATCGCTATCATCAATACCATCTTCGGGCGACTAGAGTGTTATGCTATATCTATCCAATATATTAAAACTTCGAATACACGCGGATTAGACGTATACGCAAAATCTATATATACTGGATTGTCCACATCTATATAAATAAATAATCAAATACGAATAATTGATTTTAAATTTTCAAAACAAAAATTTGTTTTCACTTTCAAAAATATACTCTTCACACTCGTTCTAGGATACTACTGATCCCATCTCTAACGAGTCATTCTCATTGGATATTACTAATCCAATATCTGATGAATTCTTTCGTACGGTTCTATTGTGTCTTGTTCTCTAGCTTTGTAAACCAAAGCTCTGATACCAACTGTGACGGCAAGGAATTTCGCTCGGTCCGAACCAGTCGCTAAACCGATCCAGGCCGTTCGAAACGCCCTATCGTTTGAGAACAGGACAAATCGGAACGCATATAAAAGAACATTTCATTGTATATTACAACAATGCATCAGATTACAAGAATATACAGAGTATAAATGAATATTACACAGAAATATCAGAGATTTAAATTACATAGCAGCGGAAAATAATACAATACACAACTAGAAGAGATATACGGATACAAAGCTTTCCGGATATCGTTCCAGCTGTAAACCAGGATCCTGTGAATATAAATCTGCAAAACCAAAACTACTAGCTGCCGTGTCAAAATAGGGGCACCCAGAGTTTAGGTCAAAACAATAAACTCCAGGTCAGTCATGGGACTGGTGTGAGAACTAAAACAGTTATTAATCTTTATTTTAAATCATTAGGTAAATCAAGGGACCACGCCGTATAACACGGAACGGGTTTCCTCCCAAGAATACCAGTGCATGAGACAAACAGCGCAATGCTAAATAAAGAAAAATGAAGCTGTTATAAGACCCAGGTCCTATCACACAATGCAACGCAAGCCGGGGGATAGGGTTTTCCCTTATAACAGCCAAAGTATGCTTGATACGTTTAAAACAAATCATTTGATACTATTATAAGTGCATAGTGTATAAAACAACTTCAAATCATAAGTATCAATCATAGGCGGCATGAATGGCCCATAACACTATGTCGCCATATATAAGTTTACAATCAAAACCGCAAATGTCGTATTGGAAGTTGGGTTATCATTTATGGTATGAACCGAGGCTAGGGGCAAGATCCTCACTGATTCGAGACTGCCTAGCCCGAGTCTCAGGAACAGCCGCAACTGCCCCATGGATCCTCAGGGCCGGTCCACCGATGTGGATTATTATACCTGAGCACTACGTTTCGCCGCCCTTTGGGGCGTAAGCGAGCCAACTAAATGACTCCATCGGTTCGAGAACGACCGATCAATCCGAGGCGCCTCGCAACAGCAACAACACCATAAGTCAAACTCGTCAGGGCGTGTAAAACCACTGACGCCACTTTTAGCTAGGAGGAAACGTAAGCCCTCCCTGAGGTCCGTCTCCCGTTTTTGGTTCATACCGGGTGTGAAACTCGCGAAGTAAGCGTTACACAAAGCTACGCCACAAAGGCCGTGCTTCGATCATCACCACAAGACTTTGCTTTTCAACAGAGGCCTTGATCATTTGCCACTTAGGCATGCCACACAGGAAATTCACTCCATGCGATTGATATCCATCAATATATAACCCCTGAGCTCGTACGTCTCAGAGAAGGGCGTTAAGCAAGAGAATAAATTCTCCGCCGCCAAACAGATATATATTTAATAGAGATCAATCACACGGACTAAAATCCAATGTCAGACACACAGTCCATTTACAGGTCCGTTCTGGGTCCGAACGAAACCGGAGGCACCTAGTACCCCGCACATCCATCGATCTCCAAGTACGTCTGGACGATCACCAACTTTTTCCATCTTCTTGGGTGTACAGCCCAATCAAGATCATCAGTTATCACCCAAACGACGTGAAGACCTCCGGTCTTCGACCATCGTCTTCATCTTCGACTTATCGTCGTATCAGTTATTCAGAATGGGATAAACCCGGTCTTTCCGAATAACTCGCGTATATTTTAAATAAGTGTTACACAAACACAACATACGCCTCATTCCAATTCATTAGTCACTAACCGTAAATTAATCAAGAGAATAATTCCCCAAACATTAACCCCGAAGGCCGAAACCAACATCAGATCAATATCCAGAAAACCATTCTGCTTGGCTAACCGACAGTTAGTTTCTAAATTTCACATTTATAGGGAAAGGTTCCCATTAATTTTATCCAAGATAAATTTCTTGAATTTATTCTTTATTCTATTTTTGAATCTCAATTCAAACTAGTCGGGATTAACGAACCTTACCAAAGTAATCATTTGTTTTAATTTCCCAATCCCAACCTATTCATCCCATGAAGTAAAACTGGTAATACTTCATATCTAACACCACAGTGTTATCGGTAAATTCAATTACCCTTTCACGTTCAAATCTAATTAAAGATTTAACTATCGCCTGGAGCAAAACTGGTGATACTCCATTTTCGATCATTTCAATCTAATTAAAGATTCATTAAAACTCCACTTAGTTTTAATCTTCGACTGGGTTAAAGAATCAGTGTCATTTAAAACACGGTTCACGATAAACCCAAAATCACATTCCATTAATTATCGGGTTAAAGAACAAGTGTTATTTAAAACACTGTTCACGATAAACCCAAAATCAATATCAATTCAATTCCAATTAAACATTATTTAATTGGTACACTTCACTAAATCTAAATAAAAAGATTTAATCATTTCTCAACTGGGTTTAAGAACAGTGTTAGTGAAGACACCTTTCATGACAAACCCAAATCACATTCGATATTCAATACAAGGCTCTGAATAGAAAATATATCGGCTTATATTCAATATCGAATTCTACGACCAACAAATGCCGTATTGGAAATAACGATATAAATATATCTTTCAAATTTCCATAACAACATCCGTATAATCCCGAATTCCAACATCGAAATATTCCGAAGACAATTTCGATTCAAATCCACTCCAATGCGATCATTGGAAATTTTGGTTATTTTCAAAACCATTTCAAATTCAATTTATTTATTTAAAAATAAATAGAATTATATTTCTAGTTCAAAACTAGTTCATTTCGATAAAAATCTATTTTTATCTTTTCAAATATGGAGTGTTTCATCCCAATTCTTCACAAATCATTTCTTATGATTTTACACAAATTATTATTTTTTTTAATAATTTTATCAAGGCCCGTACAGTCGATTTCCATCAATGGCCATCGAACTGCACTTACAGCGACCTTTTTCGAATTTGATTTGGACATAATTCCAAATCCAACCGTTAGATTTTAAATTTCTAATATTCATTAGAAAGCTCTTTTCGATACGAACCCAACGGTTCCGGTTTTAGGAGAATCCGACGGTCGGATCTCCCGTAATGTCCGTTTGAAATAAACGGTCGAAATTCACGAACTGCCGCGGCGCGGCGCATTCTATTCAGGCCATTATATTATATATATAATATATATAATATATACTTCGTCAATTTCCATTTAAAACGAATTATATAAATAGTTTTAAAATCGTTTCAAAAGCTATTTCAACTTCCTTTTCAATTCAAATCAAATTTGAATTCTTCTTTATAAATTCGTTTTAAAATTCATTTCTATTCAATTCAAATTTTAATTCAATTTGAATTCATTTCAATTCGCTTTCAATTCAATTCGAATTCGTTTTCAATTCAATTCATTTCGAAATCGTTTTCAATTCAATTCATTTTGAAATCGTTTTCAATTCAATTCATTTCGAAATCGTTTTCAATT
This sequence comes from Allium sativum, assembly GCA_030737875.1. Classification (NCBI taxonomy): domain Eukaryota; kingdom Viridiplantae; phylum Streptophyta; class Magnoliopsida; order Asparagales; family Amaryllidaceae; genus Allium; species Allium sativum. The sequence goes on from CM060926.1 coordinate 351,641,706, forward strand.
CAATTCATTTCGAAATCGTTTTCAATTCAGTTCATTTCGAAATCGTTAAAATCGATATAAATATCGTTCACGTCAAAAATGGCGTCAAACTAATCAACACGGCTTCATAAATTTCTATTTTCAAATATTCTATTTCAAATATTTCTTTTTCAAATAGTTGTTATTATCAAAATATTTCGTTCAACACATGACCAATCTCAAGGGATGAGTACTGTCAACACATGAACTTTTATTTTATATCGATAAAGATGTAAATTTTATTACTAAAATATTTCGTTCAACACATGACCAATCTCAATGGATGAGTACTGTCAACACATGAACTTTTATTTTATATCGATAAAGATGTAAATTTTATTACTAAAATATTTCGTTCAACACATGACCAATCTCAATGGATGAGTACTGTCAACACATGAACTTTTATTTTATAATATTCTTTATTTTTCAAATTGGAATGAGGCCCAATCAATTACCATATAAAGTTAATTATATGGATTTTCATACATTACACACATATAATAGCATTGAAAAATAATCAACCATCAACCAAAGTGCACTACACTGTATAAGCATCAAATATAGATATCTAACGCTTATAACAGTCTGTCAATCAATCGATCGACATATTTAATCAATCAGGATGAGTGAACTTCAAATTTCATCCCAACACCCGTGTGGGGTTTCAAACAATCAAACGCATATTTTATCTGTGCAGTTGGGCGATGTGTAAAATTTATCGACCCAATCAATGTCCTTCAAATAGGTGTACATAAACAAACCGTCTGGTTTGTAAATGAATATTTATTTATTCACATTCGCGTTAAAAATTATATTTTTAACGATAAAACATTTTATTCCAACATATGAATTTCTATTCAGTTCATTCTTTAAATAAAATGATATTTTTATTTTTCTAACTTATTTTAGAAAATTTCGGCGGCATAACGGCACGATACTAGAAACGGGACGAGGCCTAGCCTTATCCCCGGTCTAGTGAAGGCCCACGCCATTCACACATCAATCAAATCAATTCATTTCACCACACAATTCAATTTCAATCAAATAATCTAACTAATTTTTGCAATCAAACAAACAAGTCCATGGTCTGTGGACGATTGTGTCGGGTGCTACTAAGCACCGTCTGCATCCTAGTATATATATATATAACTAGAGAAAAGAAAGTGAAAGGTGAGAAATTCTCACTTATTGCTATCCTAGCTCCACGGCACTTCTAATGCAGGAAATCTTCGCCAACTCGCCTTTTTGTCGCTTTCGCCCGTATTCTCTACATATGTAAAAATCGAATTTTTACTTTGCTATTCAATAAATAAAAATCATATTTTTATTTCGAAGTTCAATATATAAAAATCATATTTTTATTTCGAAGTTCAATATATAAAAATCATATTTTTATTTCGAAGTTCCATATATAAAAATCATATTTTTATTTCGAAGTTCAATATATAAAAATCATATTTTTATTTCGAAGTTCCATATATAAAAATCATATTTTTATTTCGAAGTTCAATATATAAAAATCATATTTTTATTTTTTTTCAAAACAAAGTATATTTTCCTATTTTCAAAACAATTTTAAACTGAATTTTAAACTGTATTTAAACTGTTAAAAACTGATTTTTAAAACTGCTTAAAACTGATTTTTTAAAATTGCTTAAAACTGATTTTTAAAATTGCTTAAAACTGATTTTTAAAATTGCTTAAAACTGATTTTAAAAATTGTTTAAAACTGATTTTTTAAAATTGTTTAAAACTGATTTTAAAAACTTAAGAAGAATAAATAAAAATAATACCTTTTCTCTGTTTAAACCCCCTCTTTAATCATCTTCTATAGTCAATTACTGGAAACCGTTTGAACCCATTCCTTGCCGTCGTTGACCGACCACCGCTCCTCCCATGACCGCCCTGGCGTCGATCGCCACCCACCACCAGAACTGGCTTCGCGAGCTCCACCGGCGCCACCCCCCTTTGGCCAACTCGAAGTTCCCCTTGGCCCAGAAATTCGCCGCTAACGCCTCCGCTTCTCGAACAAAATCCAGCCCGATTACTCCACTAGTGCCCATCACCACCATTCATTATATTGAGCTCGTGATGCTCTTTCATTTGCTTCCGGACCCACTGATTTTCATTGACTGACGAGGGAGATCGGGAGGGAGGAAGAACGGGGCGATTTGCATCGCAGATTTAATACAACGGCGGCTAGGGTCTCTGAAAGGGTGTGGGGGTGGTATTTGTATTAAGTTTATATTATATTTTATTATTTTAAAACCAAAATACCCTCATATCAATACGAACTCAAAATCGCGCCCAACGACTGTCGCCCCTAGCTAAATACCCCCATTCCGAACACAATGGGATATGTATCGTAGGCTGATTCGACTGTTACTATCAGTTTCCGTTAAATTTACATTTAAATCTTTATATTGAATTTTAAACGTACATTTCAAATTATCGGGGGCACATACTAACTAGAAAAATTCCAGAAAAATATTTTCTAGCTTCGTATTGACGATACGGTCCTAACAAAACTAGTTTCGTCGAATTCTGAGACCGTTGGAAAAATGGCCAATTTCCAGTCGATTAAAATCAACTAAAACTGGTCAAACGCGTTTTCCTTTGCCACGCTCACATATCGATTCGAAAAATTATGAAATTTGAAACCTAGCAATAACTCCACATCCCGGACCCAACAAAACTAGTTTTGTCGAAATCCGAGGTCGTTTGCAAAATGTCCATTTTTAAGGGCCTGAATTCTATAGCGACTATTCAGAATTTTCAACTGGACATATCTTTTGATTCCCGCTACGAACTTTTGATTTTTCGGATTCGTTGGAAAGATATTCACTATTAGATTCCATTATTTTTGGTTTCACTAAAATCCGGATTGTTTTGCACCCGGTACATTCAATTGAAGTTTGAAATCGAATTATCGAACTACCGCGCCATTTTCAATTCCTTTTATAATTATATATAAATATTTATATTCTAACGACGACGTATATAATATATACGTTCTAATATATTCAAAAATAAATTTCTCGTCGATATTATTTAAAATAATTCATTTTAAATAATCAAAATTCGCTAAAATTGCCAAAATAAAAAATTTAAACTGGCCCAGATTTTCGGGTTGTTACAATCTCCCCCACTTAAAACTTTTCGTCCCCGAAAAGGAACAAAGTCGAAAGTGGTTTGATTAATCAACTCTACGCTCGATCTGGCTTTCATTCTCCAACTTTTCAGTTTTTGAGAATTTTCTAAAATTTCAAAAATTTGGCTAACACCCTAAATGTTCGAAATTTTTTTCCATAACCTCCCCTGCACCAGGAGCATCGGGGAATTTCAAATAGCTTCCCCGGTCCTTCAGATCTCAAAAAGAAAAAGAAAAAGCCAAGCGGCTAGCCAATAGGCTCACAAAATCATCATCACCCAAACAAAACAGTAAATTATGTAGTAAACATGTACCTATTTGTCGGGCAAACAAATTTTATTCTCTGCTCTAGCCTCCTTGCTATGACCTGTTCAATGATATATATGTATATGCAAGCAAATGCGACCAATCTTCAATACAATTCAATATTTGATTTAATTAGGCTAAATGGCTAAAAATTATCAAACAAATAAACATACAACACAAACATCAATCAATTAGTGAATTAGAGTTTCAAATTCATAATTTTGATACATATACAAAAAATCATGTTTTTGATGCCTAATCACAACAATAGGCCCTATCTAATTTTGGTTCTCACACCAGTCAATAGGAAATATATAGGTATCACACCTTCGAAACTCGAACATAAACGTTGATGATGCGATCGCTATCATCAATATCATCTTCGGGCGACTAGAGTGTTATGCTATATCTATCCAATATATTAAAACTTCGAATACACGCGGATCAGACGTATACGCAAAATCTATATATACTGGATTGTCCACATCTATATAAATAAATAATCAAATACGAATAATTGATTTTAAATTTTCAAAACAAAAATTTGTTTTCACTTTCAAAAATATACTCTTCACACTCGTTCTAGGATACTACTGATCCCATCTCTAACGAGTCATTCTCATTGGATATTACTAATCCAATATCTGATGAATTCTTTCGTACGGTTCTAATGTGTCTTGTTCTCTAGCTTTGTAAACCAAAGCTCTGATACCAACTGTGACGGCAAGGAATTTCGCTCAGTCCGAACCAGTCGCTAAACCGATCCAGGCCGTTCGAAACGCCCTATCGTTTGAGAACAGGACAAATCAGAACGCATATAAAAGAACATTTCATTGTATATTACAACAATGCATCAGATTACAAGAATATACAGAGTATAAATGAATATTACACAGAAATATCAGAGATTTAAATTACATAGCAGCGGAAAATAATACAATACACAACTAGAAGAGATATACAGATACAAAGCTTTCCGGATATCGTTCCAGCTGTAAACCAGGATCCTGTGAATATAAATCTGCAAAACCAAAACTACTAGCTGCCCGTGTCAAAATAGGGGCACCCAGAGTTTAGGTCAAAACAATAAACTCCAGGTCAGTCATGGGACTGGTGTGAGAACTAAAACAGTTATTAATATTTATTTTAAATCATTAGGTAAATCAAGGGACCACGCCGTATAACACGAAACGGGTTTCCTCCCAAGAATACCAGTGCATGAGACAAACAGCGCAATGCTAAATAAAGAAAAATGAAGCTGTTATAAGACCCAGGTCCTATCACACAATGCAACGCAAGCCAGGGGATAGGGTTTTCCCTTATAACAGCCAAAGAATGCTTGATACGTTTAAAATAAATCATTTGATACTATTATAAGTGCATAGTGTATAAAACAACTTCAAATCATAAGTATCAATCATAGGCGGCATGAATGGCCCATAACACTATGTCGCCATATATAAGTTTACAATCAAAACCGCAAATGTCGTATTGGAAGTTGGGTTATCATTTATGGTATGAACCGAGGCTAGGGGCAAGATCCTCACTGATTCGAGACTGCCTAGCCCGAGTCTCAGGAACAGCCGCAACTGCCCCATGGATCCTCAGGGCCGGTCCACCGATGTGGATTATTATACCTGAGCACTACGTTTCGCCGCCCTTTGGGGCGTAAGCGAGCCAACTAAATGACTCCATCGGTTCGAGAACGACCGATCAATCCGAGGCGCCTCGCAACAGCAACAACACCATAAGTCAAACTCGTCAGGGCGTGTAAAACCACTGACGCCACTTTTAGCTAGGAGGAAACGTAAGCCCTCCCTGAGGTCCGTCTCCCGTTTTTGGTTCATACCGGGTGTGAAACTCGCGAAGTAAGCGTTACACAAAGCTACGCCACAAAGGCCGTGCTTCGATCATCACCACAAGACTTTGCTTTTCAACAGAGGCCTTGATCATTTGCCACTTAGGCATGCCACACAGGAAATTCACTCCATGCGATTGATATCCATCAATATATAACCCCTGAGCTCGTACGTCTCAGAGAAGGGCGTTAAGCAAGAAAATAAATTCTCCGCCGCCAAACAGATATATATTTAATAGAGATCAATCACACGGACTAAAATCCAATGTCAGACACACAGTCCATTTACAAGTCCGTTCTGGGTCCGAACGAAACCGGAGGCACCTAGTACCCCGCACATCCATCGATCTCCAAGTACGTCTGGACGATCACCAACTGTTTCCATCTTCTTGGGTGTACAGCCCAATCAAGATCATCAGTTATCACCCAAACGACGTGAAGACCTCCGGTCTTCGACCATCGTCTTCATCTTCGACTTATCGTCGTATCAGTTATTCAGAATGGGATAAACCCGGTCTTTCCGAATAACTCGCGTATATTTTAAATAAGTGTTACACAAACACAACATACGCCTCATTCCAATTCATTAGTCACTAACCGTAAATTAATCAAGAGAATAATTCCCCAAACATTAACCCCGTAGGCCGAAACCAACATCAGATCAATATCCAGAAAACCATTCTGCTTGGCTAACCGACAGTTAGTTTCTAAATTTCACATTTATAGGGAAAGGTTCCCATTAATTTTATCCAAGATAAATTTCTTGAATTTATTCTTTATTCTATTTTTGAATCTCAATTCAAACTAGTCGGGATTAACGAACCTTACCGAAGTAATCATTTGTTTTAATTTCCCAATACCAACCTATTCATCCCATGAAGTAAAACTGGTAATACTTCATATCTAACACCACAGTGTTATCGGTAAATTCAATTACTCTTTCACGTTCAAATCTAATTAAAGATTTAACTATCGCCTGGAGCAAAACTGGTGATACTCCATTTTCGATCATTTCAATCTAATTAAAGATTCATTAAAACTCCACTTAGTTTTAATCTTCGACTGGGTTAAAGAATCAGTGTCATTTAAAACACGGTTCACGATAAACCCAAAATCACATTCCATTAATTATCGGGTTAAAGAACAAGTGTTATTTAAAACACTGTTTACGATAAACCCAAAAATCAATATCAATTCAATTCCAATTAAACATTATTTAATTGGTACACTTCACTAAATCTAAATAAAAAGATTTAATCATTTCTCAACTGGCTTCAAGAACAGTGTTAGTGAAGACACCATTCACGACAAACCCAAATCACATTCGATATTCAATACAAGGCTCTGAATAGAAAATATATCGGCTTATATTCAATATCGAATTCTACGACCAACAAATGCCGTATTGGAAATAACGATATAAATATATCTTTCAAATTTCCATAACAACATCCGTATAATCCCGAATTCCAACATCGAAATATTCCGAAGACAATTTCGATTCAAATCCACTCCAATGCGATCATTGGAAATTTTGGTTATTTTCAAAACCATTTCAAATTCAATTTATTTATTTAAAAATAAATAGAATTATATTTCTAGTTCAAAACTAGTTCATTTCGATAAAAATCTATTTTTATCTTTTCAAATATGGAGTGTTTCATCCCAATTCTTCACAAATCATTTCTTATGATTTTACACAAATTATTATTATTTTTAATAATTTTATCAAGGCCCGTACAGTCGTTTCCATCAATGGCCATCGAACTGCACTTACAGCGACCTTTTTCGAATTTGATTTGGACATAATTCCAAATCCAACCGTTAGATTTTAAATTTCTAATATTCATTAGAAAGCTCTTTTCGATACGAACCCAACGGTTCCGGTTTTAGGAGAATCCGACGGTCGGATCTCCCGTAATGTCCGTTTGAAATAAACGGTCGAAATTCACGAACTGCCGCGGCGCGGCGCATTCTATTCAGGCCATTATATTATATATATAATATATACTTCGTCAATTTCCATTTAAAACGAATTATATAAATAGTTTTAAAATCGTTTCAAAAGCTATTTCAACTTCCTTTTCAATTCAAATCAAATTTGAATTCTTCTTTATAAATTCGTTTTAAAATTCATTTCTATTCAATTCAAATTTTAATTCAATTTGAATTCATTTCAATTCGCTTTCAATTCAATTCGAATTCGTTTTCAATTCAATTCATTTCAAAATTGTTTTCAATTCAATTCATTTTGAAATCGTTTTCAATTCAATTCATTTCGAAATCGTTTTCAATTCAATTCATTTCGAAATCGTTTTCAATTCAGTTCATTTCGAAATCGTTAAAATCGATATAAATATCGTTCACGTCAAAAATGGCGTCAAACTAATTAACACGGCTTCATAAATTTCTATTTTCAAATATTCTATTTCAAATATTTCTTTTTCAAAATAGTTGTTATTATCAAAATATTTCGTTCAACACATGACCAATCTCAAGGGATGAGTACTGTCAACACATGAACTTTTATTTTATATCGATGAAGATGTAAATTTTATTACTAAAATATTTCGTTCAACACATGACCAATCTCAATGGATGAGTAATGTCAACACATGAACTTTTATTTTATATCGATAAAGATGTAAATTTTATTACTAAAATATTTCGTTCAACACATGACCAATCTCAATGGATGAGTAATGTCAACACATGAACTTTTATTTTATAATATTCTTTATTTTTCAAATTGGAATGAGGCCCAATCAATTACCATATAAAGTTAATTATATGGATTTTCATACATTACACACATATAATAGCATTGAAAAATAATCAACCATCAACCAAAGTGCACTACACTGTATAAGCATCAAATATAGATATCTAACGCTTATAACAGCCTGTCAATCAATCGATCGACATATTTAATCAATCAGGATGAGTGAACTTCAAATTTCATCCCAACACCCGTGTGGGGTTTCAAACAATCAAACGCATATTTTATCTGTGCAGTTGGGCGATGTGTAAAATTTATCGACCCAATCAATGTCCTTCAAATAGGTGTACATAAACAAACCGTCTGGTTTGTAAATGAATATTTATTTATTCACATTCGCGTTAAAAATTATATTTTTAACGATAAAACATTTTATTCCAACATATGAATTTCTATTCAGTTCATTCTTTAAATAAAATGATATTTTTATTTTTCTAACTTATTTTAGAAAATTTCGGCGGCATAACGGCACGATACTAGAAACGGGACGAGGCCTAGCCTTATCCCCGGTCTAGTGAAGGCCCACGCCATTCACACATCAATCAAATCAATTCATTTCACCACACAATTCAATTTCAATCAAATAATCTAACTAATTTTTGCAATCAAACAAACAAGTCCATGGTCTGTGGACGATTGTGTCGGGTGCTACTAAGCACCGTCTGCATCCTAGTATATATATATAACTAGAGAAAAGAAAGTGAAAGGTGAGAAATTCTCACTTATTGCTATCCTAGCTCCACGGCACTTCTAATGCAGGAAATCTTCGCCAACTCGCCTTTTTGTCGCTTTCGTCCGTATTCTCTACATATGTAAAAATCGAATTTTTACTTTGCTATTCAATAAATAAAAATCATATTTTTATTTCGAAGTTCAATATATAAAAATCATATTTTTATTTCGAAGTTCAATATATAAAAATCATATTTTTATTTCGAAGTTCCATATATAAAAATCATATTTTTATTTCGAAGTTCAATATATAAAAATCATATTTTTATTTCGAAGTTCCATATATAAAAATCATATTTTTATTTCGAAGTTCAATATATAAAAATCATATTTTTATTTTTTTTCAAAACAAAGTATATTTTCCTATTTTCAAAACAATTTTAAACTGAATTTAAACTGAATTTTAAACTGTATTTAAACTGTTAAAAACTGATTTTTAAAACTGCTTAAAACTGATTTTTTAAAATTGCTTAAAACTGATTTTTAAAATTGCTTAAAACTGATTTTTAAAATTGCTTAAAACTGATTTTAAAAATTGTTTAAAACTGATTTTTTAAAATTGTTTAAAACTGATTTTAAAAACTTAAGAAGAATAAATAAAAATAATACCTTTTCTCTGTTTAAACCCCCTCTTTAATCATCTTCTATAGTCAATTACTGGAAACCGTTTGAACCCATTCCTTGCCGTCGTTGACCGACCACCGCTCCTCCCATGACCGCCCTGGCGTCGATCGCCACCCACCACCAGAACTGGCTTCGCGAGCTCCACCGGCGCCACCCCCCTTTGGCCAACTCGAAGTTCCCCTTGGCCCAGAAATTCGCCGCTAACGCCTCCGCTTCTCGAACAAAATCCAGCCCGATTACTCCACTAGTGCCCATCACCACCATTCATTATATTGAGCTCGTGATGCTCTTTCATTTGCTTCCGGACCCACTGATTTTCATTGACTGACGAGGGAGATCGGGAGGGAGGAAGAACGGGGCGATTTGCATCGCTGATTTAATACAGCGGCGGCTAGGGTCTCTGAAAGGGTGTGGGGGTGGTATTTGTATTAAGTTTATATTATATTTTATTATTTCAAAACCAAAATACCCTCATATCAATACGAACTCAAAATCGCGCCCAACGACTGTCGCCCCTAGCTAAATACCCCCATTCCGAACACAATGGGATATGTATCGTAGGCTGATTCGACTGTTACTATCAGTTTCCGTTAAATTTACATTTAAATCTTTATATTGAATTTTAAACGTACATTTCAAATTACCGGGGGCACATACTAACTAGAAAAATTCCAGAAAAATATTTTCTAGCTTCGTATTGACGATACGGTCCTAACAAAACTAGTTTCGTCGAATTCTGAGACCGTTGGAAAAATGGCCAATTTCCAGTCGATTAAAATCAACTGAAACTGGTCAAACGCGTTTTCCTTTGCCACGCTCACATATCGATTCGAAAAATTATGAAATTTGAAACCTAGAAATAACTCCACATCCCGGACCCAACAAAACTGGTTTCGTCAAAATCCGAGGTCGTTTGCAAAATGTCCATTTTTAAGGGCTTGAATTCCATAGCGACTATTCAGAATTTTCAACTGGACATATCTTTTGATTCCCGCTACGAACTTTTGATTTTTCGGATTCGTTGGAAAGATATTCACTATTAGATTCCATTATTTTTGGTTTCACTAAAATCCGGATTGTTTTGTACCCGGTACATTCAATTGAAGTTTGAAATCGAATTATCGAACTACCGCGCCATTTTCAATTCCTTTTATAATTATATATAAATATTTATATTCTAACGACGACGTATATAATATATACGTTCTAATATATTCAAAAATAAATTTCTCGTCGATATTATTTAAAATAATTCATTTTAAATAATCAAAATTCGCTAAAATTGCCAAAATAAAAATTTTAAACTGGCCCAGATTTTCGGGTTGTTACAGCGATCCTATTTTTACTAGCGAATTTTGGAGAAGCTTACAAGAGGAGGTAGGGACTCAGTTATGTTTGAGCACCGCATATCATCCTCAGACGGACGGCCAGACTGAGAGGGTGAATCGCATTCTAGAGGATTTGTTGAGGCAATGTATCCTAGACTTTGGGGGTACATGGGAAGAGCATCTTCCATTGGTTGAGTTCGCATATAATAATAGCTTTCAATCCAGCATTGGTATGGCACCATTCGAAGCTCTATATGGACGACCTTGTCGTTCACCTACATGTTGGTGGGAATCTACGGATAAGATCTTACTTGGGCCCGATATGATTAGGGAGACTTCGGAGAAGATCGACTTGATTCGAAGGAGGATGAAAGCAGAGCAAGGTAGGCAGAAATCTTATGCGGATAAGAGGAGGACAGATCTCGAGTTTGAAGTTGGGGACATGGTCTTTGTCAAAGTGTCTCCATTACGAAACGTTGTTCGCTTTGGGTCCGTTGGGAAATTAGCACCATGGTTTGTAGGGCCGTTTCCTATTAAGGAGAGGATTGGACGGATGGCGTATAGAGTGGAGCTTCCCGAGAGACTTAGTGGTGTACATGACGTATTCCATGTGTCACATTTGAGGAAGTGCTTGCACGAGACCGCGGAAGTGGTAGAGTCGAGCTTGCTTAGAGAGGTGGAGATAGAGCATGATGCGACAATTCGACGAGCTCCTACGCGCATTCTTGGGTCGGAGATCAAGAGGTTGAGGAATCGAGAGGTCAGTCTAGTCAAAGTGCAATGGGGAGATGATGAGAGCAATGCTACTTGGGAGACGGAAGAGAAGATGCGTTCACGATACCCTTTTCTTTTTGAGGGTATGTCCTTTAATTTCTCCTTTGTCACTTAGCTAGTACTTATCTTATCTTTAGTATATCCTCTCGCTAGTATCATTGACCTTTAGTTAGGATAATCCTATGGTTGAAACATGTGTTTGAGACATGTTATGTATGGTGGATGCAAAGTGGATGCAAGTGTTTGCTAGTGGTTGCTCGTGGATGCATATACACACACTATTAGGCACCAAATCGGCTCAGTTACTTCGTATTGCATATTGCATATATATGGATGTATTTAGTAAAATGGACGTATAATGGTTGTATTATCATATAGTTGCTGCATTCGGGTGGATGGTTGTGCACGCATATAGAATTAATATGTATCATTAGGAATCTTTTGCATACATATTGGACGCATGGCACTATCATGAATTGCACTAAGGAGGTCGACTGAATCAGTAGACCGCCTAATTTTGCATTAGATATGGACATATACACACACTGTGCATATAAACATTAAAGCATTAGAATTCTTTTAAGGACAATGGATGCTGGTGTTTGATGGTTGAGTAGATGGATGATTAGATGGTAGGATATACATTCTTCTTGACTTGGAGATTTCGGGAACGAAATACTTTAAGAAGGGGAGAATGTAACGCCCCGTAATTTTATAACATTAAAATTCACAAATTAAAGTGTACTTAATTTTTAGAAAAGAATTAAGTGAAATGGGTTGCGCAGAGACATATATATATTGATATATATATATAAATTAAAAATTAAATAAATAAATATGCGAAAAAGTTCAAAATAGTGAATTGGGAGGGGAAATAACCGAACCGGCCCATTTTTGAGGTCGACCCAAGCTCCGCTGGGTCGACTAGGGGTTAATCCAGGGTATTTGGCTGTCAACCCGTGGGCCGATTTGCTCAAATGCAGATTTTGCATTTGATTGGTTCTCATGGTTCAGGGTTAATCTAATGGTCCTAAATAACTTCCTACACCTATAAATACATCCTAATGCTAATCCTAAACCTAATTAAAATAGAATAGTTACCGTCATACCATCACCATGGAAATCAATGGAGCCGCCGCCAACAAAGAAAGAAGAAAAGCAAATTCAATTCTAATTCTCTCAACCCTAAAGCAAAGCTAAACTCTCTCTTTTCTTCTCTAAATTGTGAGTATGATGATCTTAACAAGATTATTATCATTTTAATTAGGTTGAGTTATGAATGGATTATGAGTAGATGATGTGAATTATCATATATGTTGTTGTAAACCCCTTTTGCTATCATGTATATTGTAAATCCAATGTTATGTGATGATGATATCTTATATGTTGTAAATCATGCTATGATGATGTTATGTATGTTGAAAGTTTCTATGCTAAGTTGTGATGAACCATACATGTTAAAAAGGCCATGATGTTACCATCTATGCTAGTTAGTTCATATTAATTAAATCATCATGTTTGGGTTATGTTGATCTATATAACAAGTCACATATGCAAGTTAGATTGATTAGAAAAGTTATGAACATATGCCAAGACATCTATTATGACATCTAGAATTATGCTATGACATATGTGATATCCTATGCTAGTTCACACCATCATTATGTTGCCTAAAAACCCCATATGCAAGTTTATGTATAGATTCGGACTATGATCATATCATGTAAATTGAGACATTTAACAAGTTGACACCTTTTGATCCTTAACATGTGTAGTTTATGCAAGTTTCACCCCTATTATGATTTGATTTATTTTAATTGTCTATATGTTGTGATAATTTATCTTTGTGCTAGGTGTTAGACTATACAAGTCTAGCCTATATTATGCGTTGAATAAGCGAACGTATAAACGTGGGGTATGGGTAATATTAAGGATTTAATATTAAAAATTTGGGGTGCAATAGATATGATTTTGCATGCCATAAGTGGATGGCCATAATTAAGTCAATTATGGACATCATTAAAAGTTGACTTAATTAATAATTTGAATAGGGAATTATTAAAACTGGGGTAAAAGATTTTAAGTGTTAATCAATTCTTAGGACATGAGGTTGGACTCGTTTGTGACATAAACCTGCCCGGACCCGCCCGACAAATCCAGTGGTCACAAATGTCAGCCCAATGTGAGAGGTCCTAGGCCTAAACTAAAGCATAACGGTTGTAAAGACACGAGGTTAGACTCTTTTATGGTGTAAGACTGCCCGGACCCGCCCGGCAAATCCAGCTGCCATAAATTCCAGTCTAATGTGAGAGGTCTTTACGAGGTTATGGCCTGAATGAATTAAGAAATACTTAACTCGATAAACATGTAAGGTGGACATGGGGATTAGGTAGGTGCCTTGGGTGGCATGAGGAATCTAGGGGGTGCCCTTAGTGGCATGTGAAATACGATTAGTAAGATTTAACCAAACACACATGCAAATGAACATGACTAAGAGAGTTAAGTGGGATATACTAGTGACAAGCTTAGGTGGGTAGCTTGTGGGAGCCCATTTCGACCAGTATCCCAAACGTATCTTTGTGGGGTCGACCCAAGTCGAGGACGGGGCACGCATGCTAGGTTCGACTGTAAGAGGCCAAAACGGGGAGCGGTGGCAATGCAAGTCCAACGGGTTTCGTATGCGTGTGTGGACCCGGGCCGGTAGGTAAGACGTTGTTTCATCGTGTAGGTATAAGCCGTGCATTCTCAAGTTGTATCGGGTTGCCACTTTAGGGGAGTGATACACCCCACTGTGGGGCCAGCACAGGTATCCACGAGTAGGGAGCCGATCGAAAGTGGGTAGTAGGGTACACCTAATGGAGATTGGGGCAGACAGCACCTATGTAGTCAGCTAGGGGTACGTAAGGCTATTTATAAAGTTTCTGTGTGAAGCAAGTGGGATCAAACAATAGGGTGACTGGTGTGGTGCAGTGTAGTAATGTGAGGTGCAGTGTAGTAATCATTCGTTAGTAATTAGGTGTGCCTTTACCGTTATCTTTAACGTTATCTTAAACACTATCTTTATCTTCCTAAGAGTTCATAGACATTTACTTGTCTTCCAGCTTATGCCTTAGTCTAGTTATTTTGATAATAGTATTGTTAGAATTATCATACTCGCCAGACTTTATGTCTGACCCCCTCTATTTCTATCATTTTCCCCCTCCAGGTCCTCAGGTTGGGCCCAGCTCTAGTGGAGTTTGATTGAATTGCTTCATCTCTCTTTGGAAAGCTTGGACCATTGAAGTAAAGTCCAGCTTGTTATCTTTTTAATGGCTATTTATGTAATGGGATTATGTATTTTGTTTTTATGAAGATGGATATTGTACTTGGTTATGATCTATGGTTTTATGATGTAACAAACATGTTTAATTTCCGCTGCAATGAAATGAAGTTTTAGATTTCCAAGTACTATTTACTATCTGTCTTGTTGTAATTTTTCTGTTCTATATTCACTTATAACCTCCATGGAAGTTAATGCATTCCCATCGTGAGTGACATTAATGGACGTGGGGTGTTACAGCAACCACCCCTTCTCTGCTTCTCTTCTATTTTCGTTTCTTAGCAAGCCTCCCTTTCTTCTTCAAATCAAAAATAAAATCACCTCATGTATATTAATAATAATAATAATAATAATAAATAGCCGACATTTATTTATAAACATAAACCAAGCTCCTCTTTATTTTAGTAACCAACGCAATCGAATTTCGAAGTCGCCCTCTTCTTTCCTTTCAGCAGAAATTCATCCTCTTTAAAAAAACTGAAATTAAGAATCATAAGAAGCTCGATATTAGTGAGGTGCGCACGTGAACGAGATGTGGCATGTTAACTAGAATTGGACGCGATATGAAAGGTCGGCTCGAACATCGAACCCTGGAACTGCCTTGTTCGACGTCGAGGAAGTTGAAGGGTTCAAATTGAAGTTCTGGGTTGATATATTGGTTGCGACAGTGTATCGATCTAGGATGGAAACTAGGGTTGTTCTGGTGGTTTTCCTGTGGTGCTTTCGGTGTTTATGGAGGAGTGACAAAGTGGAGTCGAACTAGAGTTAAGGCGTTCTAGAAGGGTTCAGTAGCTTGATAACAGAGAGTTCAAACTGGAATTTAAAAATGGGAAGTCCTAGTTCAATTTGTGAAGATGGGAAATGGTACCCCAAGGTTTTAGATGAGAAATCTGAAGTCGTAAAGTAGTGGACTTGTAACGCCCGGCCCCTAGACCCATGCTAACCAAGAGCAACACTAAGTATTATTGTCGGAAAGCACGGAGAATGGGACTCGATATGGCTAAAAGTTGTACTCATTCCCTTGAACGAACACTGGCACGAGAATTTTTAAAATTTCTCAACTTACCATTCATGCTCAGTATAAGTTCAAAGATATGGTACAAGAATTTCCCAAGTTACATAGTATAAAATGTAATAGCATCAAGCGCAGCACAATAACAACAGCAGAATACATAATACATATCATAATAGAGATGTCCAAATACATAGTCCATCATACATAATATCACTTCCCAAAATACATAATAGTGTCCATACCATAATACTACACGCTACTGATAGTCTGAAGCTGCATAGTCCAAAACCCCAAAACGTGGAAAAAGATAAGAGTGACGCTGCAGTCCACGTAAACCTAACCTGCCAACAATCCTCAGCCTAACCCGAGGATTGTTTCAACAAAACAAATCACACGGGACAGACTATGTCTAGTGTGAGTTAAGTAAGTATCTATGGACATTAAATAATTTAACAAAGAAGTAAAGGTGCCACATGTATAAGTCAACATATGGCGTATGAATGTTACAATATATGAACAATTTAGCATAGTCATCGCATTAATATGCCATAATCTCAGGCATCGGTATTGTATGTAAAGCAATACAATACCAAAACAATTATCATATGTAAAGCAATATGATAATATATAAAAAAATAAGATTAAAGGTCACAGGTATTGTATGTAAAGCAATACTGTTAGATCAAAATTTGGACCTAACACCCAAATTGTTCTGAATCTTGTAGAATTTTAACTGAAGAATAAAGAAAAAGAAAATGACGCACAGAATTTATAGTGGTTCGGCGTTAATGAGCCTACGTCCACTTTATATGTTATTGATTATACTTCGAATGCTGGTACAATCAATGATTTCTCTCTAGCTCACTTTTACAATTGTGATTTCTCTCAGTAATCTAGTAATAAAACTGATAAGAAATGGTAGTATGACAATAATGGCGGAATCAGTCCTTAATATTGCCAAAAGGATCCCAAAAAATGCCAAGCTCCGGGCTATTTATAGCTGATTTTGTCAGGCGGGTCGTGGTAACACGTGGCACGAATCCCGAGAACATCGGATCGCATCGCTACCGTTGAAGAAATAGTCAAATTAGTCGTTGTAGACAGGTGTCACGATCCCCTTGAAAATCGGATCAAGCAAATGAGGAGAAACAGCCAAAGTGACGGTTAGGGACACGTGTCGCTGGATCCGTGCGTCTCGGATCGCTGAAGACTAGCTCGTGTTTGAACGGGTCAGAGGTTTCGCCGTGCATCCGTGGATTGGATCGGTCTATGCATGTACGGATCGAATCGCATAGCGGTGTCATTTCGCGGATGAAATGGGGGCGATCCGTTGAGGTGCGACCCAATAAGGGGCGATCCGATGAGGGGCGAGTCAATGGTGCGATCCGTTCCTTCATGTACTTAGGGGATGTGGTTTCATATTTTTCTTCTTGTGAATGAACCTGGGTGGCTTGGTCAAAAAGCTAGACAACATTTTTCCCCCTCGAAGTATGTTTTATCGATGATGGAACATGCTTCGAATGCTTTAGAATCGTATTTTCACCACGAGTCGCAAATCAGTGAACGATTCCTTTTCTGGGACTTTTCAAAGTCTTCATCACTGGATCCGTCGGTCATTTATCGATTCGTACCGCGTAGTCGAGTCGCGGTCCGTTAGCAAGCCATTCGTCTCATTCTTTGGTGAGCACTTGGGATTCTTCACGGAACGGAATGAAATGGGCTTCTTTCCGAGACGTGATAGGCTTTTGGTTCGCGGCCCGTCTACTTTCGCGGATCGAATAAGACAAAAAAGGGGAGACAAACGGTCGCCCTTTTGCCTATATAAGTCGGCCCTCCTCTTCACTTTCTTCCTTCTTCTTTCTTTCGTATCGTATCGCCTGCATCATTGAGGAAAAACCCTAGTTTTTCAACCTTCCAAAAATCCGATTGTTTTCCCTATTTTTAGAAAGGTAATTCTACCGAAAGCACCCTTATTCGATATCGCTCTTGTTTTTATAAATTTTTCGACTGGTTTGAGGGAAGAAACGATGGAATGTTGTGATTTTTGGGGGAACCAGCGAGGCGCCATGGCTGATAGGTCCAGAGGTTGGAGTTCGGAAATGAGAAGGAGAGGAGGAAAACGGAGGAGGAAGGAGAAGAAAGAAGGCCGGTTCGGATCGTGGGCAAGGAGAGGAGAGGAAGAAGATGAAGGTGAGTGGCGAGACGGAGGGTCGTGGTGATGGCAGAGGCGTGTATCGTGGGGGGCTGCAACAATTCGGCAAAGACCCCGATCACTCAATTTCACGATCCTTGAGGGGGTGATCCCTCTGCCCTGCGAATCGAAGGAGGGCGATCCCTCTACCCTGCGATCCGAAGGAGGGCGAACCCTCTGCCCTGCGATCCGAAAGAGGGCGAACTGTCATACACATCGCAGTCCAACTCGTAGTTCATGATCCAAACAAATTTTGAACCTTAGACGATGCCTTGTCACCATAAAATTCTGAACAGTTAGGCTAGGGCCTTGATGTCGGACTTTCTAGACTAAATGACCACATAATTTGACTGCATATGACGACTAATATTTTGAAGATCTTGATAGCTTTTACGCTTTATCTTTAATGCATGCACAAGCACACACACCGGCACTTGCACACACGGGGGACGGGTAGCTTTAATCTCATTTTTCATGTTTTCTCACCTAGCAGTAATGTCGGATAATCAATCTTCTTCAAGATCCGCTACAGAAACGGAGTCTGAGGTTCCTGAGCAATACAACCCTGAGGTCCCTCCAATTAACCCAGGCGGTGAAGATTCTGGCTTTGAATACGAGGCAACGGAATCTAATCCGTCTGAAAGTACTTCATCTAGTGAAGAATCTGAGATAGACAGGCGAGCTCCCGACGAGATTCCTGGCGCGCTCGGAATAGATAAATTTTCTGATTCTTTAGCATCTAAACTCGATGATATAAAGCTTAAAAGAATCTGCCTGAGACACGGGATCCCTTGGGATGATGTCATGACACCCGGTAGCGAAGATAGACCCCACTTAGCTCCGGAAGGGTATATGGCAATCAGTCGAACCATGTGCTTGGTAGGAGCTATTCCTCCGTTTCCTTCAATCGCCATCGAGACTCTAAAACGACTGGGTATCGCTCCGATGCAGCTTCATCCCAATGCCTACGCGTCTCAATACACCTTATATATTGCATATGCGGAAATCCTACACACCGAACTCACATTCAGTGATTTGACATTCTTCTTTCTTTTCAAGCATCGTTCCTCGGCAACCCCAAACTTCCCTTTCTTTGAATCGATGGCGAATAGGAAGGTTCTATATGATGGATATAGCAATATAGGGGATCCTAAGTCTGATTGGTTCTATATAAAGAAACAGGTCGGATGCTCAAGAAGATGGCTTAAATCAAGTAAACTTCAAGCTTTTAACTGAATATCTTGTTCAAGAAGTCGAAGTATTAACATTCTTCCTCCTTTTTCTTTGTCTTAAACAGATCACGCCTTCCCGAAAACGGAGGGTCCGTTGTACAACAATCGATTGTCTATTCTTCTTCAAAGCAGCTCTAACTTTCTAAGGATCAAAAAATGCATTACTGATGAGAATCTTCATAAGCATCATCTTCTGGATATAAGATTTGGACTTGGCGCTGGCGGCAAACCCTATAAGTACGTGCCCCCAATGGAGGGAGAGGGAACATCGCAAGCAATAGAAACAACTAAGTTCCGCAAGAGTCCTTCCCCGATAGTCATCCAAGACGATGAGGACCTGAATATATACAAAGGGGATGAGGCCCGTGGTGACAAGTCCAAGGAAATCCCAGTTTCTACTCCAATCGAATCCACTGCACCCGATGACTTGACAGACGAACAGCTGTTCAATGAGCTGAGCAAAAGTCCTCTACCCGACGATGTATATACAGAGAGGGACTTTGAAGGGGAGCCATTCTTCCCTGCTTCTGAGGAGGCCATCGCTCCAACTAGAGAACGAGAAACTAGTCAGATGAGCCTATCTTCAGGCCCGGGTCTGTTAGGGGGAATTATATGGGATACACAAATTACACACACTATCTGATCCCGCACTCTTATCTCGTCAGTATTCAAAGTTTTAATATGCTCTTTTCTTTTTTTGCAGGAAAGATGTCCCGCAGGCGATCTTATCCTTATCGCTCTCTACGTGAGGGCACACCCAGTCTTCATCCGGGTACTGAGCGTTCTCGCGGCCCTTCTCACAAGCCGACTTCCTCGCAACCCCGGTCTCCACCAAAATCGTCCTCTACCAAGCCTTCCAGTTATCCGGTAGTTCCTGCAGGTGGAAAGAAACTTCCTAAAGAGTTAACTCCTCCACAGAGTGCACCTTCCCACAGCAGATTGTCAAAAAGGCATCACGAATCTAAAGACAAAAGCAAAGATCCAATCAAAGAGTCTGAAAAGGAGAGGAGTGACATCGTCCCTTCCAGCCAGCCAGAGTTGGCTGCCCCCGGGTCACGGGACTACATCCATGGTCCCGAGATTCAAGGTAGGCTGGAAAAGCTGAGGGAACAATTCCCAGACATATTCTTTGACAGGATGACGTTTGTTCCAGCCTTGGAAGCGGTGCCTAAGAACTGGGATAATGAAGTCGTCGGGCACATCCGCCACGTTGCCAGGCAGTATGAGATGATGAAGAAACATGCAGTTAACCTTTCAGAAGTCATCCTATCGCTTGAAATAGAAGCACATAGATCTAAGGCGAAACTTGAAAACAATGAAAGGGCCAGGACAAAGATGGAGAAGGACCTGGAAGATGCTCAATCCCAACTTGCTTTAGTACGGAGAGATGTCGAAAATTATAAAACCGAATTGGAGAATACTAAGAAATGCTTTCATTCGGAACTTGACTCCAATGGCCAAGAAAAGATGGCTTTAAAGAAGGAAGTAGAAGATCTCAAAATGGCCAACATTGAGTTGAAAACAGCACAAGGCCATTTTGAAGCTGAGAGAGCTACTTGGGAAGCTGAAAGAGCAAGTTTGAAAGAAAGTTTGGCTTTGGCTAAAGCGGAAACGCTGACTTTGAATGATCAAGTCGCAGATGCGGAGAAACGGGCAGCTCTCGCCGAACAGAATGTTGAAAGTGCCATCGAAATGGCTACCGCCTCAAACAACAAGCTCCTCGAGAGAGAGAGGGATATCGAGGGGTTTAAAGAGATGATCTTTGACTTCCTTGGCCAAGTCCTGAAAACCCGCAACATTTCGTGGATCCCGGATTACCACGTTACTTTAGCCAATCTATGGGATGCCATTGTTGAGGGTGAAAAGCAGAGATTGGGAGTCGATGAAATTGATGAGGATGAGTTGATTAAGAGCATCTTGAGGGATAACGAGCCTGAGGACCTGGCAGAGGGTCGTCGTCGGATTCAGGCGGAGATGGAAAAGGAGGGGGCCTTGGCTAAGGGTAAAGGCAAAGCTGATGGAGGTTCGAGTTCAGCCGTGGAGCCCAAAACTTTCGGAGTTGAGGAGTACCATCCTGATGATCCACTAATCCCTTTGGGCCTAACTCCTGTAGTTTTTGGGGCTCCTACAGCTACCCAAGAAGGAGGATCTGCAGAAGGTATCTCCCTTTTTTCTCCCCAATTCATCAAAGCAATTGTGAATTGTCGTCGTCTGGTAGAACAACCAACTGAATTAGTAACGTGTGTTCCTCATAATACAGGTGGCGAGCCCGTCGACAAGGGTGCTGAAAAAGAAAAAGAGGCGGAGAAGGAGGCTGTCTCGCCAGGTCCCAGTATTGATATATCAAGGCAGGGAGAGGTCACAACAGCGGAGAAAATCATCTCGGCACCTAGTACTGACATTCCCAAGGATGCTGAGGCCATCGAGGCCTTGAAAGACATGGATGGGCGCCATGTAGAGGATGAGGAAGATATTATTGGCGCCAAAGAGACTTACGACGATGACAACGAAACTTTGGCCAGCAGAAAAGCTAGGCAGGAAAAAGAGATGGTTTCGAAGAAGGTGGGAGAAGAGGCTCTGGACGTAATCCCTCTTGCAGAATTTGATCCCAAAACCGGGATGATTTCGAAAATCTAGCCCAAATCCATCAGCAGACAGCTTCATTTTGCAAATCCTGATGACTTCCCGGCTTCCCTTTCTGATAGAAGGAAGAGAAAGGAGGTGGAAGAGGAATCTTCTGAAGAGTCGGATGTTCCTCTCATAGACAAAAGGAAGAGGAAGAAAGGGGATCAATCCGATGCCGACAAGGCGAAGCTGGAGAAACAGAAGCAGGAGAAGAGGCGAAACCGTAAATAGGACATTGTTGCTTGTTGATATTTTGTCTTTAGGTTTTCCACTGGTCAGGAAGTGTAATTGTGAGACTGGCCCTCACTTTTGTTTTCTATGTTATTTTTCACTTTGTAGGCTCGCAGTATATAAAGGAAAGTTTATCTCTTTTTGCATCATTGTGTACCTGTATTTAAATAAACTTTCCATGTTTAGTCATAAACCATCTAATTATAACCACAAATCAGTCAAACAACGAAAAGAAAACTTTTGTGCTACATTGCTGTATTAAAGTTCAGTATATGTATATAAGTATATGTGCCCCCAATCAATCGTTATCATAGCGCCTGACTGGGGCTTACTAAGGATTGGTTAATATTATCGGCAGGTCGCCCCCTATTTCTGAATATGGGGGACTTAGAAGATTTCATAGGATAACTGTTCTTGTGGTACAGAATTTCTGGCACCTTTCTAAGTGCTTAATCATAGACTTCTTTATACTCTCCTGACGGTCGCTAAGGTTAGAATTTGAATTCAGTAATTCAGTCGGTCCCTGTTCCTTTAGCAGGGAAGAAGTTCTTTCTCAGCACTTACTCTGAGACGCCTTTTATACTATCTCTCTCTCTCTCTCTGGAGAGTTAGAGTTCGAGCTTAGCGATTCATTCGCTCCCCGATCCTTCAGCGGGGAAGGAACTCTTTCTCAGCGCTCAATCGGAGACGCTTTTTATACTCTCTCTCTCTCTGGAGAGTTAGAGTTCGAGCTCGGCGATTCATTCGCTCCCCGATCCTTCAGCGGGGAAGGAACTCTTTCTCAGCGCTCAATCGGAGACGCTTTTTATACTCTCTCTCTCTCTCTGGAGAGTTAGAGTTCGAGCTCAGCGATTCATTCGCTCCCCGATCCTTCAGTGGGGAAGGAACTCTTTCTCAGCGCACAATCGGAGACGCTTTTTATACTCTCTCTCTCTCTCTGGAGAGTTAGAGTTCGAGCTCAGCGATTCATTCGCTCCCCGATCCTTCAGTAGGGAAGGAACTCTTTCTCAGCGCTCAATCGGAGACGCTTTTTATACTCTCTCTCTCTGAAGAGTTAGAGTTCGAGCTCAACGATTCATTCGCTCCCTGATCCTTCAGTGGGGAAGGAACTCTTTCTCAACGCTCAATCGGAGACGCTTTTATACTCTCTCTCTCTCTCTCTGGAGAGTTAGAGTTCGAGCTCAGCGATTCATTCGCTCCCCGATCCTTCAGTGGGGAAGGAACTCTTTCTCAGCGCTCAATCGGAGACGCTTTTATACTCTCTCTCTCTCTCTCTGGAGAGTTAGAGTTCCGTCGAGGCGGTTCCGATCATGGTATACCGCCATGACTTATGGACATTGGCTTTAGGTCCGTTATGTTCCCTCTCTGCTCTGGAGAGTTTGAGCGCTATCAACGATATAAGTTACTTTATTGTATCCTCAAAATTTTGACTTGTGATTATATTCCATTCTGATGGAAGGCATTTATGATTATATGTTTCTGGGATCGTTGGATTATTCACAGCGATTTTCATAAAAATAAACAGGCAGACAAATAAAGGTGCAATAAAGGTAAATGACACACAATATTTTTATAGTGGTTCGGTCGAATCATGACCTACGTCCACTTTATAATTTTTTTGCTTTAAGGAATCAGAATATTCTAGGCAAGTTGTGCCTTGTACATGGTTTTCAACAAAGCAAAATAGATTTGAAACTCTTATGTTAAGTATGGCCGTAAATGTTTGGGATTCCACACTTTGGGGATTTCCTTTCCATCTACGGTTGCCAGCTTGAAAGTTCCATTATCAAGCTTGCTCATAATGGAGTACGGTCCTTCCCACTTCGCTCCCATATGAGTTGGGGGTGGAAAGACACGTTTCAGAACTAAGTCTCCGGGTTCCCAGGTTCGGGCTCGAACCTTTTTGTTGAAATATCGGGAGACCTGTTGTTTGCATCTCAAGGCACGCAGGTCCGCTTCATCCCTCTTTTCTTCGATCATATCCAGGGACTCGAGGAGCAATTCATTATTGGTCATCGGATCATAATAAGTCACCCGGTGAGATGGTGCCTTTATCTCAACCGGGATGACCGCTTCCGTTCCAAAAGCAAGGGAGAAGGGGGGTATGTCCTGTTGCCGATTTATATGTTGTCCTATATGCCCATAGTGCCAAGGGCAATTCATCAGCCCACATGGCTCTGGCCCGCTTCAGTCTTCTTTTCAGAATGGATTTAATCACTTTATTCGCCGCTTCGACTTGTCCGTTCGATTGCGGGTGCGCCACAGAGGTGTATCGATTCTCAATGTGGTATTTTTGGCAGAAATTTCTAAATTCAGCGCTATCGAACTGAGTTCCATTATCTGTTATCACAATCTTTGGAATCCCAAATCGACAGATGATGTTTCTAATGATAAAGTTGATCACTCATTTGGTTGTGATTGTACTTAGTGGTTCAGCCTCGACCCACTTAGTGAAATAATCCACTGCCACAATAGCGAACTTTACTCCGCCCCTTGCTATGGGGAGACTTCCAATGATATCAATTCCCCACATAGCGAAAGGCCATGGGCTCATCATTGTTTTTAACTGATTAGGGAGTGCTCTAGGTATTTTTGAAAATCTCTGGCACGCATCACACCGTCGTGCATATCTTGCCGCATCCTTGTTTATGGTAGGCCAAAAATATCCATGCCGCAACACCTTTTTTGCCAAAGTTTGCCCTCCAGTGTGATCGCCGCACTCGCCTTCGTGTACCTCCTGCAGCACATGCTTGATGTCATCGTGAGCTATACACCGGAGAAGGGGCATCGAAAATCCTTGTCTGTAAAGAACTCCGCCTTGCAGAACGTATCGGGCGGCTTTACGAATTACTTTACGCCTCTCGTTTTTCTTGGCCGGAAGCGCTCCATTCATTAGGAAATTCTTTAGAGGGGTCATCCACGACTCCTTTTCTGGTTCCGTCTCTAGTATTAGGTCGATTTCCATTTGATCTATACTAGGGGACCGAAGTACTTCAACGGGGGCTAGCCCGGTCACTTTAGGATCGTCGGAACTAGCCATCTTTGCCAACTTAACCGCGTGCTGATTCTCTGACCGCGGAATATGAGATATGCTGTAGTGATCAAAATCGTTCAGCAACTCTTTCACTTTCTTTAAGTATAAAATCAATCTTGCACTTTTAGCTTGGAATTTTCCAGTAACTTGGTTCACAATTAACTTGGAGTCGCAGAAGATGTTCAGCTTTGTGACCTCTAATTCCTTTGCGATCCTTAATCCGGCTATCAAGGCTTCATATTCGGAGTCGTTGTTAGTGGTGTGAAACTCCATCCGGATAGCATAGGATATCAATCGTTTCTCTGGAGTTTCAAGCACTATTCCAGCGCCGGATCTTTCGTCATTCCTAGCGCCATCAGTATACAATCCCCAGGCATTGGGATCGAGAAGTAACTTTGAAGGATCGACTTCTTCGTTTGCTATATCTTCCTCAGGGACGGTGAACTCTGCTATGAAGTCGGCTGTCACTTGCCCCTGAATTTACCGTCTGGGCTGAAAGTTCAAATCAAATTGACTTAACTCGATATTCCATTTGTGTAATCTTCCAGACGCCTCTGGTCTCTGTAGGACTTGCTTGAGTGGATGATCGGTGTATACGGTAATAGGATTGTAACACCCCGAAAATTCTATAACTGTGAAATTAACAAATTAAAGTATAATTAATTTGAAATCAAAGAACTAAGGGAAACGGGATACGCCATTGCGTTCGTCTCGGAAAAATACGCGAAATAGAGTCCGAGTTTTTGAAAAACGGAGTCCGTATGAAGAAGATATGGCCTTCGGAAGTTTGAGAATTAAATTTAAAATTCAAACAGAATAAATCAAGTTTAAATTCGAAAATGGGGCCCATTGGGCCAGGGCGGAAAAACGCCGCCTGACACACCCAGGTCGACTGGGCTGTCGACCTGGTCTAGCCAGGTCGACAGGGCTGTCGACAGGCATGTCGACCTGGTCCAGAGCCAAGTCGAGCCCAGTCTAACCCGGCTGGCCTATTCTCTATGTGGTCGATTTTCTGTGGTCTGCTTTGTCACTAGGGCTAGGTGGCAGGCTCTAATTGGTCTCTCTATCGAATGAATGGCTACGATCAATCCAGGCAACATCAATGGTTCTAATCAGTTCCTAACCTCTATAAAAACAACCCTAGACCAAACCCTAATCTATTCATTCAAAAATAAGAACATAGCCGCCATGTTGCTGAGGAACGACTAGGAGTAGCCACCAAATTTGGAGAGAGGATTAGGAGGAAAATTCTAAGGCAAAAAGCAACTCAATCCCTAAATTAGAGAATTCATCACACCATTGTAAGTAGAGTATTACTTTGGTATGAACAAATAATTGTGTTGATTTGTATGCTTGAATTGTGGCAATAAAGTAATTCATATTTGTGCGTTCTTATCAATTTGAAATATTGTATACATTTGGATATTCTTGAATTATGTTATAAAGAACTACATGCGGTAGTTCTATGCAAGTATGCGTTTGGAATATTTTGCAAATTATGTAATCTATGTTGAAGCTACATGTATGTAGTTAATTAACTTAAATTCATGCAAGTTTGGGGTTTTGCTACTATGCCATCATGATGAATATTTTTGTGCATAAATCATTTTGTAAGTAATTGGAACAAGTTTGGGTTATTATAATCCATATAGAATTATGTTGAAAAATTGGGCATCATGTATTAAGCCATGCTTTTGTACTAGAAAACCTATTTGCAAACTTATGAATATGGCTAGGCTATGAATGATATTTGGCATAATTGAAATCCATGATTAAGTCTATCTTGTTCACAAGAATTATATGATGACATATGTGGTACATAGTTAGGATTAGATTCAAAATCCCTTTTTGCAAGTTTACATGACTAAAGTAAGAATCATGATTTCATGTTAGAAATATTTATGCCATGCTTATGTTTGACATTATGCCATGCTTATGTTAGAAATATTTATGCCATGCTTATGTTTGACATTATGCCATGCTTATGTTAGAAATATTTATGCCATGCTTATGTTTGACATTATGCCATGCTTATGTTAGAAATATTTATGCCATGCTTATGTTTGACATTATGCCTAAATAAAAGTATAGGTTCATGTTGTAGTTATGACTATGTGTCAAAAATGATTCCCAATTTAGATTCTTATCTCAACTACAAGTTCACATGCTTTGATTCATGTCACATATGCTTTATGACCAAAGTATATGTCACTACTATGCAAGTACACCAGTTTCTATTTTGTATTTCCAACGTCATATTGCAAGTTCATGCGCTCACATTCCCCTCTTTGTGTATCACGCTTTAAGCCTCCCCTTTTCGCATGGCTAAATTGGGCTTTAATAGGCTAAGCCCAATATATATAAACGGACGTGTAAAACGGGGGAAAATAACGTTGGGTTAAAATTAATTAATGAATGAAAATATAAAATAGAAGGGCCCAAATTCAAGTATGGGTTGGGCCCATGATTGGTGTAACCTTTACACCATTAACTTAATAATTGGCCGCAAATATTTACATATAAGAAATAAAGAAGAATGACAAGATATGTAAATGTAGAAAATACGATGTGTTTAACCCGAGGTTGGATTGAGTTGTGATGTAAACCTGCCCGGAACCGCCCGGCTGTCCAGTAGTCACAACAATACCTATCCAATGTGGGAGGTTAAACATGGAGCCCAATAAGGACCCGAGGTTAGACTGAGTTGTGGCGTAAGACTGCCCGGAACCAACCGGCAACAGGCAGCCACAACAATACCTGTCTAATGTGAGAGGTCAGGGCCTTAATAAGACAATTAAGGCTGAGTCAGGATTGTTAGGATTAAGTGAACTAAAGACTTAATCAAAATGGAACATGCTAAACTAAACGGACTGGTGGGGGTTAGGTTAGAAAACACTTAACCAACTTAGCATGTTGGCTAGAGATAGAAAACCTAGTAACGGGGGACCCTTTTCAGCAGTAACCCTAGAAGGTGTATCAGGATACCCTGAAACTAGGCAGGGTGGGGCACGATTACTGGGCTGATTGTAAGAGGTCAAAGCGACGGCGGTGGTGTAGCAGTGTAGGTTCTAACGGAGTGCGGGCGTGCACACACTCCGGCGCAGAAAAATAAGGCACTGGACACCAGTAGCATACCTGTGCACTCTAAGGTTGTGTCGGGCCGCCACTATGGGACTTGATACACCCTATGGTGGGACCAGCATAGGTAACTACAACATCGGGAGCCGTAAGACACATGTAACTATGCAAGTAGGAGCCGATCATCATAGAATGGATCACTTCACCCTGATTATGGGTGCCAGTTGGAAACTAGTTTATATGGGTTCAGAGATTAACATGGGGTACGATAGTATATTCGACCCTAGACAACTTAACCAAGTTTATTGTGCTTGCCCACTTCCTGTTTATACTTATCATACCCAGTTCTTTATTCATAGACAAATTAGTACTAGACTTACTCAGGCTTTATGTCTGACTCTACTTTTCTTTCGTCTTCTTTCTTCCGTTTCCCCCCCCCCCCCAGGTCCTCAGGGAGGGAACACAGCAGCTTGATCAGCCTTGACATCCAGCTTGAAGAAGAGAAATGTATTGCTTGGACTTTCCTGTTTTGAACTATGGCTTTGGACAATCCACTATGGGGCTTTTGCAGTTTATCTACGTTTTATTTATGCTTATTTAAATAATGTACTCAAGACAGATTATGAAAATGTTATGTAATGTTTTTGGAAAGGATGTAAGACAATCATGGTGATGTTTTGTAACACGTATTTGCTTTCCTGAAATAAAAGTTTGTTGTTCTTCCGCTGTTCACAAATATGTGTTCTTATATCTGTCTTGTATATCTGTGACTTGTACTTATAAACCTCCACCAAAATTAGGGCATTCCCTTTGAGAGTGACCCTAACGGAGGTGGGGTGTTTCACTTGGTATCAGAGCATAGGTTTACCAGATAAGATAAAAAGTTTTGAAAAATTATTTTCAAAAAGGAAATTTAAAGAAGCATTTTTAAAAGAAAAATATTATTTTATTTTAAAAAGGCAAAGTCCATCAACTAAAAGCCAAATTCTCCAAATGCCACTTTTGGAGAGAAGAGGTGAGGTTCCTTGGGCACATAGTATCCAAACAAGGGTTAGCAGTGGACCCCGCTAAGGTAGTGGCAGTACAGGGTTGGAAGACACCAAGGAATGCAACTGAGGTCCGAAGCTTTCTAGGACTAGTAGGTTTCTATCGAAGATTTATAAGGGATTTTGCGAAAATCTCAGCTCCGCTCACGAAGTTGACATTTGTTTATTTTCAAGAGATAATTCATCAATGTGGGATATCTTCTAGTAAATGAATTTTGGAAAGCTTGCATGGAACCATGAGTACGCAGTTAGGCGTGAGCCAAGTATACTAGAAGGAGAATAAGTGAAAGAGGAACGAGAAATAGGTTCCAACTCATATTTTGGAAACAAGAATTAAGAAGCTACGAAATTGTGAAGTTAAAAACGGACAAAGCATAATGGAGTTAAGCTCAAGAAATGCGACTTAGAAGATTGAAGACTAGATTCGTACATAATATCTCTTCTTAAGAGTATATCCTTGATCCCTCTCTTCCTGTAGAGCTTACTTGCATGGTATCTTTTCTGTATATCCTCTCGGTCCCATTCTCAATCCAATTTCCGTTGCAAACCCCATAGGGAGTATGACTCACCTGTTAGTAACACATGTTGGGGCTCGAGGGTGTTCATTGGTTTGACTAAAGTTTTTGGGTTTTATAGGATACAGATTGGTCTTAGGAAGGGACTCCCTTGTGACCTAAAAGGAGTCCATCATGCTTAGTTTCCTAGAATAATATATGGTGGTTGGGTTGAGTAACTCTTTGGGTGTCAGTCTGATGTTGATTTCGGTCTTCGGGGCTGATGCTTAGAGAGTTCTTCTCCTAATCAATATATATGTGGCATAGGTTTTCAGTTTTGACATTGCCTAATGGGTACAAAGTTTTTACCTGCTTCTATCATTCGACTATACCTTTAGATAGGAACAATTGGGAAAAAAATGTCCTATAGATTAGAGCTACCCGAAAGATTGGATGGAATCAGCCGAGGTGGTAGAGCCAAATATCCTCGAAGAGGCCGAAGTGGAACGCGAAGCAACCATAAGAAGAGTTCCAACCCGCATCTTAGGAACGGAAGTGAAGAAGCTACGCAACCGTGAAGTCAAGCTCGTTAAAGTTCAGTAGAGCGACGCCGAGGGAGACGCAACTTAGGAAACTGAAGCTAGAATACGTACTGCCTACCCTTTTCTGTTCGAGGGTACATCCTTGATCTTTCTTTTTCCTTAAGTTGCGCTTTTATCTATCTTTTTAGGTATATTTCCTCGACCGTATCTTTTAGGTAGAAACCCTTTGGATGGAAACATGTAGTTGAAACATGTTATGGATGATGGTTGCAAGTGGTTGCAAGTGATTGCTAGTGGTTGCTCGTGGTTGCATGTACACACACACTTCGCATATGATCATGAAGCATTAGAAATCTTTTAAGGACAATGGATGCTCGTGTTTGATGGATGAGTAGATGGATGATTGGATGTTAGGATATACATTTTCCTATGCTTGAAGATTTCGGGGACGAAATCCTTTTAAGTGGGGGAGAATGTAACACCCCGAAAATTCTATAACTGTGAAATTAACAAATTAAAGTATAATTAATTTGAAATCAAAGAACTAAGGGAAACGGGATACGCCATTGCGTTCGTCTCGGAAAAATACGCGAAATAGAGTCCGAGTTTTCGAAAAACGGAGTCCGTATGAAGAAGATATGGCCTTCGG
Organism: Allium sativum; assembly: GCA_030737875.1. Lineage (NCBI taxonomy): Eukaryota > Viridiplantae > Streptophyta > Magnoliopsida > Asparagales > Amaryllidaceae > Allium > Allium sativum. The sequence goes on from CM060926.1 coordinate 351,672,735, forward strand.
AAGTTTGAGAATTAAATTTAAAATTCAAACAGAATAAATCAAGTTTAAATTCGAAAATGGGGCCCATTGGGCCAGGGCGGAAAAACGCCGCCTGACACACCCAGGTCGACTGGGCTGTCGACCTGGTCTAGCCAGGTCGACAGGGCTGTCGACCTGGTCCAGAGCCAGGTCGAGCCCAGTCTAACCCGGCTGGCCTATTCTCTATGTGGTCGATTTTCTGTGGTCTGCTTTGTCACTAGGGCTAGGTGGCAGGCTCTAATTGGTCTCTCTATCGAATGAATGGCTACGATCAATCCAGGCAACATCAATGGTTCTAATCAGTTCCTAACCTCTATAAAAACAACCCTAGACCAAACCCTAATCTATTCATTCAAAAATAAGAACATAGCCGCCATGTTGCTGAGGAACGACTAGGAGTAGCCACCAAATTTGGAGAGAGGATTAGGAGGAAAATTCTAAGGCATAAAGCAACTCAATCCCTAAATTAGAGAATTCATCACACCATTGTAAGTAGAGTATTACTTTGGTATGAACAAATAATTGTGTTGATTTGTATGCTTGAATTGTGGCAATAAAGTAATTCATATTTGTGCGTTCTTATCAATTTGAAATATTATATACATTTGGATATTCTTGAATTATGTTATAAAGAACTACATGCGGTAGTTCTATGCAAGTATGCGTTTGGAATATTTTGCAAATTATGTAATCTATGTTGAAGCTACATGTATGTAGTTGATTAACTTAAATTCATGCAAGTTTGGGGTTTTGCTACTATGCCATCATGATGAATATTTTTGTGCATAAATCATTTTGTAAGTAATTGGAACAAGTTTGGGTTATTATAATCCATATGGAATTATGTTGAAAAATTGGGCATCATGTATTAAGCCATGCTTTTGTACTAGAAAACCTATTTGCAAACTTATGAATATGGCTAGGCTATGAATGATATTTGGCATAATTGAAATCCATGATTAAGTCTATCTTGTTCACAAGAATTATATGATGACATATGTGGTACATAGTTAGGATTAGATTCAAAATCCCTTTTTGCAAGTTTACATGACTAAAGTAAGAATCATGATTTCATGTTAGAAATATTTATGCCATGCTTATGTTTGACATTATGCCATGCTTATGTTAGAAATATTTATGCCATGCTTATGTTTGACATTATGCCATGCTTATGTTAGAAATATTTATGCCATGCTTATGTTTGACATTATGCCATGCTTATGTTAGAAATATTTATGCCATGCTTATGTTTGACATTATGCCATGCTTATGTTAGAAATATTTATGCCATGCTTATGTTTGACATTATGCCTAAATAAAAGTATAGGTTCATGTTGTAGTTATGACTATGTGTCAAAAATGATTCCCAATTTAGATTCTTATCTCAACTACAAGTTCACATGCTTTGATTCATGTCACCTATGCTTTATGACCAAAGTATATGTCACTACTATGCAAGTACACCAGTTTCTATTTTGTATTTCCAACGTCATTTGCAAGTTCATGCGCTCACATTCCCCTCTTTGTGTATCGCGCTTTAAGCCTCCCCTTTTCGCATGGCTAAATTGGGCTTTAAAAGGCTAAGCCCAATATATATAAACGGACGTGTAAAACGGGGGAAAATAACGTTGGGTTAAAATTAATTAATGAATGAAAATATAAAATAGAAGGGCCCAAATTCAAGTATGGGTTGGGCCCATGATTGGTGTAACCTTTACACCATTAACTTAATAATTGGCCGCAAATATTTACATATAAGAAATAAAGAAGAATGACAAGATATGTAAATGTAGAAAATACGATGTGTTTAACCCGAGGTTGGATTGAGTTGTGATGTAAACCTGCCCGGAACCGCCCGGTTGTCCAGTAGTCACAACAATACCTATCCAATGTGGGAGGTTAAACATGGAGCCCAATAAGGACCCGAGGTTAGACTGAGTTGTGGCGTAAGACTGCCCGGAACCAACCGGCAACAGGCAGCCACAACAATACCTGTCTAATGTGAGAGGTCAGGGCCTTAATAAGACAATTAAGGCTGAGTCAGGATTGTTAGGATTAAGTGAACTAAAGACTTAATCAAAATGGAACATGCTAAACTAAACGGACTGGTGGGGGTTAGGTTAGAAAACACTTAACCAACTTAGCATGTTGGCTAGAGATAGAAAACCTAGTAACGGGGGACCCTTTTCAGCAGTAACCCTAGAAGGTGTATCAGGATACCCTGAAACTAGGCAGGGTGGGGCACGATTACTGGGCTGATTGTAAGAGGTCAAAGCGACGGCGGTGGTGTAGCAGTGTAGGTTCTAACGGAGTGCGGGCGTGCACACACTCCGGCGCAGAAAAATAAGGCACTAGACACCAGTAGCATACCTGTGCACTCTAAGGTTGTGTCGGGCCGCCACTATGGGACTTGATACACCCCATGGTGGGACCAGCATAGGTAACTACAACATCGGGGGCCGTAAGACACATGTAACTATGCGAGTAGGAGCCGATCATCATAGAATGGATCACTTCACCCTGATTATGGGTGCCAGTTGGAAACTAGTTTATATGGGTTCAGAGATTAACATGGGGTACGATAGTATATTCGACCCTAGACAACTTAACCAAGTTTATTGTGCTTGCCCACTTCCTGTTTATACTTATCATACCCAGTTCTTTATTCATAGACAAAATAGTACTAGACTTACTCAGGCTTTATGTCTGACTCTACTTTTCTTTCGTCTTCTTTCTTCCGTTCCCCCCCCCCCCCAGGTCCTCAGGGAGGGAACACAGCAGCTTGATCAGCCTTGACATCCAGCTTGAAGAAGAGAAATGTATTGCTTGGACTTTCCTGTTTTGAACTATGGCTTTGGACAATCCACTATGGGCCTTTTGCAGTTTATCTACGTTTTATTTATGCTTATTTAAATAATGTACTCAAGACAGATTATGAAAATGTTATGTTATGTTTTTGGAAAGGATGTAAGACAATCATGGTGATGTTTTGTAACACGTATTTGCTTTTCTGAAATAAAAGTTTGTTGTTCTTCCGCTGTTCACAAATATGTGTTCTTATATCTGTCTTGTATATCTGTGACTTGTACTTATAAACCTCCACCAAAATTAGGGCATTCCCTTTGCGAGTGACCCTAACGGAGGTGGGGTGTTTCAAGGATGCGCCTGAAAATAATGTCGAAGCTTTCTGGAGGCGATCAGTAAACTATACGCCAACTTTTCTATCCTTGGATAATTATGCTCTGCTGTCGTCAATTTTCTGCTCACGTAATACACATGTCTTTGGACCTTATCTTCTTCTCCTACCAACGCTGAGCTGATCGCATGGGATGACACTGCCAGATACATGAATAAGTCCTCGTGATCCATTGGCTTAGATAATATCGTAGGTTTCTCCAGGTGCCTTAGTAAGTTCTGAAATGCTTCTATGCAGTCGGGCGTCCATTTGAAGTGGTGTTTTCCCCGCTTTATTAATATGAAGAATGGGATGCACTTATCGGTAGCCCTGGAGATAAATCTGCTTAGTGCGGCTACTTTTCCTGCAAGGCTTTGCACGTCCTTAATTTGCCTAGGTCCCTGAATGTATCTGATTGCCGCGATCTGGTCTGGATTAATCTCAATCCCACGGGAACTGACGATGAACACCAAGAATTTTCCAGAGGCAACACCGAATGAACATTTGGTTGGGTTGAGTTTCATTCCGTACTTTCGAAGAATGCCGAACATCTCTGCCAAGTCAGTAGTGTGTTGGAAAGATTTCTTGGACTTAACCAACATATCGTCGACGTATACTTCCATTGTTTTCCCGATCTGGTTATAAAACATTCTGTTGACTAAACGTTGATATGTAGCGCCTGCATTCTTCAAGCCAAAGGGCATCACTACATAGCAATATAATCCCAGATCCATAATAAAACTAGTGTGTTCTTGATCCGGAACATGCATCGGAATCTGGATATATCCTGAGTAAGCATCCATAAATGAGAGAAGTTCATGACCCGCCGTCGAGTCCACCAACTGGTCAATCCGGGGCAACGGGAAACTATATTTTGGGCAGGCTTTGTTCAAATCCGAGAAGTCGATACACGTTCGCCACTTCCCGTTGGCCTTCTTTACCAGGACTGGATTTTAAATCCAGTCTGGGTAGGTCGAGTCTCCGATAAATCCATTACTCTTTAGCCTTCCAACCTCTTCTTTCAAGGCAGCGGACCTCTCTAGGCCCAACATTCGCCTTTTTTGCTTTACCGGAGGATGTTTAGGGTTAATGCTTAATGAATGGCTCATGATTGATGGGGATATCCCGCACATATCCGCGTGGGTCCAAGCAAATACATCCAACTTGTTTTTTAAGAAATCCGTCAATTCTTTAGCGAGATTCAGATTTAACTGGGATCCAATCTTAAGGACCTTCTCCGGGTCACTATCATCGATCGGTACATCCACAGTTGTCTCGTTGGGAGTCGCGATTCTGCCCCCAGGTTCTTGATCCTCTCTGGGATCTATATCCTCGGGCAACTCTCTGGGCGACTCTCCAACGGCTATCCTCTTTAGTTGCTATAAGGTCTCCGCCCCTATAGGGGGAGAAGCGCCTTTGGTTTCTATGTCCCCTCCATTGCGAAGTAACTTTAGCTCGGCAACATAACATGCTCGCGCAGCAACCTGATCTCCTCTGACGATACCAATGCCAGCTTCTGTGGGGAATTTCAATAACAAGCACCAGGGGGCTATACAGGCTCTAAACTTTGCGAGGGCCGGCCGGCCCAAGAAGGCATTGTAGGGCGATTCAACGTCCAAAACCACGAAGGGAAGGATTCTCACTCTCTGGCGTTCTCCTTCCCCAAGCGTAACCGGTAACTCTACATAACCCATTGGAGCGGTGGATGCTCCGTTAAATCCACGGATCCATCCTTGACAGGGCTTCAAGTCTTTTATTTCGAGGTTCATCTGGTCAAAGGTCCTTTTGAAAAGAGTGTTGACGGAACTCCCGTTGTCCACTAAAACCTTATGAACAGTGGCTGGTCCAATAGGTACTGTAATTACAAATGGATCTTCAGTCGGAGCATGGACTCCAATGCTTTCTCATTCTTGGAAAACGACATCGTCGGTCATCATCTTTTGTTGCTTCACCGAGATATTGTCCTCGGGGTTGCTACACTCCCCTACCTCGAGGTGTTGCTTTGCTGCATTGACATATTGATCCAATGCCTTGGAACTATGCCCGGCGAGATAAAGTCCTCCGATTACGGTATTGATAACGATATTCTTTCCCTTTTGCTGCGCAGTTGGCCTGGCAGCAAGTTGATTCTGGTTCTGATTTGGGGCCTGTATTGCTTGCCCCCTATCTCTGGGCGTTACTCTGTATTCATCTAATTTTCCTTCTCGAAGAAGCCTCTTGACTACATCTCTTAGGTGCGGCATTCATTTGTCGAATGGCCATGAATCTGATGAAAGAGATAAAACTTCCCCGTTTCACGTTCTTTTTCTGTCGACTCTCTGGGAGGTGGCCCCTTATTCTGGAGGACTATGTAAGAATCCATGAAGATATTTTCCAAAGTATCATTTAGTGGCGTATAACTCTCAAAGGCCCTGGGACGAGTCCTTCTCTGGGAGTCGTTCCCTCGGTTCCTCTTCCGGTTGTTGCCATTACTATTATTATCATTGTTCCCCGACTGACGACCACCCTGATTCCGATTTCTGACATTAACTTCGACTTTCCCCGAGCTGTCTCCTGTCTTCTTAATGGCGACATTGCTCTGGATTTCCTCCTTATCGGCCGTTTTTGCCTTTCGGTTAGCATATACTTCTTCCCGGCGTAAGTGTACGTTAGCCTTCTTGTAGAATAATTCTCTAGTATGGGGTGGCTTGCCTGCCAGGTATCTCCCAAATTCAGTGTCTTTATCTACTCCGTCAATCAGAGCTGCGACAACGGTTGGCTCATGGGGATCTTTAACTTCAGTAGCGGCCAGGTTGAAACGGTCTAGGTACACCCTCAAACTCTCGCCTGGTCGCTGCTTGACAAGGAACAAGTCAATCACACTCTTTGTCTTTTGTGCATAGATGCGGAATTGTTCTACGAACTTTTTACTTAACTCGCTGAAGCTAGAAATCGACCTTGCTGGTAAGCGTGTGAAACATAACAACGCTACATCCTCCAAGAATATGGGAAAGGCTTTGCATTTGACAGCGTCAGAAGCTGCGGCAGCGGTCATTGACCAAGAATATCTCATCAGATGCTGGACGGGATCAGACCTACCCGCGTATCGGTTCATCTGTGGCATGTTGAAACGCCTCGGGAAAGTCGCATCCAAAATATCATCAGTGAATGGGGTGTGACTGCGGTCAATTCCCCAATCTTCATTCCGTTGTCCACGGCTATCTGCCAGAATTTGATGGATCATGGCTGCAACATTTGCACTGGTCAGCGGAGGTTCAGGGTCAGTGCTTCTGGCTCGGCGGGGTTCTCTAATCTCTCTTTCGGGAGCAGTCACAAAATCCGGGGCTCGGATAGGGCTTCGTTGCCCCCTGTTTCTATGAGCGTGTGCACGGCGATGGGGCTGAGGTAATCTGTTTTGTACAGGACTGTCCACATCTCGAGCTCTGGGAGTTGCGACGTAATCATTCGCATTACGGTTTGAGGGCCCCGCCTCTAATGCTTCTTCTTCCCGTGATGGCAGGGTTCCGAACCGAAGCTGCTCTATGTTTTCGGCTCTCTCATATGGTCGCCGCGGAGGTCTCGGCGATTCCTCTAACGAAGAAGAATATCCGGGAGTGGGCGGACGAGCTGGTGGCGTCCTTTGCCTTGCGAGTTCATCAAGCCTTCTATCCATAGCAGTTAAATTTTGTCGCAGAACGGAGATTTCCTGCCTTTGGGCAGCCAATTCATCAAACAGTCTCTCCCACATTTCGGAAAAGCGAGAGAGATCCCCCTCAGTAACGGGAGCAGCAGGATCATATTGGTCATCATCACTTTCTCTTATGCGCAAAGAGCTTGAGCCAGGTCGAGCGGAGGGGCCAGGACGGTAGGAGCGAGCCATAAGCTCCTTTCCAGGTCGAGTTGTAATCCGGTCATCAATTCGGATCGCTGTGGATCGAGGATGGTGGCTCGCAATGCCCCCCCGGGATCGGTTCGTGGTCACGGTGCGCGGAGGATTTGAGGCGTTGTTTTGGGATCGAGTAACAACCCCTTCAGTAGTTCGGATCACCTCGTTCTCGCCGACTCGGAGCGTGGCGTCTTCATTGGATCGGTTCGCCCCCTGCGCTCCGCGATCCAAAGTTTCCTCATTGGCTAGCTCGTGCACACTTTCTTCGATTGTTTCATTGGTTCGTGAAGCTCTTGCTTCCTTAGATCTCTTTCCAGCCATGATATCTGAATCGCTGGGATCTTCAAAGAACTGAATAGTGAAACTTTAGGACTGTTATCTCAATGAAAGCACCAAAATGTTAGATCAAAATTTGGACCTAACACCCAAATTGTTCTGAATCTTGTAGAATTTTAACTGAAGAATGAAGAAAAAGAAAATGACGCACAGAATTTAAAGTGGTTCGGCGTTAATGAGCCTACGTCCACTTTATATGTTATTGATTATACTTCGAATGCTGGTACAATCAATGATTTCTGTCTAGCTCACTTTTACAATTGTGATTTCTCTCAGTAATCTAGTAATAAAACTGATAAGAAATGGTAGTATGACAATAATGGTGGAATCAGTCCTTAATATTGCCAAAATGATCCCAAAAAATGCCAAGCTCCGGGCTATTTATAGCTGGTTTTGTCAGGCGGGTCGTGGTAACACGTGGCACGAATCCCGAGAACATCGGATCGCATCGGTACCATTGAAGAAATAGTCAAATTAGCCGTTGTAGATAGGTGTCGCGATCCCCTTGAAAATCGGATCGAGCAAATGAGGAGAATCAGCCAAAGTGACCGTTAGGGACACATGTCGCTGGATCCGTGCTTCTCGGATCGCTGAAGACTAGCTCGTGTTTGAACGGGTCAGAGGTTTCGCCGTGCATCAGTGGATCGGATCGGTCTATGCATGTACGGATCGAATCGCATAGCGGTGTCGTTTCGCTGATGAAATGGGGGCGATCCGTTGAGGTGCGACCCAATAAGGGGCGATCCGATGAGGGGCGAGTCAATGGTTCGATCCGTTCCTTCATGTACTTAGGGGATGTGGTTTCATATTTTTCTTCTTGTGAATGAACCTGGTTGGCTTGGTCAAAAAGCTAGCCAACAAATACAATACCAATAAATTATCATATGTAAAGCAATATGATAATATAATAGAGTAAGATTAAAAGGCACAGGTATTGTATGTAAAGCAATACAATACCAAAACAATTATCATATATAAAGCAATATGATAATATAATACTAGGTTTCCAAATTAAGTTGGGTAATATGCCAACCTTATTCAAATAAATAAGAGGGTAATAAAAAATTATGGGAACTACGGGATAAATATAATATGACTGATAACAGATACAAATAAACAGACGCTAGTATTGTAAAATCACAGTGGTAGAGCTCGAGCGCACGCGGAGACATCAGCACCGTAACCTACTCATAATGCCATAATGACACCTGGCTATCAATCCAGGATAACCAAGACGGTCTAAGAAGAAGGCCGTATGCTACTCGTTCACGACACTACACGTGGCACACCCACGCCTCTATCTGATGTAGTCCATGACCCACCGATCGAGAATCTCGATCAAACAACATTGCCCAATGTAGCAGAACGTTTGACCTTTGGTGGTAGGCGTGCGAAATTTAAAACCACCGTGATTCAGGTAGCGAACCTGAATCAGGTCTACAAAGATGGAGTTTTGGCCCATTGGTACAACAGAGTCCAATCTATCCCAATCCCAAAATCAAAAGTATTGTTAATATATTATTTTTTAAATTCATGCCGTAAAAATTCATAGTGTTTATAACACCAAAGCACTATATAAAACCAATCATGGCAATATTCATAAAACTAAGTTTTATAAACCCAGTATATTTTGCAAAAAGCTTAACAACGCATGTCCATAGATGGTTACACTACCGTTTCGCTCTAATACACAAGTACCCCATAATACTTGTATATCATAATGAAACATAAGCATTTTTAGCATGTTTATCTTGTTTGGAATTAATACAATTATTCCACCATTTTATTAGTATATTAACAAAAATTTCGCTTATAGATAGAAAAAATTGCTTTCAAAAATTTTCAAGGAAAACAATAAACTTCTAAAAAAATAAAGTGTTTTTTTTCGTAGGACAGTTGCTGAACTGTACCTGTGCAGCACACTGCTGCACAGTACAGTGCATTACAGCTGCACTGTTCAAGTGCAGCTATGCTGCACTGTTTCAGTGCAACTCGGCTGCACTGTAGCAGTGCAGCGTGGCTGCACTGTAGCAGTGCAGCGCGGCTGCACTGTTCAAGTGCAGCTATGCTGCACTGTTTCAGTGCAGCTCCGCTGCATTGTAGCAGTGCAGCGCACTGCACTATTCAAGTATAGCTATGCTGCACAGTTTCAGTGCAGCGTGCTGCACTTTTTTTTCCAGTGCAGCACCCGCTGCACTATAGCAGTGCAGCTCCTTCTCCCCCATCAATGCTAAAATTTTCGTTTTTTTTTTCCTCGCTAATTAGGAAGATGATTCTCTATGAGGCAATTATATAAATATATATATATATATATTGCATGCAATAAAATCATATGCACGATACAAGTATGAGTCATTTGAACAAATATGTTGCATGCAATAAAAATTGTATGCTTGCAACCAATTTCAAGGTATAATGCCTTTAAATTTACAATACTACCTTAAATCTATTTCAAATCTGATTTTAAATGCCTTAACATTACAAGGAAAAGAATCAAACAAAGGGGAAGAAGGGAATCTACAAACAAAATTCCACCTTTAAACCATCATGCATACACAATACATAATTTAAAGAGGAAATAGGCGGAAACTTCACTCACCTACTACTCCGAAAAACAAACTTTCACCTCTGAAATCGACTAATTTCTTGATTGGAGCCCTCTACAATAGGAATTGAAAAGAAAAACAATCCTAAGTTTTCAATTTAAAAGAATTGAAGGAACCCTAGAAGATTGAATAGGTTTAGGGAATACTTACTGAATTGGAAATCTTTTCTTATCTTCAATTTGTATAAAAACTTTGATTGAATAGCAAGATCAGGGATGAGAGAAAGATTTTAGTTTTTCTACTTTCTTCACGGTATTGTTTCTGGTTTGAGAAAGAAAGTATATGTACTGATGTTTTAATCGAGAGAGTGAGGAGTTGTGGTATTTTTATTCCTAGACCCCTCTCTAGAACTTCCCCCCTTTAATTTATTATTTCACCCTTCTTTTTATTTTTATTTTATATTTCTCCTATGCAACACAATCATTAAACTTTGTCTCTTATGAGATATTTATGATTTTCACTCTTATTTAATTTGTTTCTAGAGATTTCATCAAAAATGCGTACTTTATTTTTATTTTTATTTTGTTTACATATTTTTTCTTTAATATAAAAGTTCTTTCTTTTTTTTCTTCTTCTCTTTTTTTTTCTTTTTATGAAAAGAAAATGGACATAAAATTTTCTTTTTACCTTACATTACACACATTTCCAACATTACGTGAACTTCTCCATTTTTTTCATAACTTGAAAACAACGAGAAAACTTTATTTTTTTTATATTATTTAAATATTACACATTGAAATAAACATGCTTTATGAAATCAATCAAAATTTTCAACTAAATTTGCACTTTTCCTTTCAAAATTGTTATTTAATCAAAACAATAAACTTTAACACTGTTACAACAAAACGTGCGACATTTTACATCAACTACATACACCCAATAATTCATAAAACATGAATTTTCCTCTCATCCCGAAAATATATGTTTTGCTTTTATCTATTTAATTAATTATTATTATATTTATTTTTCCTCTAAATTACCAAATCAATTAGTTGATTCCCAATTCAATATCCCTAAGAAAGTGGGTTGTTACAGACTTCCCCCCTTACAAAAATTGCGTCCTCGCAATTTCTACATAAGGGATACATCTGTAACAAAATTATAGATTCAACTCAAAATAATAGGACATACCTTACTCAAGCGCCAAATAATTTGGGGTAATGCCTCTGCATCGACTCTTGTGTTTCCCAAGTGCAGTCTTTTGGATTACTTCACCACTGCACCTTGACTAAAGGAACCACTTTACTACGAAGCTTCTTCGTCTCAGAGGCAATAATACGAATAGGCTCTCGAGTAAAAGTCATGTTAGGAGCGATCTCAATCTGCTGCAACTGCTTCGGCTCTATGACCTCTTCGGAGTCCCTTAAACACTTCCTCAAGTGAGACACATGGAAGATGTTGTGCACACTCGATAAGTGTTTGGGTAAGGAAACTCTATAGGCAAGTTTTCCAATTCTCTCCAAGATAGGATAAAGGCCAATAAATCTCGGAGCAAGCTTACCAGTCTTACTGAACCTCATTACTCCTTTTAAAGGAGCAACCTTCACGAATACATGATCTCCAACACTGAACTCCGAGTCCTTTCTTTGACGATCTGCATAGAACTTTTGTCTATCCTGTGCCTCTTTCATCCTTCTTCTAATTAGGTCCACCTTCTCAGAAGCTTCACGCACAGTGTCGGGACCAAGCACCAACCTATCCCCAGTCTCAAGCCAGCACGAAGGAGATCTACGGGGTCTTCCATACAATGCTTCAAAAGGAGCCATGCCTATATTGGACTGAAAGCAATTGTTATATGCAAATTCGACCAAGTATAGGTGGTCCTCCCAAGACCCGCCAAAATCAAGGATACAAGAATGCAACAAATCCTCCAATATCTTGTTAACCCGCTCAGTTTGCCCATTGGACTGGGGATGATATGATGAGCTGATATTCAACTTCATCCCCAAAGCTAACTGCAAGCTTCTCTAGAATCCACTAGTAAATAGTGGATCCCTATCACAAAATATAGCACTAGGTACACCATGGAGACGAACAACTACCTTTACATATAGCTTTGCCAAATAAGGAGCTGTTCTTTTCGACTTGACTGGGATAAAATGGGCAGATTTAGTCAAATGATCCACTACTACCCATATGCTATCATACCGTTGCTTTGATCTTGGCAATCAATCAATGAAGTCCATGGATACCTGATCCCATTTCCATAGTGGAATCTCCAATGGATGAAGAAGACTGCTAGGCTTTTGGTGCTCGCACTTCACCAATTGGCAGGTAATACAATTCTTCACGTACTCGCCTATATTGCACTTCATTCCTTCCCAGTAATATAGAGGTTTCATGTCCATATACATCTTACTGCCACCAGGGGGAATGGTATATCGTGAACTATGGCAATCGCTCATCACATCATGCCTAAGGCCGGCAACATTAGGTACAAAAATCCTGCCCTTCTTCCTTAAACATCCTTGAGCATCCAACTCAAATCCTTTCAAATCATCAGCAACATCTCCATTCTTCAGCCGATGAATACGCTCTAAAGCAGTGGGATCTTCTATCTGAGCATGAGAAATCCTATCCATTAGGCTCGGTCTCATAAACATATTGACCATCACCCTTCCAGATCTATGAGTGGGCATATTACAATAGATTCCACTAGAAGCCAACACCTCCAAATCTCTCCATTTAGCTATCATCATTGATACAACGTTTTGATGCTTACGATTGAGAGCATCTGCTACACTTTTACCTTTTCTAGGTGTATACTGAATATCGAAATCAAATACTGCCAAAAGCCCCAACTATCTTTGCTGGCGCATATTCAGATCTTTTTGAGTAAAGAGGTATTTCAAAGATTTATGGCCAGTATAAAGGACAAACCTCTCACCCATAAGATAATGTCGCCATAGCTTCAAAGAAAAAACTACAGCTGCTAGCTCTAAATCATGAACAGCATATCTAACCTCATTGGGTCTTAATTGTGTAGATGCATAAGCCACGACTCTTCCCTCCTGCATAAGCACAACACCTAATCCAAACCCACAAGCATCAGTATACACCACAAGATCTTGATTACCTTCTGGAATCACCAAAACTGGTGCGTTAGTGAGCATCTCCTTCAACTTAGAGAAAGTTTCTTCACACTTATCTGTCCACTCAAACTTTACACCCTTCTTCGTCATCCTTTTCAAAGGAGTGACAATCTTCGACAAATCCTTAACAAAGCGACGATACCGAGGAAGCTTCGAATCTCTGTAACAGTCTCAGGCCTTTTCCAATTCTGAATTGCTTCTATCTTAGAAGGATCCACAGCTAGACCAGCTTCGAATATAATATGGCCCAAGAACTTTACCTCCTTCTGCCAAAAGTGGCATTTGGAAAACTTTGATTTCATCTTATGTTCCCTCAAAGTCTCCAAAACATTCCTCAAATGCCCCTCATACTTTTGCTCAGACTTGGAATATACTAATATATCATCAATGAAGACCAAGACGAATCTATCAAGATAGCTTCTGAACACTCTATTCATCAGATCTACAAAATATGCAGGAGCATTCGTAAGCCAAAACGGCATTACCAACCATTCATAAGAACCATATCGAGTGCGAAAGGCAGTGAGAGGGATGCTGTCTCCCGCTACTCGCAACTGATGGAATCCAGTGGCTAAGTCAAGCTGGGAAAAGACCTTTGCTCCACTTAACTGATCAAAAAGATCATCAATACGAGGGAGTGGATACTTACTCTTTATTGTAAGCTCATTAAGCTTCCTATAATCAATGCATAAGCGGAGAGAGCTGTCAGCCTTCTTTACAAAGACTGCAGCAGCTCCCCAAGGAGAGCTACTCGATCAGATGAACTGCTTCCCTTCCAACTCAGTCAACTGCTTCCGAAGCTCCTCCATCTCAACACGAGGCATACGATTAAGAGGTCTACTGACTGGTTGGGCTCCAGGGATAAGATCTATTTGAAACTCCACGGCCCTCTTAGGTGGAAAGCCAGTAACAGGCTCAAACGCATCACCAAAATCATTGACAACAGGAACTCTAGCTATCTCTTCATCTTCTCGTGACTCAATGGAATAGAGAGAACCATGACAATTAGGGCCTTGCATATCAAGTGTTATATTAACAAGCCCTTTGAAAGAGGGGTATTTCAAAGTAACAACTCTGTCTAAGCAAGAAAGACGAGCCTCATATCGCTCCAACCAATCCATCCCCAAGATAATATCAAAGCCAAGACACTCAAATGCATGCAAGTCACATGAGAAAGGAAGTCCTCCTAAGAATAGCTCAAGGTTTTTGCACAACATTCCAAGCGTTGCGGACCCGCCAATGGGATTCGCAACCCTTAGAGATGTGACAAGATAAACTACATCCAAAGCATATCTATCAACTAAATCTTTAGATATAAAGGAGTGTGATGCACCGATGTAAAAAAGTATGAAAATAAAAGTATCATTAAATGGGATTGTACCTTCCATTACTTGCTTTCCTTTCCTTTGGCTTGGACCAAGATTTCCCTCCATGACATGGATCCTAGCTGCTTGCTTTTTCTTTGTGAGTTGCGGACACTCGTTTCTTAGATGACCAATCTGGTGACACTCATAACACTCCCTTTGAGGACAGACATTAGCAAAATTCCCCTTTGCTCCACACTTATAGCATTCTACTCCACCTTTAGCTTGCTTTTTTGAGCCTGAAGCTTGACCCTTCTTTTGCTTCTTTTGAGAATTCTGCTTCTTCTTAGGGAAAAACGGAGCTTTCCTCCTAGGTGCATCATCATCTCTTTCACGATATAGGTCCTCGTACCTCAAAGCCGGATCCACAATCTCATCAAAAGTAGAATGAAGCTGAGTCAAGAGTTGTTCCCTCAGCTTCCTACGAAGACCATCTACAAATTTCTGATTCTTTTTGAACTGGGTGTTGATCAATTCTGCACCATATTCAGAGAGGGAATTGAAGGTATTGACATACTCCTGGACAGACATATCCCTCTGCTTAAGCTCAATAAATCTACGAGCAAGGATGGCCTTCTCTGCCTCTAGAACGAACCTCAACTCAAATCGTTCCCTTAATCTTTCCCATTTAAGCACTTCCTCTCACCTCTCAGCATTCATAATGTCAAACCAATAAGCGGCATTGCCTTGGAGGAAGCTAGAAGCAATCTCCACCTTTTGACGATCAGTCACACCCATATGCCCAAAAACACGCTCACAGGTCTTAAGCCAGGCCTGAACTTCAAAAACACCTTCTTTCCCAAGGAACGGCTTCCCTCCAAGGCTCGTAAAGTCCTTGCACATATGAGCGAAATCAGCTCTAGGAGCAACATTAGGAGCGGATGCGGCTTGAGGCATGTTCCGCATTAACTCCAACCACTGCTCCATCGTCAAACGGGGAGGTCTTCCAGCCATCTTTCTCACTACTCTGCTTATAGTGAGATATATCATTAAGAAGGAATTAAAACAGTACTCAAACTAGAACGCTAAAAGATTGGGGTTTCGGTTCAGGTATGCACAACTATTATTATATGATGGGAGTGATACTGTAAAATAAACAGACATGTATGATGTTTCTACTGTCTTGTGCTAATCCGTTTTCTATTATATTTTGTACTATGTCAAACCTGGGCTCTGATACCGACGATGTAACGCCCGGGCCCTAGAACCATGCTAACCAAGAGCAACACTAAGTATTATTGTTGGAAAGCACGGAGAATAGGACTCGATAGGGCTAAAAGTTGTACTCATTCCCTTGAATGAAACTGGCACAAGAATATTTAAAATTTCCCCACTTACCATTCGTGCTCAGTATAAGCTCAAAGCAATGATGCAAGAAAATTTCCAAAGTTACATAGTACAAAATGTAATAGCATCAAGCGCAGCACAATAACAACAGCAGAATACATAATACATATCATAATAGAGATGTCCAAATACATAGTCCATCATACATAATATCACTTCCCAAAATACAAAATAGTGTTCATACCATAATACCACACGCTACTGATAGTCTGAAGCTGCATAGTCCAAAACCCCAAAACATGGAAAAAGATAAGAGTGATGCTGCAGTCGATGCAAACCTAACCTGCCAACAATCTTCAGCCTGACCCAAGGATTGTTTCAACAAAACAAATCACATGGGTCAGACTATGTCGAGTGAAGTAAGTATTCATGGACATTAAATAATTTAACAAAGAAGTAAAGGTGTCACATGTATAAGTCAACATGAGGCATATGAATGTTACAATAAATGAACAATTTAGCATAGTCATCGCATTAATATGCCATAATCTCAGGCACCGGTATTGTATGTAAAGTAATACAATACCAAAACAATTATCATATATAAAGCAATATGATAATATATATATAAAAAAATACGATTAAAGGTCAGAGGTATTGTATGTAAAGCAATATAATACCAAGCAATTATCATATGTAAAGCAATATGATAATTAAATAGAGTAAGATTAAAAGGCACAGGTATTGTACGTAAAGAAATACAATACACAAACAATTATCATATATAAAGCAATATGATAATAATACTGGGTTTCCAAATTAAGTTGGGTAATATGACAACCTTATTCAAATAAATAAGAGGGTAATAAAGACTAATGGAAACTATGGGATAAACATAATATGACTGATAACAGATACCAAATAAATAGACGGTAGTATTGTAAAATCACAGTGGTAGAGCTCGAGCGCGCGCAGAGACATCAGCACCGTAACCTACTCATAACGCCAAAACTACACCTGGCGATCAATCCACGATAACCAAGACGGTCTAAGGCGAAGGTCGTATACTACTCATTCACGACACTACACGTGGCACACTCACGCCTCCATTTGATGTAGTTTATGACCCGCCGATCGGGAATCCCGATCAAACAACAAAATTGCCCAAAGTAGCAGACCATTTGACCTTTGGTGGTAGGTGGGCGAAATTTAAAGCCACCGTGATTCAGGTAGCGAACCTGAATCAGGTCGACCAAGATGGGGTTTTGGCACATTGGTACAACAGAGTCCAATCAATCCCAATCCCAAAATCAAAAGTATTTTTAATTTATTATTTTGTAAATTCATACCTTAAAAATTCATAGTGTTTATAACACCAAAACACTATATAAAACCAATCATGGCAATATTCATAAAACTAAGTTCTATAAACCCAGTATATTTTGCAAAAAGCTTAACAATGCATGTTCATAGATGGTTACACTACCGTTTCGCTCTAATACACAAGTACCCCATAATATATCATAACGAAACATAAGCATTGTTTAGCATGTTTAACTTGTTTGGAATTAATACAATTATTCCACCATTTAATTAGTATATTAACAAAAAATTTGTTTATAGATAGAAAAAATTGCTTCCAAAAATTCTAAAGGAAAACAATTAACTTCTAAAAAAAATAAAGTGTGTTTTTTTTCGCAGGACAGTACCTGCACTGTACCTGTGCAGCACACTGCTGCATAGTACAGTGCAATATAGCTGCACTGTAGCAGTGCAGCGCAGCTGCACTGTAGCAGTGCAGCGCGGCTGCACAATTCAAGTGCAGCTATGCTACACTGTTTCAGTGCAGCTCGGCTGCACTGTAGCAGTGTAGCGCGGCTACACTATTCTAGTGCAGCTATGCTGCACTGTTTCAGTGCAGCGCGGCTGCACTGTAGCAGTGCAGCGCGGCTGCACTGTTCAAGTGCAGCTATGCTGCACTTTTTTTTTAGTGTAGCACCCTCTGCATCGTAGCAGTGCAGCACCCGCTGCACTGTAGCAGTGCAGCACCCGCTGCACTGTAGCAGTGCAGCACCCGCTGCACTGTAGCAGTGCAGCTCCTTCTCCCCCATCAATGCTAAAATTTTCGTTGTTTTCCTCGCTAATTAGGAAGATGATTCTCTATGAGGCAATTATTCATATGTTTTGCATGCAATAAAATCATATGCACGATACAAGTATGAGTCATTTGAACAAATATGTTGCATGCAATAAAAATTGTATGCTTGCAACCAATTTCAAGGTATAATGCCTTTAAATTTGCAATACTACCTTAAATCTATTTCAAATCTGATTTTAATTGATTCAACATTAAAAGAAAAAAAATCAAACATAGGGGAAGAAGGGAATCTACAATCAAAATTCCACCATTAAACCATCATGCATGCACAATACATAACTTAAAGAGGAAAAAGGCGGAAACTTCACTCACCTACTTCTCCAAAAAGCAAACTTTCACCTCTGAAATCAACTAATTTCTTAATTGGAGCCCTCTACAATAGGAATTGAAAAGGAAAACAATCCTAAGTTTTCAATTTAAAAGAATTGAAAGAACCCTAGAAGATTGAATAGGTTTAGGGAATACTTACTGAATTGGGAATCTTTTCTTATCTTCAATTTGTATAAAAACTTTGATTGAATAGCAAGATTAGGGATGAGAGAAAGATTTTAGTTTTTCTGTTTTCTTCACGCTATTGTTTCTGGTTTGAGAAAGGAAGTATACGTACCGATGTTTTAATCGGGAGAATGATGAGTTGTGGTATTTTTATTCCTAGACCCCTCTCTAGACCTTCCCCCCTTTAATTTATTATTACACCCTTCTTTTTATTTTTATTTTTTGTTTCTCCTCTGCAACATAATCATTACACTTTGTCTCTTATGAGATATTTATGATTTTCCCTCTTATTTAATTTGTTTCTAGAGATTTCATCAAAAATGCATACTTTATTTTTATTTTTATTTTGTTTACATATTTTTTCTTTAATATAAAATTCTCTCTTTTTTTCTTCTTCTTTTTTTTTCTTTCTATAAAAAGAAAATGGACATAAAATTTTCTTTTTACCTTACATTACACACATTTCCAACAATACGTGAACTTTTTTTTCATAACTCGAAAACAACGAGAAAACTTTATTTTTTATATTATTTAATTATTACACATTGAAATAAACATGCTTTATGAAATCAATCAAAATTTTCCACTAAATTTGCACTTTTCCTTTTAAAATTGTTATTTAATTAAAACAATAAACTTTAACATTGTTACAACAAAACGTGCAACATTTTACATCAACTACATACGCCTAATAATTCATAAAACATGAATTTTCCTCTCATCCCAAAAATATATGTTTTTCTTTTATCTATTTATTTATTTATTTAGTATATATATTTTTCCTCTAAATTACAAAATCAATTAGTTGATTCCCAATTCAATATCCCTAAGAAAGTGGGTTGTTACAGGACTACTGCAAGACTTGAAGTAGAGACAAATAAGAGTTTGAATATGCTTTTAGGGTGTTGTGGTGAAGGTAGCATTCACAAGGAGAAGGGGAAATCAAGTTTAGTTACTGTATTTAGAAGCAGTGTGATGGTGATCAACGGTGTGTCAGTGGTTTTTGTGAAGGAGGTGGATACATTTTGATGTATTACGGGGAAGTGTAGGTGTGTATTGGAGATTGGCAGAGTGTAATTTTTATGGAGTGTGGCTTGAAGTAAATGATATAGTAGGTTTGGTTTGGTGGTGGATATATGCAAGCAAGGCATTACTAGACAACGGGATGTAGGGGGAGAGTTAAGGTAAATAATTAATTTAAGTTAGATTATTGTTATTCCTTTTAAAATAGTTAGCTTAAATAATGTATATAAAATTTATACGATGTTCGGAAAAATACATCGGCAAACACAAGTCACGTTTGGTTTGCGAAGCATATGAGCTGGGTTTGATTAAAGATTTTTCCGAGTCAGATAAGGATTAGATAATTCAAAAAGTTGGGTATTCGACAAAAGAAAATTCATGGTGATTAATTCTCACTCAAGAATTTTATTTAAATTATTTTTATTGTTAAAAATAATTTGTTGGTTGTTTGGTTGCATTTAAATATTACTGTGGCTATTATACATATATATTAGTCATATAGGATTGATGTTTGTGGCTATATATATATATATATATTGGTGATTGGATAGTTCCCGCAGTACCATTAGCGGATGCCCGCAGTATCGTTAGCGGATGACCCTATACGCCGCACGCTATAATAGTGGATGACCTTCATACGGTGATATCCTACCCCGAAGCAGGATGGGTATTATTTATGTTGGCTAACGTCTGTGGATGCAGGAAAAGTGGTTGGAGGAATCCAACTAGATTCCTCAAAATTTACTATTTGTTTGTTCTCATAAATATATTATCATATATGACGTGTTGATTAAATTGGTTGGTTTGATTGTTTAAATATCACTGGGGGCCAAAATGTTGATTCATAAAAATATCGTGAAAATAATATTTGAGTTTTAAAATTGAAAATTCTATTTTCTTAAATAGAATTTGAATTTAGAATAGGCTAAAGATATTTACTTGTTTTGAAATAAATAAAATATGTTTTAAATTTATAAATGATTTTATAAATTAAATAATACAGGGAATTGAAGTGAATTTATAAACAGTGTTTATAAATAAAGTGGAAAAATTATCATTGGATAATTTGAATATTTAAATTTAAATGTGAATTTAAAGATAGAAATGGGAATTTGCTTTGAAGAAATAAACGATGGAATTTATTCTGATGTTCAGAATGTAAATTGAACTAAAATAAATCTGTAAGGATTTATGATTTGAATTCGATTAATTTGAATTTAATTAAATAGAAGTTAAATTGAATATGAAAATAAATTGGGTGTTATATATATAAGTTATTAAAAATGGAAATATTCCAAAATAAGATTTTGCTTTTAAATAGATTTCGAAATAGACTTGTTTAAATATAAAACAAGGAAATGGATAAAATGGTGTTTATAAGTATAATGATTTAATTATCAAGAGATAATTTGAATATTTAAATTCAAATATGAATTTAAAAATAGAATTTGAAATCATTCGAAAGGGAACAACAGTTTATATTTCGAAATTCAGAATATCAAAGGGATGGAGTTTCAAATAGAAATTTGAAAAGGGAACTTGTTTAAATATATATAAAACAAGGAAGTTGGGTTTATAAATAGTGTTATAAATTTGGTAAAATAAATAATCTTTTGGATAATTTAAACCATTTAAATTCAAATAGGAATTTAAAAGTAAACTGGAAAGTGTTTTGAAATAGAATTATTGATTATATTTCAGAATTCAAAATATAAGATGAATTGAGAAGAATTCAACGAGTTTATAATTGAAATTCGATTTATATCGAATTTTATAAATAATTTATTTATAAAAGGAATTGGAATTAAACATAGAAGATCGAAGTATAAATAAATTTATTACCGAGTAAGGAAAAATCGACAATTATAGATAATGGGAAATATTAAGTTAAATTGGGAAAAAATAGTTTAATATATATTAAAATATTTTAGAACAGAGTTGAAGTTTATATAAACGAAGTTTAAAATGTTTATATATTAAATATAATTAAAAACGAACTCGCCGCGGCCCTGCACTTTGTAAATTGGCATTTCGAACTTCAATTGAGTATACAGGACTCAATTTAAGTAGGAATTCTTTGGTACAAGAATCGCTAGGACCTTTAGAATAATAGTTTTCTAATGGAAGAGAAAAATCTAGATTTCGTCAAATAGATTTTGAGATGTCAAAATCAAATTTTCAGAAAAACAGCGCCAGAACCATTATAAAACTATAACGGTTTATTTAAATAAATAAAAGGATTTTAAAGAAATAAATTCCGAATTGCCATTAGAAAAATCCAGACTGGAGATATAACATAAATATGAACTCCAGTGAAGTAAGTGAAATGGTTTTTGAGACAAAAATCAGATTTTTAGTTGTTGAATAAAACTAACTAAATTTGAATAATACTTAGTTAATCGAAATTCGATATGAAACTGGACTTTGAATAAGTAAAGAAGATTTGAGAATTCTTAGTCGAAGTCGAATATGGAACTTGAGTCGAAATGGAATTAAGTTTATTCATAAGCAAGATAAAATGATAGTGGAACATGATATGTTCAAATATAAAGTGGAATGGGCAAAAGAGCTAATAAAAAGAATAAATTTACGAATTGAGTTAAAATGACCAGACTGAGTTGGAATAAAATAGAAATGGATGCATATGTGTTAAACAGGTATGGAATGAATTGTATGAAGGTTATAATTCGTGTGCCCGATAAAAAGGTACATGTTTAAATTCCATATGAGATTTTATGCACCGAATCGGCAAGCCACTTGGCTTTTTGATTATTTTTTTAAATGAAAAGGGCCTAGAGAGGCGAGTTGAGGTTTGAACTATCGACTGGTACAAAGGAGGTTATGGCGAATTTTTTCCAGAAATTTAAGGAGTTAGAATATTTCTATGATAATTTTGATAATTAGAAATCTATATATTAATATATATAGAATCCGGTAAGGAGATAAACTTAAAAATAGAATATTATAAACAAAAAGGAAATCGAAAATCTGGTAATAGAAAGATAAATATATATATATACACATTTTTAAAAATGAATAAGTGGTTTTTATGGTGTTGATGATTTGAGATAAGTGGTCTTGTCCGTTATGAAGTTAAAGATGTTATTCAGTCAAGGCTTAAGAGGTAATTATACCCCGACTTGATTGATTTCATTAGTGACTGATAAACAGCAAGATTCAGTCTCAAAGAGAGCTGTTTAAAGAGTTTAGTTGAATAAAGTATTTTGGATTGTTGTAGCGATGTTTTACATAGCATTCGTTTTAACCCAAGTAAATGGAATTGTGGAAATATAAAAATAAATATTTCCTAAATATAGAAATGAATGGTCGTGAAACAGAGAAGTAATTGGAATATTTTCCAATTATTAATAAAAGATATTTTCTAAGTATAGAAAAAAAAGATGGTGAAATATGGAAATGTTTTCAACATAGCGTAAGAGACCAAGATGATTATTGAAAATATTTAGTTAACAAATATTTGTAAGGAAGTGAAGAAGTGATTTAATTGATGAAATATTAATTAAGAGGCCCCAGTGATTTGTTTGATGGTTGGAATGTTTGTTTATCTTTCTTCAATAGTTATATAACCGACTATCGAAGTATTTTCCAATATCGTATCAATATGGAGAGATCGGTTGGACTATTATCCGTGAACCACTCTGTATTGGCAGCAACGTTGCAGATCAGATTATATGAATATAATCAAAGACGGAGTAAAGTGCAAGGACTTTTTATATTTATGGAAATTGTGCCTTCGGTTTCGTTCAGTCCCAGAACGAACGTGTATGGATGAGTGTCTGACAGAGTATTTCTAGTGATAACATATGTTGGTCTGTATAAATATATATGGTGGCGGAGAATTTATTCTCTTGGCATAATATCCAGAATATATTTGTGCAAATCAATTAGTGATTAACAGATCTGATGATGTGGCATTCAAAGTGATTGTGCTATCAATGAATGGAAAGTAATCGTAGCCTCAGGCCTCAACAACCAGGAAATGACAAAAATCGGGTAGGCGGCATGGCTATGTCGGTCGCTCCCATTAGGGTGTATAATCACCTATCTAGAGAAATTCCTTTTACTTCTTTAATCTGTCGATGCTGTCCCTTTTCGAGAAACGATTGCTGATCCCAACCGTTGGTGATATACGTTCGATACACTCAAGCGAAATGAGTGGTCGGTCATGTGTGGGCCGGGTTGCAAGACGTTCTTGTTGAACCTAGTATATTCCCCTCTAGAGAAACACTATCGTAAGGTGGTCCCATACCTTGTCATAGTTGGAATCCAATCTCCAACAAGTGCCCTACGGGTTTTTTTTTTTTTACTATGTATGTAGAGCATGAGATGCAAACGTTCTACTATTTGGTTATTTATTTGATTAGACATTATTATAATATCACTAGATTTTGATATCAAAAATATTTTGGGTTATAGTAAGGTAAAAACCGTCCATGTTTATGTGTGGGTTGGTCTTACTATTATCCTTTCTTTCGAAAGGATTTTGAAAGTTAAACAATTGGTTGGAGTTTACTCACACCTATCCCATGACTGACCCAGAGTTTATTTTGTTTGTTTTCCCTAAACTCTTGGGTGCCCAAATTTGTACAGCCAGTCAAGTAGTCGGGATTTTTCAGATTCACTTGGAAGAGCTGGAAGCAGGAGGCTTCACCAGTTAGCTATAGACTATCATATTTCTGCTGTGTACTATGTTGTATCTGGAAACAGGTGTTTATAACTGCCCAGGAATAATTGTTGTGCTCTGATAATGGTATGTATATATAGTTACTGATTTGTATTTCAAAAGTTATAATATCTAATATAATTTATTCGTTCTGCTGTGAGTTTGTGATCTTCATTTTCATCTATTCTAATATTTCTTTCTATTTCTCATCCTCTAACTTCTTTCTAATAATAATTCATATTTCTGTGCAATTTGGGTTGGACGTGTGGTGTTATTAGTTAACTCAGATAGTACAGATTTGCGGGCCATTACAGTTGGTATCAGAGCTTAGGTTGAGCGAACAGCTAGGCTTTGTTGGGATGTGCTCATTAGAGATAGGGTCAGTAGTACCCTAGAATGAGTTGAGTATATATATATATACACACATGAGAGAGCGTATTTGTTAATTGATATAAAAACTGTTTTATATTGTGTTGGCTAGTTTGTTGAGTGGTTTATGAATTCTGGTCAAATTGTGGGATGCCACGAAGTCGATAGGAAATTCTAAACACTTGAACAAAAATATTCGACAAGATATTGTTTTAAAGTGGGTGAATGAAATAATTTTACCCAAAATTCTATTTTGATATAGAAAGATTAATTTTCTGAAATTATTATAATATAGATGTGTTGGTTGTTATTATTATAATCCAATGAGATTATAAAATTGAAATGGTAATGCATAACCAAGTAGAATTTGTATAATTGTAACAACCCGGAAAATCTGGGCCAGTTTAAAATTTTTATTTTGGCAATTTTAGCGAATTTTGATTATTTAAAATGAATTATTTTAAATAATATCGACGAAAAATTTATTTTGAATAGAATTAGAACGTATATATTATACGCGTCGTCGTTAGAATATAAATATTTATATATAATTATAAATAGAATTGAAAATGGCGCGGTAGTTCGATAATTCGATTTCAAACTTCAATTGAATGTACCGGGTGCAAAACAATCCGGATTTTAGTGAAACCAAAAATCATAGAATCTATTTGATAATATCTTTCCAACGAATCCGAATAATCGAGATTTCGTAGCGGGAATCAAAAGATATGTCCAGTTGAAAATTCTGAATAGTCGCTATGGAATTCAGGCCCTTAAAAATGGACATTTTGCAAATGACCTCGGATTTCGACGAAACCAGTTTTGTTGGATCCGCAGTGTCAAATTATTGCTAGGTTTCAAATTTCATAATTTTTCGAATCAATATGTGAGCGTGGCAAAGGAAAACGCGTTTGATCGGTTTCAGTTGATTTTAATCGACTGGAAATTGGCCATTTTTCCAACGGTCTCAGAATTTGACGAAACTAGTTTAGTTAGGACCGTATCGTCAATACGAAGCTAGAAAATATTTTTCTGGAATTTTTAAAGTTCGTATGCGACCCCGGTAATTAGAAATGTACGTTTAAAATTCAATATAATGATTTAAAATGTAAATGCAACGGAAACTGATCGAAACGGTCGATCCAGCTTGCGATACATATCCCATTGGGTTCGGAATGGGGGTAAAACACTATGGACGACAGGCGGTGGGCCTCGTTTCGAGTTCGTTTGCAAAAGTCAACTTTTTGCAATTAAATAAAAAAAATATTATCTTTCCTCTTTAACTCATCTGCCCCCTCCCCCCCCCCCCCCCCCCCCCCACGTTCAGGAATCATTCGAGAAGAAACAAAAAAAAGGGGGGGAAACCTAAATCTAAAATCGCGTCGCCCACCCATCGACATTGCCACCGCCGCCTCGCGTCAACGCCGCCCCAGCCCAGCTGCGCCTCCTCCCAGACCCGCTACTCTGATTCCCCTTCCTTCGATCGATCACCAGCGGCGCCCAAAAGCCCCTGCCGCCTTGCAGCGCCTCGCAGCACTCCCTCCGACGATCTTGAGCCACCCTCCGACGCGGGCGCACAGAAGACCCCCCCCCCCTCTTCGCAGGTAAAAGTAAGTTGTTTTTATTTTATTTCATTTTTATTTTTAATCTGAAAATTTCGATTTTAAGGATTTAAAACTGATTTTGTAAAACTGATTTTGTAAAAAAGAATTTGAAAACTGATTTTTTACAGTTTTAAAACTGTTTTTTTTTTTAAGTTTTAAACTGTTTTTTTTAAAAGGGTTTAAAAACTGATTTTATTTTGAGATTTAAAAAGAAAAAGATTTGAGATTTTAAAAAGGGGAAAGACGAGATTTTTGAAAAGTAAAAATCAGATTTTTTTTATATTGAAAGTCGAAGTAAAAATCAGATTTTTATATATTGAAAGTCGAAGTAAAAATCAGATTTTTATATATTGAAAGTCGAAGTAAAAATCAGATTTTTATATATTGAAAGTCGAAGTAAAAATCAGATTTTTATATATTGAAAGTCGAAGTAAAAATCAGATTTTTTTTATATTGAAAGTCGAAGTAAAAATCAGATTTTTATATATTGAAAGTCGAAGTAAAAATCATATCTTTATATATTGAATAGCGAAGTCAAAATTCGATTTTTATATATATTGAATAACATAGTAAAAATTCGATTTTTATATATATTGAATAACATAGTAAAAATTCGATTTTTACATATGTAGAGAATACGGGCGACGAAAGCGACAAAAGGCGAGATTGGCGAAGATTTCTATAAAAGAAGTGTCGAGATGATTGGATAGCTTTCGGTGAGAATTTCTCACTCTTCAATTTTATTTCTAGTTATATACATATACTAGGATGCAGACGGTGCTTAGTAGCACCCGACACAATCGTCCACAGACCATGGACTTGTTTGTTTGGTTGCATAGATTAGTTATATGATGTGATTTGAAATTGGTTGTTTGGTGATTTTGATTGATGTGTGAATGGCGTGGGCCTTCACTAGACCGGGGATAAGGCTAGGCCTCGTCCCGTTTCTAGTATCGTGCCGTTATGCCGCCAAAATTTTCTAAAATATGTTAGAAAAATAAAAATATCATTTTTATTGTGTAAATGAAATGAATAGAAATTCATGTGTTAAAATAAAATATATTCTCATTAAAAATATAGTTTTAACGTGAAAGCGAATAAATAAATATTTATAAACAAATCGGCCGATTTGTTTATATACACTGATTTGACCGATATTGAATGGGTCGATAAATTTTACACATCGCCCAACTGCACAACTAAAAATCTGTGTTTGATTGTTTGAAACCCCACACGGGTGTTGGGATGAAATTTGAAGTTCACTCATCCTGATTGATTAAATATGTCGATCGATTGATTGACAGGCTGTTATAAGCGTAAGATATCTATATTTGATGCTTATACAGTGTAGTGCACTTTGGTTGATGGTTGATTGTTTATTATTGCTATTATATACATGTGTTGTATTGAATCCATATAATTAACATTATATGGTGATTGATTGGGCCTCATTCCAATCGGGAAAGTAATGAATATTATAAAAGAAAATTCATGTGTTGAATATAAAAATAGTGATGTGTTGACAGTACTCATGTGTTGAGATTAGTCGTGTGTTGAAATAAATATAGATTCATGTATTGAATGGGATAATATTCATTTGATGGATAGAATAAAGAAGTTTTGAAAATATAAAGCCATGTTGATTAGATTGACGCCATTTTGACGTAAACGATATTTATATCGATTTTATCGATTTCGAAATGAATTGAATTGAAAACGATTTCGAAATGAATTGAATTGAAAACGATTTCGAAATGAATTGAATTTAAAACGATTTCGAAATGAATTGAAAACGATTTCGAAATGAATTGAATTGAAAACGATTTCGAAATGAATTGAATTGAAAACGATTTCGAAATGAATTGAATTGAAAACGATTTCGAATTGAATTGAATTGAAAACGATTTCGAAATGAATTGAATTGAAAACGATTTCGAAATGAATTGAATTGAAACGATTTCGAAATGAATTGAATTGAAAACGATTTCGAAATGAATTGAATTGAAAACGATTTCGAAATGAATTGAATTGAAAACGATTTCGAAATGAATTGAATTGAAAACGATTTCGAAATGAATTGAATTGAAAACGATTTCGAAATGAATTGAATTGAAAACGATTTCGAAATGAATTGAATTGAAAACGATTTCGAAATGAACTGAATTGAAAACGATTTCGAAATGAATTGAATTGAAAGCGAATTCGAAATGAATTCAAATTGAATTGAATAGAAATGAATTTTAAAACGAATTTATAAAGAAGAATTCAATTTTGATTTGAATTGAAATGGAAGTTGAAATTGTTTTGAAACGAATGTAGAACTATTTATAAAATTCGTTTTAAAAGGAAATCGACGAAATATATATAATATATATATATATTATATATATAATGGCCTTAATAGAACGCGCTGCTCCGCGGCAGTTCGTGAATTTCGACCATTTATTTCAAACGGACATTGCGGGAGATTCGACCGTCGGATTCTCCTAAAACCGGAACCGTTGGGTTCGTATCGAAATGAGCTTTCCAATGAATATTAGAAATTTGAAATCTAACGGTTGGATTTGGAGTTATGTCCAAATCAAATTCGAAAAAGGTCGCTGTAAGTGCAGTTCGATGGCCGTTGTTGGAAATCGACTGTACGGGCCTTGGTAAAATTATTAAAAATATCTATAATTTGTGTAAAATCATAATATATGGATTGGAAAGAGTTGAGCTGGAAAATTCCACATTTGAAAAGATAAAAATAGATTTTTATCGAAATAAACTAGTTTTGAACTAGAATTAAAATCAATTTATTTTTGAAATAAATAAATTCAATTTGAAAGTGATTTTAAAAATAATCAATACTCCCAATACGTGGATTGGGCTGGAGTTGAATCGAAATTATCTTCGGGATATTTCGATGTTGGATTTCGTGACTATACAAATATTGTTATGGGGATCTGAAAGATATATTTTATATCGTTATTTCCAATACGATATATGTTGGTTTCAGAATTTGATATTGAATGTAAGCCGATATATTTTCTATTCAGAGCCTTGTATTTAATATCAAATGTGATTTGGGTTTATCGTGAATCGTGTTTTAGAAGACATTGGTTCTTTAACCCAGTTAAAGGCAAGATATCGATTTTTGAGAAGATTAAAACTAAGTGGAGTTTTAATGAATCTTTAATTAGATTGAAAAATGAATTGATTATTTGAATTATCAAATCTGAAAGGTGATCGAGAATGGAGTACCACCAGTTTTGCTCCAAAGCGATAGTTAAATCTTTAATTAGATTTGAACGTGAAATGGTAATTAATTTTACCGATAACACAGTGGTGTTAGATGTGGAGTATTACCAGTTTTCTCCATGGGATATATAGGTTGGGATTGGGAAATAAAATAATAATTACTTCGGTGTGGTTCGCTAATCCCGACTAGTTTGGGAAACCATAATATGGTTTGAAATGATATCCAAAGGAAGATTAAAGAATGAATTTAGAAGAATTTTTCTTGGATAAAATTAATGGGAACCTTTCCCTAAAAATGTGATTTTGTGAATAAAAGAATATTCTGAATGGGAATGAGGCGTTTGATGTGTTTTGTAACATTTGTTTATCATATACGTGGGTTATTCAAAAAGGCCGGGTTTACACCCATTCTGAATAACCGATTCGACGAGATGTCGAAGATGAAGACGGTGGTTGAAGACCGGAAGTCTTCACATCGTTTGGATAATTACTGACGATCCTGATTGGGCTGTACACCCAAGAGGATGGAAATAGTTGGCGGTCGTCCAGACGTACTTGGAGATGGATGGATATGCGAGGAAAGTGCCTCCGGTTTCGTTCAGACCTAGAACGGACTTGTAAATGGATGGTGTGTCTGACATTGTATTCCTTTATATTGTATTTGTTGATCTCTGCTAAATATATATCTGTTTGGCGGCGGAGAATTTATTCTCTTGCTTAACGCCCTTCTCTGAGACGTATGAGCTCAGAGGTTATATATTGGCAGAAATCAGTGGTACGATATGGATTGATAGTGTGGCATACTGAGATGCAGTGATCCAGACTTTTGTTGAAAAGCAAAGTTTGGTGGTTGATGATCAAAGCGCAGCTGATATAGCATGGCTTTGTGTATAGCGTTGATCCGCGAGCCTCACAGCCCGGGATGGTGGTAAACTGATGGTTTGATCAGTATACATTTTTAGTGTAGTGGATTCGGTCGACCGATATTGAGCTTCGTGCTCGGAGGGATAGAGTAAGCGGTGTTTTCTCTTGCTGGGACGTAAGCCGCGGTGATACTTGAGTCCCAAAAGTGCGGATGTGCATAGCGGTGTTTTCTCTCGCTGAGACGTAAGCCGCGGTGATTTGTACTACGCGATCGATCTTTCGAATCAGGAGCCACCATGATGGAAATCCAATTTCCAATACGTGTATTTCGGCTTTATTTGTAGAGCCTAGTATGGCGACATAGTGGGATGCGGCACTCATGCCGTCTATGATTTATATTTATGATTGAAATTGTTTTTGACACTATACACTTATTATAGTATCAAATGATTTGTTTTAAACGTATCAAGCATGTTTGGCTGTTATAAGGTAAAACCCTATCCTCCGGCTTGCGTTGCATTGTGTGATGGGACCTGGGTCTTATAATAGCTTCATTTTTCGAAAAAGCATTGCGCTGTTTATTCTATGCACTAGTATTCTTGGGAGGAAACCCGTTCCGTGTTATACGGCGTGGTCCCTTGAATTACTCTCTTTTAAAGTAAAGTTTTAAATAACTGTTTTAGTTCTCACACCAGTCACATGACTGACCTGGAGTTTATTGTTTTAACCTAAACTCTGGGTGCCCTTATTTTCGACACGGGCAGCTAGTAGTTTTGGTTTTGCAGATTTATATTCACAGGATCCTGGTTTACAGCTGGAATGATATCCGGAAAGCTTTGTATCCGTATATCTCTTCTAGTTGTGTATTGTATTATTTTCCGCTGCTAGGTATTTAAATGTAATTTAGATCTCTGATATTTCTGTGTAATATTCATTTATACTCTGTATATTCTTGTAATCTGATGCATTGTTGTAATAACAGTGAAATGTTCTTCTGTTTGTGTTCTGATTTGTCTTGTCCTCACAGTAATTCGTTCTTTCTCATCTCTTCGGAGACCGGGGAAGTTTCGGGTCGCTTCAATAATAAATTATAAAATGAGATGAATTAAAATTAAATTCAAAGCAGAATTTGGAATTTAAATCCTAGGAAGTTGGAAAATATTTTTCCAAAGTATTTTACAATAATATAGCTTTGTTTTGGAAGAATTTTTGATTAAAAATCATTTTTGATGGATTTTGAAAGTGGTAAAGCACTGAACTCACTTCAGTGGCTGCAAAATTATTCTGATGATGACTGCAGCTTCATCAATGTTTATTTTCGGGTTCCTATGTGATGGATTGCTACCTTAGAAAAGTTTTTGAAGGAAATTTGTTTGAAAGAAAACAAGTTAGTTTGAAAATTCAAATGTTTTGAATCTGAAATGGTTATAAATATAGGTGTATGTATTTGTGTGATTTCAAAAGGATTTGAAATGAAAAACTCAGTAATTTAAGTTCTGAAATTAAATTTTAACTTAAGCAAGTTAAATAAATTGAATAAAATCAATTTGAATGAATTGGAATACATATGAAAAGAATATGAATTGGATATGAATATATAGATTGGAAGTCATTCAGATTTAATGAATGTTAACATATATGGGGTGCCATATGAATGAAAACCAAAATTTTTTGGCATAATTAAATTTGTTGAAATTTAAAGAGTTCAGTTTCAACATAAGTGAGTTTTTGAAAAGTAAATGGGTTTGTAGCATTTTTCCTACCTTAGTAATTTCGGGGACGAAATTCTTTTAAGGGGGGAAGAATGTAACGACCCGTATTTTGGTCGATTAATTTTAAATATTTAATATTGTTTTAAATATTGAATTAATAATACAAAAGAATTTTTATATTGAATTATCGATTTATAATCGATATGCAATTTATTTTGAATACATATAATCATTGTAATACAGAAAATAATTCAAATCGAAGTCAAAAACTAAATTAAAACAATTCAGATGATCAATACTAATTGTGTTTGAATATGGACGATAATAAGAATATTTTATTACCAGCAAATTGATCGGTTTTGAAATTAAACTATATTATATTAATTTAATATGGTATATACATTGAAAATTAAATATAAAAATATATTCAGTTCAGTTTAGGATAACGCAATAACATTTAAATGTCGGTCTATACGCTAAAATAACGGTTCGTGGTTTAAATTAATGGACCCCGAGATATTTGATTATGGATAGGCTCGAAATCAAATCAAAATCTATTTTAAAATAATAAAGATTTCTTTAATCAAATCGGTATCTATTTAAAAAGGGTAAAAATCTCTTTATTTCAAATTGCATTAAATAGAAATCAAATCGAAATTTATTACATTGTATCGTACCCTACTATTCCTTCCTCCTGATGTATCCACCTTTATATAAATCGCAACCACCCCTTCTCTGCTTCTCTTCTATTTTCATTTCTTAGCAAGCCTCCCTTTCTTCTTCAAACCAAAAAGAAAATCGCCTTATGTATATTAATAAAAAAAAGCCGATGTTTATTTGTAAATATATAAGCGAAGCTCCTCTTTATTTCAGTAACCAACGCAATCGAATTTTGAAGTCGCCCTCTTCTTTCCTTTCAGCAGAAATTCGTCCGCTTTAAAAAAAAAACTGAAATCAAAGTCGCAATATGAAATCGAGAATCATAAGAAGCTCGATATTAGTGAGGTGCGCACTTGAACGAGATGTGGTATGTGAACTGGAATTGGACGCGATATGGAGGGTTGGCTCGAACATCGAACCCTAGAACTGCCTTGGTTGACATCGAAGAAGATGGAGGGTTCAAATCGAAGTTCTAGGTTGATATATTGATTGCGACGGTGTATCGATCTAGGATGGAAACTAAGCTTGTTATGGTGGTTTTCCCATGGTGTTTTCGGCGTTTGTGGAGGAGTGACGAAGTGGAGTCGAACTAGATGTTGAGGCATTCTGTAAGGGTTCAGTATAGAGAGTTCAAACTATAATTTAAAAATGGGAAGTCGTAGTTCAATTTGTGAAGATGGGAAATGGTACCCGTAGGTTTTAGATGAGAAATCTAAAGTCGTAAAGTAGTGGACTACTGCAGACTTGAAGTAGAGACAAATAAGAGTTTGAATATGCTTTTTGGGTGTTGTGATGAAGGTAGCGTTCGCAAGGAGAAGGGGAAATCGAGTTTAGTTGTTGTATTTGGAAGCAGCGTGATGGTGATCAATGGTGGGTCATTGGTTTTTGTAAAGGAGGTGGATACATTTTGATGTATTACGGGGAAGTGTAGGTGTGTATTGGAGATTGGCAGAGTGTGATTTTTATGGAGTGTGGCTTAAAGTAAATGATACAGTAGGTTTGTTTTGGTGGTGGATATATGCAAGCAAGGCATTACTGGACAACGAGATGTAGGGGGAGAGCTAAGGTAAATAATTAATTTAAGGTAGATTATTGTTATTCCTTTTAAAATAGTTAGTGTAAATAATGTATATAAAATTTATACGAGGTTCGGAAAAAATACATCGGCAAACACATGTCACGTTTGATTTGCGAAGCATATGAGTGGGTCATCGGTAAATTGGAACGTGTTTTGAAACAGAACTATTGATTATATTTCAGAATTCGAAATATAAGCTGAATTGAGATGAATTCAATGAGTTTATAATTGAAATTCGATTTATATCGAATTTTATAAATAATTTATTTATAAAAGGAATTGGAATTAAACACAGAAGATCGAAGTATAAATAAATTTATTACCGAGTAAGGAAAAATCGACAATTATAGATAATTTGGAAATATTAGGATGAATTGGGAAAAATTAGTTTAATATATAATATATTAGAATAGAGTTGGAATTTATAAAAACGAAGTTTGAAACGTTTATATATTAAATATAATTAAAAACGAACTTGTCGCGGCACTGCAGTTTGTAAATTGGCATTCCGAACTTCAATTGAGTATATAGGATTCAATTTAAGTCAGAATTATTTGATACAAGAATCGCCAGGACCATTGGAATAATAGTTTTCTAATGGAAGAGAAAAATCTGGATTTCGTTGAATAAATTTTGAGTTATGTCAAAATCAAATTTTCAGAAAAACAGCGCCAGAACCACTATAAAACCATAACGGTTTATTTAAATAAATAAAAGGATTTTAAAGAAATAAAATCCGAATTGCCATTAGAAAAATCCAGCCTGGGGATATAAAATAAATGTGAACTCCGGAGAAGTAAGTGAAATGGTTTTTGGGACAAAAATCAGATTTTTAGTTGTTGAATAAAACTAACTAAATTTGAATAATAGTTAGCTAATCGAAATTCGATATGAAAATGGGCTTTGAATAAGTAAAGGAGATTTGAGAATTCTTATTCGAAATCGAATATGGAACTTGAGTCGAAATGGAATTAAGTTAATTCATAAGCAAGATAA
Source organism: Allium sativum (assembly GCA_030737875.1). NCBI lineage: Eukaryota > Viridiplantae > Streptophyta > Magnoliopsida > Asparagales > Amaryllidaceae > Allium > Allium sativum. Next base: position 351,707,361 of record CM060926.1, read on the forward strand.
ATCATAATGGAACATGATATGTTCAAATATAAAGTGGAATGGGCAAAAGAGCTAATAAAAAGAATAAATTAATGAATTGAGTTAAAATGACCAGATTGATTTGGAATAAACTAGAAATGGACGCATATGTGTTAAATAGGTATGGAATGAAGTGTGTGAAGGTTATAATTCGTGTGCCCGACAAAAAGGTACACATTTAAATTCCATATGAGTTTTATGCGCTGAATCGGCAAGCCACTTGGCTTTTTGATTTTCTTTTTGAATGAAAAGGGCCTAGAGAGGCGAGTTGAGATTTGAACTATCAACCGGTACAAAGAAGGTTATAGCGAATTTTTTCCAGAAATTTAAGGAGTTAGAATATTTCTAAGATAAATTTGATAATTAGAAATCTATATGTCAATATATATATAATCCGGTAAAGAGATGAACTTAAAAATAGAATATTATAAACAAAAAGGAAATCAAAAATCTGGTAATAGAAAGAGAAATATATACATATATATATTAAAAATGGATAAGTGGTTTTTATGGTGTTGATGATTTGAGATAAGTGGTCTTGTTTGTTTTGAAGTTAAAGATGTTATTCAGTCAAGGTCTGAGAGGTAATTATAATCTAACTTGATTGATTTCATTACTGACTGATAAACAGCAAGATTCAGTCTCAAAGGGAGATGTTTAAAGATTTTAGTTGAATAAAGTATTTTGGGTTGTTGTAGCGATGTTTTACATAGCACTTGTTTTAACCCAAGTAAGTAGAATTGTGGAAATATAAAAATAAATATTTCCTAAGTATAGAAATGAATGGTCGTGAAATGGAGAAGTAACAGGAATATTTTCTAATTATTAATAAAAGATATTTTCCAAGTATAGAAAAAAAAAGATGGCGAAATATGGAAAAGTTTTCCAAACAGCGTAAGAGACCAAGATGATTATTGAAAATATTTGGTTAACAAATATTTGTAAGGAAGTGAAGAAGTGATTTAATTGATGAAATATTAATTAAGAGGCCCCAGTGATTTGTTTGATGGTTGGAATATTTGTTTATTTTTCTTCGATAGTTAAATAACCGACTATCGAAGTATTTGCCAATATCGTGTCAATATGGAGAGACCAATTGGATTATTATCCATGAACCACTTCGTATTGGCAATAGCATTGCGGATCAGATTATATGAAGATAATCGAAGATGGAGTAAAGTGGAAGGACTTTTTCTATTTATGGAAATTGTGCCTTCGGTTTCGTTCAGTCCCAGAACGAACGTGTATGGACGAGTGTCTGACAGAGTATTTCCGGTGATAGCATATGTTGGTCTGTATAAATATATATGGTGGCGGAGAATTTATTCTCTTAGCATAATATCTGGAATACATTTGTGCAAATCAATTAGTGATTAACGGATCTGACGATGTGCCATTCAAAGTGATTGTGCCATCAATGAATGGAAAGTAATCATAGCCTCAGGCCTCAACAATCGGGAAATGACAAAAATCGGGCAGGCAGCATGGCTATGTTGGTCGCTCCCATTATGATGTATAATCACCAATCTAGAGAAATTCCTTTTACTTCTTTAGTCTGTCGATGTTGTCCCTTTTCGGGAAACGGTTGCTGATCCCAACCGTCGGTGATATACATTCGATACACTCAAGCGAAATGAGTGGTCGGTCATGTGTGGGCCGGGTTGCAAGACGTTCCTGTTGAACCCAGTATATTCCCCTCTAGAAATACACTATCGTAAGGTGGTCCCATACCTTGTCATAGTTGGAATCCAATCTCCAACTAGTGTCGTAAGGTTTTTTTTTTTTGATTTTTACTATGTATATAGAGCGTGAGATGCAAGCGTTCTACTATTTGGTTATTTATTTGATTAGACATTATTATAATATCACTGGATTTCGATATCAGAAATATTTTGGGTTATAGTAAGGTAAAAGCCGTCCATGTTTATGTGTGGGCTGGTCTTAATATTATCCTTTCTTTCGAAAGGATTTTGAAAGTTAAATAAATGGTTGGAGTTTACTCACGTCAGTCCCATGACTGACCCAGAGTCTATTTTTTTGTTTTCCTTAAAATCTTGGATTCCAAAATTTGTACGGGTAATCAAGTAGTCTGGATTTTTCAGATTCACTTAGAAGAGCTGGAAGCAGGAGGCTTCACCAGTTAGCTATAGACTATCATATTTCCACTGTGTACTATGTTGTATCCAGAAACAGGTGTTCATAACTACCCAGGAATAACTGTTGTGCTCTGATAATGGTATGTATATACAGTTACTGATTTTTACTTTAAAAGTTATGTTATTTAATATAATTTATTCGTTCTGCTGTGAGTTTGTGATCTTCGTTTCCTTCTATTCTAATATTTCTTTCATTCTATTTCTCGACCTCTAACTTCTTTCTAATAATGATTAGTATTTCTGTGCAATTTGGGTTAGACATGCGGTGTTATTAGTCAACTCATATAGTACGAATTTGCGGGCCATTACAATATATATATATATAATGGCCTGAATAGAACGCGCCACGCTACGGCAGTTCGCGAATTTCGACCATTGACTTCCAATGGACACTACAGGAGATACAACCGTCGGATTCTCCTAAAACCGGAACCGTTGGTTTCTTATCGAAAAGATCTTTCCAACAAATACAAGATATTTGAAATCTAATTGTTGGATTTAGAATTATGTCCAAATAAAATTTGAAAAAGGTCGCTGTAAATGCAGCCTGATGACCATTTATGGAAATCGACTGTACGGGCCTTGATAAAATTATTAAAAATATCACTAATTTGTGTAAAATAATAATAAACGATTTGGAAAGAACTGGGCTGAAAATTTCCATATTTGAAAAGATAGAAATGTAATGAACAGGGAATTTTCGGCCCCAAAAATCGACATAAATACATTTCCCGTAACTCATGCCGACTTTCCAAACACCGAAAACACCAGAACGTTATTAGAAAGAATTTAGAGGGTGAGATAAGAAAGAAAGAAATATAAGAATAGAAGAAGAAGAACCAACACAACACATAATCAGAGTCTCACATCGCCGCGGAACAAAATATAATACAGAAATTAACCTTTATTGAGAGCTTTTAAGATACATACAATATCAGAGTACAGCTCCCAACTAAACAGTCATAATAACCTGTCCTCATACACATCACACAGCAGAATAGTAGTTATAAAATATCATACGTCTGAACCTTTCAGCTTGTCTCTTCACAGCCTTCGATAACCTGAACCTGTACCCCCGGGCTAAACCGAGCATTTACAAAACACCTGGTCAGTCTGGTGAGCTAGAGTGAGAAAAACTCACACAGTACTAAGGTAACACACAACTTGATTTTAAAGTTAAAATCTTTTCAAAAGAAAGGGATAATCGTAAGACCAATTCCACACATAAACATGGACGGTTTTTACCTTATGATAACCCAAACCAATTTTGAAATCAATATCTTTTCTGATATTATAATACTGTCTAAATACAAGTAAATAGAATTTAGTGGAACGCTTGCATCTCACACTCCACATATATAGTATACAATCAAAACCACGGGCGCTTATTGGAGATTGGATTCCGACCTTGACAAGGTATGGGACCACCTGCCGATAGTGTATCTCTAGAGGCGAATACACTGGGTTCAACAAGAACGTCTTGCAACCCGGCCCTCACATGACCGACCACTCATTTCGCTTGAGTGTATCGAATTTATATCACCAACGGTTGGGCTCAAACCACCGTTTCCCAAAAAGGGACAGCATCAAAATAGATTAAAGAAGCAATAGTAATTTCTCTAGATAGGTGATTATACACCCTAATGGGAGCGACCCACATAGCCATGCTGCCTGCCCGATTTCTGTCATTTCCCAGTTGTGAGGCTTGAGGTTTAGATTATATTTCAGAGCATATGACCACCATTCACTTTGAATGCTACATTGTCAGATCCGCCAGATAAAACTAAATGTTGATTTCCACAAAAATACTCTGAGCGTTAAGCTAAAGGAGGAGTACAGCCATCTCCGCCACCAACAGAGATACGTTTGTAGAAAATCAATATACGTGATCCCTTTAGAAATACTTTGTCAGACACTCGTCCATACAAGTCATCCAGGAACAAGACGAACTGAAGGTACTCTCCTACTGCAACTACTATAGGAATCACCCCATGGATCATTAGCGAGAAGTCCTTGCAACCCGTAGATTCCAACCACGACAGAATCACAGTGTATCTCGGGCCGCTAAGCCAGAGATTATAAGTAATCCTTCCGCTTATGAAGATCCATGGTCTTCAATGCTCCATCTCGACCGTCTTCTGATATCTTCACGTATTTGTTGTTCGGAATGGTTTTTCAAACCTAAGTTCGATCCCGGTCTTTCCTTACCAATAATCGTATGGGTCAGATTTGATAGTCGGTGATTTAACTATCAAAATAAACAGTGTTTCAATCATGACAATCCAATGAGTTCACTGGTTCAGTATTCAACATTGCTTGGCCTTTTTATTAAAACAAATGTAGATTTGAAACTCTTAAATAATTCGATATTATAATATAGCTTATCATTTCTTATTTAACATAAGATTATTCTATAAACAAATTCACTTTAACACTTAGGAAAATCTTATATCATATTTTCACTTTCAAACGTTAGCCATGTTATTATTATATTGGAAAACCATTTTAACTTATTACTCATCAAACGATGTTATGAAATCTCATTTTATTTCATTACTTGAAACTATACCAATGCTTATTCTAATAGAATAAAACCCATCCTTTACATTTCCTTCTGATTCGAAAATATCGTTATATTTTTGGCAACTCCTTTCATTTCCCTTTTACTTTGAAATCCTCAAACCTTCATCACAAATGTTGCGTTATTACTTCTCTAATGAAATGATAACTTTACCCATCTCTTTTACCATTACAACTTATACCATTCTCAGATAATTCTGAAGTTGTTCAAGTTGGGGTATTTTAATTACCTCTCAGACCTTGATCAACAACGTTCATATTTGAAGATTGACACAAGTCATAATTCTAAACCTGATTCTTCCTTCCAATATCAAATTCAAATACCATTAAACTATTTTATACAAAATACGATTTCATATGACCTTCTTACTCTTTGAAAATCCCTTTCTCGAATATAACATCTCTCCTTAATTTAATAATTAAGTAATTCCTTATAAACACCCCTTTAACCTTTACCCTTTTTAAAACAATTTCATTCCTACTTTTGGATTTTGCTTACAAAATCCCACTTCCTTTACCAATTTAGTTTCAGGAATTCCTTTCCAAATCCTTTCGGCCATTTCTCGCTTTGAATCTCTTATTTCAATTCCCCACCTTTCCTTGGCCACATTATTAAATAACGTTAATTTTGAATTAACGATATAACACCTCATCGTTTATAAACCTTGTTAAAATCCATTTTGGTTTCGTTTAAACCCTTTCTGTTCACAATTCCCTTTTTACTTGATTCAAATATTGAATCAATCTAATTTAAGCTATCATGGTCACTTAAATTCCTTTTATAACATTGTTATACAAATTCCGGTTTTTTAAATAGTCGTTCACAGACTTCTTTCAATTTGATTTCATTTCAACCTTGATTATTTATTCAGTTAAAACTAATATCTCAAATCACTATTAATCAGAATAATAATTTACTCTAATCATTAACTGTTGTAAAAGTAGTTAATTCCTTTATTTATTGAAATAAATAGTAAATCCCTTTTTAAAACTTCATTAAATCTAAACAAATATTCTTTTAAACAATTTTATTAGATTAATCCAAATAAACTGAAATAATGATAATTCCAGTTAAAAATGGTCAATTTAGTCCACTCTAAACACGGTTATCTCGTTAATCGATTTTCAATTTGTTTTCCCTTTTAAATTAATTAATAATATAATTAATTTAAAATAATTCCATTTAATTATTCCTAACAAGGCAATTATCCAAATTTAAATCGTTAAGTCAATCTCAAATCACTCATTTATAATTCTGATTAGTATCATAATTTACTTTATTAAATCGATTAATTTATAAGCTTAAATAATTAATAATAATTATCTATTTCCTTTTAACAAACCTTCATTCAGAATGTATATATATATTTATATATATCCAAATCTATCTTTAGCTATAAAATAAATTTTATAACTTCAATTCTATCAACTTACCTGGCGGTGAATTGATATAAATAAAACAAATTACTTTTAGGCCATTTACTGCCTATTACTCAACCAATACTGCTCATTGGTCAAAACACAACACAGGTTGACTTTTCAGTCAATGGTCACTACCAAAATCAATTACCCAATCATGGCAGTTTCATATACGATAATATGAAAATAAATAATATATTTGAGGAATCCGGTTGGATCCCTCCAACCTGTCGTTCCTTGTATACAAATGTTTATCTCCAAACAGATCGTTCAATTATTTAACTGATAAAAATAAATAACAACCATTTAATCCAATCACAAGCAATTCAACCAATTAAATACGTTAAATTTATAAACGTGACCAACAAGGTAAGTTACCTTTATTGAACCAATCGTTAGAATAACGATTTGGTATTTCACTGAAATTAAACAATGGTTTAATTTCATCACAACAAATAAATATATAACTAGCAAACAGTCAACCATTGGCAAGCAGAGCACGCAAAATAAAAACCCAATTTATATAAAAATATAAATGGGAAAACTGAGTGAGTTTAACTCACCTTGATCTGATTTTTCGTTGAACCGGTTGGTTGTAGTTAAATTAAACAGTTGTTTAATTAAACTGTAAATTCCCACAATATCCAGCTCTGTTCAGATCAATTCCATAACGTTGATTTCGTCGGTATGGTTCCAGCATCTCTGTTTTGGTCCAATTCTAATATCCTAGATACAAGTTATAATATCACGGTTATTTGATTAATTTAAAATAATTAACTCTCCTAATTATAAATTATATTAATTCAATTACACCGGTTTTAAAATAACGGTTGACTTTTGTTTCCTATTTCTTTGTTCACTTTGAAATTTGGATTCCTTCTTCACCATAGTGTTCTTTGATGTCACCAAGCACGCAGCAGAGTTTCACTTTCACCCTAAAAAAATAAAGATGATTAAAAAATTTGTATTATGATTAATTGACTAACTAGTGCTTATTTAAACTTAGTTATAAATTAATTACATCATTACTTCACTTAGACAAATAAAGCCGATCCTCCGGTTTGACTTCTGCCTTGCGTTTGTAATTTGTTTGTTCCTGCTTCAAATAATTTCCAATATAAGTTAAACGTTTTGACAAATAATTAACTCATTTAATTATTAGTTAACCACCTTTTAATTACTAGCTTAGAGTAACACGGCTGATTTTCGTCCCTTTTCCCCCTTTTTTGTGTTCACGTCTGTTCGATTTCGTGAATTCCCAACCCACCAGGAAATCGATTTGCACAACCGCACCCTTCTCCGCCCCACTGTCAGCTGATCAACCATTGCCAATCACCACGCCAGAGCCTCCAGTACCTCCCCCCAAAACCGTTTGTCACCTGGTCTTGCAAACCGCTCCTGAAACCTCTACAACCGACGACGACTTAGAGCAATACCTAGGCCATCACAACAGTCGAAATACAATCGCCACCGCACCGATGATAGATCTTGACGTGCCCTATGTTTATGTAGTTGAATGATTACAAGAAGATTTGTGGTTTGAGAGATTTAGGAGGTGGAGTACGGAAGGTTCTCAGCCATTCATAACGCAAGTGGCGGCGGAAAGTTTGAGTTGACCAAAGAAATTAGGTTTTACACGGTTTGAGGTGTATATATATATATATATATATAGTTGGACCAATAAAATGATATTATACGATACTTCGCTGTGAAGTAATTGATAAAAACCACTACAAATGACTTCTGTCTTCTGATTAAAAAGCTAATCTTGGTGTAAAAAGATATTCTGGATCCAATGGGAAAAGTTTCATCGAAATCCGAAGTCGTATGGAAAAATTTCCTTTATAAAACCAGAAATAAACACGCATTTAATTTTTCCACGATCACCAGATAAATCAAATCAACTTGAAATCTTGAAATCTTAAAATAATTCTTCAATACGAACCCAACGGCACCAATTTAGTCGCATTCTGAGACTGTTTCCCTAGTAGGCTATTGTTACATGCACCGCAAGGCCCTTTTGGACAACAAATTATCCGGTTTCCAAAAATAACAAACTATATACCTATCCTGACTCTAATCGACGATACTAACTCAACGGAATTTGTTTCGCGGCCTGATTCGATCATCTGCTCAAGTTATACTCAAATATCTCTTTATTAAAAAAATTCGCGCTATAGAAATTGAACGGGCGTTTTGTGGCTACCGTGGCCACATACGACATTGGTTTGTCATGCCATATAACATCGTGCAATAATTTAACGTTACGGTCCCAATGAAACTGATTTCGTAGAAAACGAAGTCCGTTTGTAAAATGGTCATTTTAAAGGCCAATATTTAAATAACGATTTTTCACAGCGACTATTTTAAAATTTGATGTAGCCATAACTTACAATCTATAACATGAAATCTGAATTTTTCTCTTTCATGTGAAAATTATAATCAACATGGTTCCAACGTTTCTCGTTTCATAGAAATCTGACTTATATCGGATCTTGTATTCTCAGTTGAAGTTCCAAACTCCATATTGCGAACTGCACACCATTTTCAAGCTTTATTTATAATATATAAACACATAGCGTTTGTAATAACCCGAAAATCTGGGCCAGTTTAAAATTTTTATTTTGGCAATTTTAGCGAATTTTGAATATTTAAAATAGATTATTTTAAATAATATTGTCGAGGAATTTATTTTGAATAGAATTCGAACGTATATATTATACGCGACGTCGTTAGAATATAAATATTTATATATAATTATAAATAGAATTGAAAATGGCGCGGTAGTTCGATAATTCGATTTCAAACTTCAATTGAATGTACCGGGTGCAAAACAATCCGGATTTTAGTGAAACCAAAAACATTAGGATCTATTTGATAATATCTTTCCAACGAATTCGAATAATCGAAATTTCATAGCGGGAATCAAAAGATATGTCCAGTTGAAAATTCTGAATAGTCGCTATGGAATTCAGGCCCTTAAAAATGGACATTTTGCAAATGACCTCGGATTTCGACGAAACCAGTTTTGTTGGATCCGTGATGTCAAATTATTGCTAGGTTTCAAATTTCATAATTTTTCGAATCAATATGTGAGCGTGGCAAAGGAAAACGCGTTTGACCAGTTTCAGTTGATTTTAATCGACTGGAAAATGGCCATTTTTCTAACGGTCTCGGAATTCGACGAAACTAGTTTTGTTAGGACCATATCGTCAATACGAAGCTAGAAAATATTTTTCTGGAATTTTTCTAGTTAGTATGTGACCCCGGTAATTTGAAATGTACGTTTAAAATTCAATATAGTGATTTAAATATAAATTTAACGGAAACTGATCAAGACAGTCGAATCAGCCTACGATACCTATCCCGTTGTGTTCGGAATGGGGGTAAAACGCTATGGACGACAAGCGGTGGGCCTCATTTCGGGTTCGAAGTAAAAAGTTACTTTATGGTGATTTAAAATAAAATTTAAATAAATTAAAATATCCACCCCCAAGGGTCAACGGTCAAACATGTATAACCCCCCCCCCCCCCCCCCCGTCTCCTTTTTCTTCAATGAGAAAACCGATTCAGTATAAAAAAAAATATCCCACCCACTTACTATACGTTCTGCCCCCCCCCCCTCTTTTCTTTCAAAACAGAAAACAAAATAAAAAAAATGCGCTAACCCTAAATCGCCCTCCCCGTCGCCTCTCACCATCGCAGGTGGCCACCGCCGCTCCCTCCTCAGGTGGAGCGCCGCCATAACCTGACCACCCCCGCTTCTCCACCTCCTTCCTCCTCCTTCCCGCGCTTGCTTCTCCCCCCCCCCCCCCCTCTGCTGAATCGCACGCCGTGCCCCCCTGTCGCCTGACCCCGCACACCACCCCCCTCCTTCTCCTTCTTCCTCCGCTTCTCCTCCCCCTTCCGACTACGACAGCCACCGCCGGTCGCTCCACAGCTCGCCACCGCTGCTCCGACGTGTCGATTTTCCCTCCCCCTCTCCGATTCGATCAGCCTTCTCCTCCCCCTTCGCTGTAAGTCTTTTCTTCCTTCTCTGAATGCCACACCTCGGTTTATGAAAGAAATGTGATTTCTATGTTAGGGTATTTATGTTATAAAAATATAGATTTGAAAAGAAATAAAAATCTGATTTTTTTCATTTGCGAAGCGAGATGAAAGGTAGGATTTTTATTTATATAAATGACATAAAAATTTGATTTTTATATGCAAGAATTAAAATGGAAAAGATTGGATTTTTAAAAAGGAAAAGATTGAATTTTTAAAAAGGAAAAGATTGAATTTTTAAAAAGGAAAAGATTGAATTTTTAAAATGGAAAAGATCATATTTTTAAAATGGAAAAGATCATATTTTTAAAAAGGAAAAGATCATATTTTTAAAATGGAAAAGATCATATTTTTAAAAAGGAAAAGATTGAATTTTTAAAATGGAAAAGATCATATTTTTAAAATGGAAAAGATCATATTTTTAAAAAGGAAAAGATCATATTTTTAAAATGGAAAAGATCATATTTTTAAAAAAAGGAAAAGATTGAGTTTTTAAAATGGAAAAGATTGAATTTTTAAAATGGAAAAGATTGAATTTTTAAAATAGGAAAAATTAGATTTTTGAAATGGGAAAAGGCGAAATCCTTGCAAAGTAAAAATGTGATTTTTATATATTGAACATCGAAGTAAAAAAAAATGCGATTTTTATATATTGAACATCGAAGTAAAAATGTGATTTTTACATATGTAGTGGCTACGGGCAACGAGGATGACGAAGAGGCGATAACGATGAAGATTTCTATCAAAGAAGAGTCAAGATGATTGGATAGATATAGGTGAGAATTTCTCACCTTTCAATTTCATTTTCTAGTTATATATATATATATATATATATATATATATATATATTAGGATGCAGACGGTGCTTAGTAGCACCCGACACAATCGTCCACAGACCATGGACTTGTTTGTTTGATTGCAAAAATTAGTTAGATTATTTGGTTTGAATTGAATGGTTTAGTGAAATGAAATTGATTTGATTGATGTGTGAATGGCATGGGCCTTCACTAGACCGGGGATAAGGCTAGGCCTTGTCCCGTTTCTAGTATCGTGCCGTTATGCCGCCGAAATTTTCTAAAATATGTTAGAAAAATAAAAATATCATTTTATTTGAAGAGTGAACTGAATAGAAATTCATATGTTAAAATAAAATGTTTTATCGTTAAAAATATAATTTTTAACGTGAATATGAATATAGTGAATGTGAATAAATAAAATATTCATTTACAAACCGGACGGTTTGTTTATGTACACCTATTTGAAGGACATTGATTGGGTCGATAAATTTCACACATCGCCCAACTGCACAAATAAAATCTGTGTTTGATTGTTTGAAAACCCCACACGGGTGTTGGGATGAAATTTGAAGTTCACTCATCTTGATTGATTAAATATGTCGATCGATTGATTGACAGGCTGTTATAAGCGTTAGATATCTATACTTGATGCTTATACAGTGTAGTGCACTTTGGTTGATGGCTGATTATTTTTCAATGCTATTATATACGTGTGATGTATGAAAATCCATATAATTAACTTTATATGGTAATTGATTGGGCCTCATTCCAATTTAGAAAATAAAGAATATTATAAAATAAAGGTTCATGTGTTGACAGTACTCATCCCTTGAGATTGGTCATGTATTGAACGAAATATTTTAGTAATAAAATTTACATCTTTATCAATATAAAATAAAGGTTCATGTGTTGACAGTACTCATCCCTTGAGATTGGTCATGTGTTGAACGAAATATTTTAGTAATAAAATTTACATCTTTATCAATATAAAATAAAGGTTCATGTGTTGACAGTACTCATCCATTGAGATTGGTCATGTGTTGAACGAAATATTTTGATAATAACAACTATTTTGAAAAATAAATATTTGAAATAGAATATTTGAAAATAGAAATTTATGAAGCCGTGTTGATTAGATTGACGCCATTTTGACGTGAACGATAGTTATATCGATTTTAAACGATTTCGAAATGAAATGAATTGAAAACGATTTCGAAATGAAATGAATTGAAAACGATTTCGAAATGAAATGAATTGAAAACGATTTCGAGATGAAATGAATTGAAAACGATTTCGAAATGAAATGAATTGAAAACGATTTCGAGATGAAATGAATTGAAAACGATTTCGAGATGAAATGAATTGAAAACGATTTCGAAATGAAATGAATTGAAAACGATTTCGAGATGAAATGAATTGAAAACGATTTCGAATTGAAAACGATTTCGAGATGAAATGAATTGAAAACGATTTCGAAATGAAATGAATTGAAAACGATTTCGAAATGAATTGAAAACGATTTCGAAATGAATTGAATTGAAATTGAATTGAATTCAAATTGAACTGAAAATTGAATTGAATAGAAATGAATTTTAAAACGAATTTATAAAGAAGAATTCAATTTTGCTTTGGATTGAAATGGAAGTTGAAATTGTTTTTGAAACGAATTTAAAAGTATTTATATAATTCGTTTTAAATAGAAATCGACGAAATATATATTATATATATTATATAATGGCCTGAATAGAACGCGCCGCGCCGCGGCAGTTCGCGAATTTCGACCATTTATTTCAAACGGACATAACGGGAGATCCGACCGTCGGATTCTCCTAAAACCGGAACCGTTGGGTTCGTATCGAAAAGAGCTTTATAACGAATATTAGAAATTAGAAATCTAACGGTTGGATTTGGAATTATGTCCAGATCAAATTTGAAAAAGGTCGCTGTAAGTGCAGTTCGATGGCCATTGATGGAAATCGACTGTACGGGCCTTGATAAAATTATTAAAAATAGTAATAATTTGTGTAAAATCATAAGAAATGATTTAGAAAGAATTGGGATGAAAAACTCCATATTTGAAAAGATAAATATAGATTTTTATCGAATTGAACTAATTTGAACTAGAATTATAACTCTATTCATTTTTAAATAAATAAATTGAATTTAAAAATGGTTTTGAAAATAACCAGAATTTCCAATGATTGCATTGGAATGGATTTGAATCGAAATTGTCTTCGGAATATTTCGATGTTGGATTTCGTGATTATACGGATGTTGTTATGGGAATTTGAAAGATATACATATATATATATCGTTATTTCCAATACGATATTTGTTAGTCGTAGAATTTGAAACTGAATATAAGCCGGTATATTTTCTATTCAGAGCCTTGTATTTAATATCAAATGTGATTTGGGTTTGTCGTGAATGGTGTCTTCATTAACACTGTTCTTGAACCCAGTTGAGAAAAGATTAAATCTTTTTATTTAGATTTAATGAAGTGTACCAATTAAATAATATTTAATTGGAATTGAATTGATATTGATTTTTGGTTTTATCGTGAACAGTGTTTTTAAATAACACTTGTTCTTTAACCCGATAATTAATGGAATGATATTTTGGGTTTACCGTGAACCGTGTTTTAAATGACACTGATTCTTTAACCCAGTTAACGATTAAAACTAAGTGGAGTTTTAATGAATCTTTAATAAGATTGAAATGATCGACAATGGAGTATCTCCAGTTTTGCTCCAGGCGATAGATAAATCTTTAATTAGATTTGAACATGAAATGGTAATTGAATTTACCGGTAACACCGTGGCGTTAGATATGAAGTAAGACCCGTTTTACTTCATGGGATGAATAGGTTGGGATTGGGAAATTAAAATAAATGATTACTTCGGTAAGGTTCGTTAATCCCGACTAGTTTGAATTGAGATTCAAAAAAATAGAATAAAGAATAAATTCAAGGAATTTATCTTGGATAAAATTAATGGGAACCTTTCCCTATGAATGTGAAATTTAGAAACTAACTGTCGGTTAGTCAAGCATAATGGTTTTCTGGATATTGATCTGATGTTGGTTTCGGCCTTCAGGGTTAATATTTGGGAAATTATTCTCTTGATTAATTTACGGTTAGTGATTGATGAATTGGAATGAGGCGTATGTTGTGTTTGTGTAACACTTATTTAAAATATATGCGAGTTATTCGGAAAGACTGGGTTTGTCCCATTCTGAATAACTGATACGACGATAAGTCGAAGATGAAGACGTTGGTTGAAGACCGGAAGTCTTCACGTCGTTTGGGTGATTACTGATGATCTTGATTGGGCTGTACACCCAAGAAGATGGAAACAGTTGGTGATCGTCCAGACGTACTTGGAGATCGATGGATGTGCGGGGTACTAGGTGCCTCCGGTTTCGTTCAGACCCAGAACGGACTTGTAAATGGACTGTGTGTCTGACATTGGATTTTAGTCCGTGTGATTGATCTCTATTAAATATATACCTGTTTGGCGGCGGAGAATTTATTCTCTTTCTTAACGCCCTTCTCTGAGACGTACGAGCTCAGGGGTTATATATTGATGGATATCAAACGCATGGAGTGAATTGCCTGTGTGGCATGCCTAAGTGGCAATTGATCGAGGCTTCTGTTGAAAAGAAAAGTCTTGTGGTGATGATCAAAGCAAGGCCTTTGTGGCGTAGCTTTGTGTAATGTTTACTTCGCGTGTTTCACACCCGGTATGAACCAAAAACGGGAGAGGACCTCAGGGAGGGCCTGCGTTTCCTCCTAGCTAGAAGTGGCGTCAGTGGTTTTACACGCCCTGACGAGTTTGACTTATGTGGTTGTTGCTGTTGCGAGGCGCCTCGGTTAGATCGGACGATCCGGGTCCGATGGAGTCATTCGTTGGCTCGCTTACGCCCCAAAGGGCGGCGAAACGCAGTGTTCAGGATTTAAGTTTAATCCACATCGGTGGACCGGCCCTGACGATCCAAGGGTCGATGCGCTCTGACCCTGAGGCTCGGGTTAGGCAGTCTCGAATCGGTTGAGGACTATCTTTTGCCTTTGTTCATAGATGGAAATCCAATTTCCAAATACGTGACTTTTGCGGTTTTATTTGTAGAGCCTAGTATGGCGACATAGTGGGATGGGGCACTTATGCCATCTATGATTGATACTTATGATTTGAAGTTGTTTTATACACTATGCACTTATAATGGTATCAAACGATTTGTTTTAACCGTATCAAGCATTCTTTGGCTGTTATAAGGGAAAACCCTATCCTCGGCTGCGTTGCATTGTGTGATGGGATCTGGGTCTTATAACAGCTTCATTTTTCTTTATTTA
Source organism: Allium sativum (assembly GCA_030737875.1). Classification (NCBI taxonomy): domain Eukaryota; kingdom Viridiplantae; phylum Streptophyta; class Magnoliopsida; order Asparagales; family Amaryllidaceae; genus Allium; species Allium sativum. The sequence goes on from CM060926.1 coordinate 351,722,726, forward strand.
GCATTGCGCTGTTTGTTTTATGCACTGGTATTCTTGGGAGGAAACATGTTCCGTGTTATACGGCGTGGTCCCTTGATTTACCTAATGATTTAAAATAAAGATTAATAACTGTTTTAGTTCTCACACCAGTCACATGACTGACCTGGAGTTTATTGTTTTAACCTAAACTCTGGGTGCCCCTATTTTGACACGGGCAGCTAGTAGTTTTGGTTTTGCAGATTTACATTCACAGGATCCTGGTTTACAGCTGGAACGATATCCGGAAAGCTTTGTATCCGTATATCTACTTCTAGTTGTGTATTGTATTATTTTCCGCTGCTATGTATTTAAATGTAATTTAAATCTCTGATATTTCTGTGTAATATTTATTTGTTCATACTCTGTATATTCTTGTAATCTGATGCATTGTTGTAATATACAATGAAATGTTCTTTTATATGCGTTCTGTTGTGGCTTGTTCTCGAACTATCCGACACTTTCCTTTACGGGGAAGTTACGGATTTTCACAGTTGGTATCAGAGATTTGGTTTACAGAGCTCGAGAACAAGACACATTAGAACCATACGAAAGAATTCATCAGATATTGGATTAGTAATATCCAATTAGAATGACTCGTTAGAGATAGGATCAGTAGTATCCTAGAACGAGTGTGAAGAGTATATTTTTCAAATGAAAACAATTTTGTTTTGAAAATTTAAATCGTTTTAAACGTATTTGATTATTTATTTATTTTTGAATATGGACATTCCAATATATAAAGATTTTGCATATACGCCTTGCAAACGTGTATTTGAAATTTTAATATACTGGATAGATATAGGACCGCACTCTAGTAGCCCGGAGAGGTTCTGATGGTGGTTCGAAACATCATCAGCATTTATTTTCGAGTGACGAAGGTGTGATACCTATATATTTCCATTAGACTGGTGTGAGAACCAAAACCTATATATATAGCTAGGACAAATTGTTGTGAATTGGCATCAAAAACATGATTTTTGTATATGTATCAAATTATGAATTTGAAACTCTAATTCACTAATTGATTGATGTTTGTGTTGTTTGTTTAGTTCTTTGCTAATTTTTAACCATTAAGCCTAATTGGATCAAATATTGAATTATATTGAAAATTGGTCGCATTTGCTTGCATATATATATACTTGCATTGAACAGGTCATAGCAAGGAGGCTAGAGCAGAGAATAAAATTTGTTTGCCCGACAAATAGGTACATGTTTACTACATAATTTACTGTTTTGTTTGGGTGATGATGATTTTATGAGCCTATGGCTAGCCGCTTGGCTTTTTCTTTTTCTTTTTGAGATCTGAAGGACCGTGGAAGCTATTTGAAATTCCCCGATGCTCCCGGTGCAGGGGAGGTTATGGCGAAATTTTTCAAAAATTTAGGGTGTTAGCCAAATTTTTTGAAATTTTGAAAATTCTCAGAAACTAAAGAGTTGGAGGATGGAAGCCAGATTGAACGTAGAATTGATTAATCAAACCACTTTCTACTTTGTTCCTTTTCGGGCACGAAAAGTTTTAAGTGGGGGAGATTGTAATAACCCGAAAATCTGGGCCAGTTTAAAATTTTTATTTTGGCAATTTTAGCGAATTTTGAATATTTAAAATAGATTATTTTAAATAATATTGTCGAGGAATTTATTTTGAATAGAATTCGAACGTATATATTATACGCGACGTCGTTAGAATATAAATATTTATATATAATTATAAATAGAATTGAAAATGGCGCGGTAGTTCGATAATTCGATTTCAAACTTCAATTGAATGTACCGGGTGCAAAACAATCCGGATTTTAGTGAAACCAAAAATATTAGGATCTATTTGATAATATCTTTCCAACGAATTCGAATAAACGAAATTTCATAGCGGGAATCAAAAGATATGTCCAGTTGAAAATTTTGAATAGTCGCTATGGAATTCAGGCCCTTAAAAATGGACATTTTGCAAATGACCTCGGATTTCGACGAAACCAGTTTTGTTGGATCCGTGATGTCAAATTATTGCTAGGTTTCAAATTTCATAATTTTTCGAATCAATATGTGAGCGTGGCAAAGGAAAACGCGTTTGACCAGTTTCAGTTGATTTTAATCGACTGGAAAATGGCCATTTTTCTAACGGTCTCGGAATTCGACGAAACTAGTTTTGTTAGGACCGTATCGTCAATACGAAGCTAGAAAATATTTTTCTGGAATTTTTCTAGTTAGTATGTGACCCCGGTAATTTGAAATGTACGTTTAAAATTCAATATAGTGCTTTAAATGTAAATTTAACGGAAACTGATCAAGACAGTCGAATCAGCCTACGATACCTATCCCGTTGTGTTCGGAAAGGGGGTAAAACGCTATGGACGACAAGCGGTGGGCCTCATTTCGGGTTCGAAGTAAAAAGTTACTTTATGGTGATTTAAAATAAAATTTAAATAAATTAAAATATCCCCCCCCAAGGGTCAACGGTCAAACATGTATGAACCCCCCCCCCCCCCCCCCGTCTCCTTTTTCTTCAATGAGAAAACCGATTCAGTATAAAAAAAAAATCCCTCCCTCTTACTATACGTTCTGCCCCCCCCCCCCCTCTTTTCTTTCAAAACAGAAAACAAAATTAAAAAAAATGCGCTAACCCTAAATCGCCCTCCCCGTCGCCTCTCACCATCGCAGGTGGCCACCGCCGCTCCCTCCTCAGGTGGAGCGCCGCCATAACCTGACCACCCCCGCTTCTCCACCTCCTTCCTCCTCCTTCCCGCGCTTGCTTCTCCTCCCCCCCCCCCCCCCTCTCTGCTGAATCGCACGCCGTGCCCCCCCGTCGCCTGACCCCGCACACCACCCCCCTCCTTCTCCTTCTTCCTCCGCTTCTCCTCCCCCTTCCGACTACGACAGCCACCGCCGGTCGCTCCACAGCTCGCCACAGCTGCTCCGACGTGCCGATTTTCCCTCCCCCTCTCCGATTCGATCAGCCTTCTCTTCCCACTTCGCTGTAAGTCTTTTCTTTTCTTCCTTCTCTGAATGTCACACCTCGGTTTATGAAAGAAATGTGATTTCTATGTTAGGGTATTTATGTTATAAAAATATAGATTTGAAAAGAAATAAAAATCTGATTTTTTTTTCATTTGCGAAGCGAGATGAAAGGTTGGATTTTTATTTATATAAATGACATAAAAATTTGATTTTTATATGCAAGAATTAAAATGGAAAAGATTGGATTTTTAAAAAGGAAAAGATTGAATTTTAAAAAGGAAAAGATTGAATTTTTAAAAAGGAAAAGATTGAATTTTTAAAATGGAAAAGATCATTTTTTTTAAATGGAAAAGATCATATTTTTAAAAAGGAAAAGATCATATTTTTAAAATGGAAAAGATCATATTTTTAAAAAGGAAAAGATTGAATTTTTAAAATGGAAAAGATCATATTTTTAAAATGGAAAAGATCATATTTTTAAAAAGGAAAAGATCATATTTTTAAAATGGAAAAGATCATATTTTTAAAAAAAGGAAAAGATTGAGTTTTTAAAATGGAAAAGATTGAATTTTTAAAATGGAAATGATTGAATTTTTAAAATAGGAAAAATTAGATTTTTGAAATGGGAAAAGGCGAAATCCTGGCAAAGTAAAAATGTGATTTTTATATATTGAACATCGAAGTAAAAAAAATGTGATTTTTATATATTGAACATCGAAGTAAAAATGTGATTTTTACATATGTAGTGGCTACGGGCAACGAAGATGACGAAGAGGCGATAACGATGAAGATTTCTATCAAAGAAGAGTCAAGATGATTGGATAGCTATAGGTGAGAATTTCTCACCTTTCAGTTTCATTTTCTAGTTATATATATATACTAGGATGCAGACGGTGCTTAGTAGCACCCGACACAATCGTCCACAGACCATGGACTTGTTTGTTTGATTGCAAAAATTAGTTAGATTATTTGGTTTGAATTGAATGGTTTGGTGAAATGAAATTGATTTGATTGATGTGTGAATGGCATGGGCCTTCACTAGACCGGGGATAAGGCTAGGCCTTGTCCCGTTTCTAGTATCGTGTCGTTATGCCGCCGAAATTTTCTAAAATATGTTAGAAAAATAAAAATATCATTTTATTTGAAGTGTGAACTGAATAGAAATTCATATGTTAAAATAAAATGTTTTATCGTTAAAAATATAATTTTTAACGTGAATATGAATATAGTGAATGTGAATAAATAAAATATTCATTTACAAACCGGACGGTTTGTTTATGTACACCTATTTGAAGGACATTGATTGGGTCGATAAATTTCACACATCGCCCAACTGCACAAATAAAATCTGTGTTTGATTGTTTGAAAACCCCACACGGGTGTTGGGATGAAATTTGAAGTTCACTCATCCTGATTGATTAAATATGTCGATCGATTGATTGACAGGCTGTTATAAGCGTTAGATATGTATACTTGATGCTTATACAGTGTAGTGCACTTTGGTGGATGGTTGATTATTTTTCAATGCTATTATATACGTGTGATGTATGAAAATCCATATAATTAACTTTATATGGTAATTGATTGGGCCTCATTCCAATTTAGAAAATAAAGAATATTATAAAATAAAGGTTCATGTGTTGACAGTACTCATCCCTTGAGATTGGTCATGTGTTGAACGAAATATTTTAGTAATAAAATTTACATCTTTATCAATATAAAATAAAGGTTCATGTGTTGACAGTACTCATCCCTTGAGATTGGTCATGTGTTGAACGAAATACTTTAGTAATAAAATTTACATCTTTATCAATATAAAATAAAGGTTCATGTGTTGACGGTACTCATCCATTGAGATTGGTCATGTGTTGAACGAAATATTTTGATAATAACAACTATTTTGAAAAATAAATATTTGAAATAGAATATTTGAAAATAGAAATTTATGAAGCCGTGTTGATTGATTGACGCCATTTTGACGTGAACGATAGTTATATCGATTTTAAACGATTTCGAAATGAATTGAATTGAAAACGATTTCGAAATGGAATGAATTGAAAACGATTTCGAAATGAAATGAATTGAAAACGATTTCGAGATGAAATGAATTGAAAACGATTTCGAAATGAAATGAATTGAAAACGATTTCGAGATGAAATGAATTGAAAACGATTTCGAAATGAAATGAATTGAAAACGATTTCGAAATGAATTGAATTAAAAACAATTTCGAAATGAAATGAATTGAAAACGATTTCGAAATGAATTGAATTGAAATTGAATTGAATTCAAATTGAACTGAAATTTGAATTGAATAGAAATGAATATTAAAACGAATTTATAAAGAAGAATTCAATTTTGCTTTGGATTGAAATGGAAGTTGAAATTGTTTTTGAAACGAATTTAAAACTATTTATATAATTCGTTTTACATAGAAATCAACGAAATATATATTATACATATTATATATATAATATAATGGCCTGAATAGAACGCGCCGCGCCGCGGCAGTTCGCGAATTTCGACCATTTATTTCAAACGGACATAACGGGAGATCCGACCGTCGGATTCTCCTAAAACCGGAACCGTTGGGTTCGTATCGAAAAGAGCTTTATAACGAATATTAGAAATCTAACGGTTGGATTTGGAATTATGTCCAGATCAAATTTGAAAAAGGTCGCTGTAAGTGCAGTTCGATGGCCATTGATGGAAATCGACTATACGGGCCTTGATAAAATTATTAAAAATAGTAATAATTTGTGTAAAATCATAAGAAATGATTTAGAAAGAATTGGGATGAAAAACTCCATATTTGAAAAGATAAATATAGATTTTTATCGAATTGAACTAATTTGAACTAGAATTATAACTCTATTCATTTTTAAATAAATAAATTGAATTTAAAAATGGTTTTGAAAATAACCAGAATTTCCAATGATTGCATTGGAATGGATTTGAATCGAAATTTTCTTCGGAATATTTCGATGTTGGATTTCGTGATTATACGGATGTTGTTATGGGAATTTGAAAGATATACATATATATATCGTTATTTCCAATACGATATTTGTTAGTCGTAGAATTTGAAACTGAATATAAGCCGGTATATTTTCTATTCAGAGCCTTGTATTTAATATCAAATGTGATTTGGGTTTGTCGTGAATGGTGTCTTCATTAACACTGTTCTTGAACCCAGTTGAGAAAAGATTAAATCTTTTTATTTAGATTTAATGAAGTGTACCAATTAAATAATATTTAATTGGAATTGAATTGATATTGATTTTTGGTTTTATCGTGAACAGTGTTTTTAAATAACACTTGTTCTTTAACCCGATAATTAATGGAATGATATTTTGGGTTTACCGTGAACCGTGTTTTAAATGACACTGATTCTTTAACCCAGTTAACGATTAAAACTAAGTGGAGTTTTAATGAATCTTTAATTAGATTGAAATGATCGAGAATGGAGTATCACCAGTTTTGCTCCAGGCGATAGATAAATCTTTAATTAGATTTGAACGTGAAATGGTAATTGAATTTACCGGTAACACCGTGGCGTTAGATATGAAGTAAGACCCGTTTTACTTCATGGGATGAATAGGTTGGGATTGGGAAATTAAAATAAATGATTACTTTGGTAAGGTTCGCTAATCCCGACTAGTTTGAATTGAGATTCAAAAAAATAGAATAAAGAATAAATTCAAGGAATTTATCTTGGATAAAATTAATTGGAACCTTTCCCTATGAATGTGAAATTTAGAAACTAACTGTCGGTTAGCCAAGCAGAATGTTTTTCTGGATATTGATCTGATGTTGGTTTCGGCCTTCGGGGTTAATATTTGGGAAATTATTCTCTTGATTAATTTACGGTTAGTGACTGATGAATTGGAATGAGGCGTATGTTGTGTTTGTGTAACACTTATTTAAAATATACGCGAGTTATTCGGAAAGACCGGGTTTATCCCATTCTGAATAACTGATACGACGATAAGTCGAAGATGAAGACGGTGGTTGAAGACCGGAAGTCTTCACGTCGTTTGGGTGATTACTGATGATCTTGATTGGGCTGTACACCCAAGAAGATGGAAATAGTTGGTGATCGTCCAGACGTACTTGGAGATCGATGGATGTGCGGGGTACTAGGTGCCTCCGGTTTCGTTCAGACCCAAAACGGACTTGTAAATGGACTGTGTGTCTGACATTGGATTTTAGTCCGTGTGATTGATCTCTATTAAATATATACCTGTTTGGCGGCGGAGAATTTATTCTCTTGCTTAACGCCCTTCTCTGAGACGTACGAGCTCAGGGGTTATATATTGATGGATATCAAACACATGGAGTGAATTGCCTGTGTGGCATGCCTAAGTGGCAATTGATCGAGGCTTCTGTTGAAAAGCAAAGTCTTGTGGTGATGATCAAAGCAAGGCCTTTGTGGCGTAGCTTTGTGTAATGTTTACTTCGCGTGTTTCACACCCGGTATGAACCAAAAACGGGAGAGGACCTCAGGGAGGGCCTTCGTTTCCTCCTAGCTAGAAGTGGCGTCAGTGGTTTTACACGCCCTGACGAGTTTGACTTATGTGGTTGTTGCTGTTGCGAGGCGCCTCGGTTAGATCGGACGATCCGGGTCCGATGGAGTCATTCGTTGGCTCGCTTACGCCCCAAAGGGCGGCGAAACGCAGTGTTTAGGATTTAAGTTTAATCCACATCGGTGGACCGGCCCTGACGATCCAAGGGTCGATGCGCTCTGACCCTGAGGCTCGGGCTAGGCAGTCTCGAATCGGTTGAGGACTATCTTTTGCCTCGGTTCATAGATGGAAATCCAATTTCCAAATACGTGACTTTTGCGGTTTTATTTGTAGAGCCCAGTATGGCGACATAGTGGGATGGGGCACTTATGCCGTCTATGATTGATACTTATGATTTGAAGTTGTTTTATACACTATGCACTTATAATGGTATCAAACGATTTGTTTTAACCGTATCAAGCATTCTTTGGCTGTTATAAGGGAAAACCCTATCCTCGGCTGCGTTGCATTGTGTGATGGGACCTAGGTCTTATAACAGCTTCATTTTTCTTTATTTAGCATTGCGCTGTTTGTTTTATGCACTGGTATTCTTGGGAGGAAACCCGTTCCGTGTTATACGGCGTGGTCCCTTGATTTACCTAATGATTTAAAGTAAAGATTAATAACTGTTTTAGTTCTCACACCAGTCACATGACTGACCTGGAGTTTATTGTTTTAACCTAAACTCTGGGTGCCCCTATTTTGACACGGGCAGCTAGTAGTTTTGGTTTTGCAGATTTACATTCACAGGATCCTGGTTTACAGCTGGAACGATATCCGGAAAGCTTTGTATCCGTATATCTACTTCTAGTTGTGTATTGTATTATTTTCCGCTGCTATGTATTTAAATGTAATTTAAATCTCTGATATTTCTGTGTAATATTTATTTGTTCATACTCTGTATATTCTTGTAATCTGATACATTGTTGTAATATACAATGAAATGTTCTTTTATATGCGTTCTGTTGTGGCTTGTTCTCGAACTATCCGACACTTTCCTTTACGGGGAAGTTACGGGTTTTCACAGTTGGTATCAGAGATTTGGTTTACAGAGCTCGAGAACAAGACACATTAGAACCATACGAAAGAATTCATTAGATATTGGATTAGTAATATCCAATTAGAATGACTCGTTAGAGATAGGATCAGTAGTATCCTAGAACGAGTGTGAAGAGTATATTTTTCAAATGAAAACAATTTTGTTTTGAAAATTTAAATCGTTTTAAACGTATTTGATTATTTATTTATTTTTGAATATGGACATTCCAATATATAAAGATTTTGCATATACGCCTTGCAAACGTGTATTTGAAATTTTAATATACTGGATAGATATAGGACCGCACTCTAGTAGCCCGGAGAGGTTCTGATGGTGGTTCGAAACATCATCAGCATTTATTTTCGAGTGACGAAGGTGTGATACCTATATATTTCCATTAGACTGGTGTGAGAACCAAAACCTATATATAGCTAGGACACATTGTTGTGAATTGGCATCAAAAACATGATTTTTGTATATGTATCAAATTATGAATTTGAAACTCTAATTCACTAATTGATTGATGTTTGTGTTGTTTGTTTAGTTCTTTGCTAATTTTTAACCATTAAGCCTAATTGGATCAAATATTGAATTATATTGAAAATTGGTCGCATTTGCTTGCATATATATATATACTTGCATTGAACAGGTCATAGCAAGGAGGCTAGAGCAGAGAATAAAATTTGTTTGCCCGACAAATAGGGACATGTTTACTACATAATTTACTGTTTTGTTTGGGTGATGATGATTTTATGAGCCTATTGGCTAGCCGCTTGGCTTTTTCTTTTTCTTTTTGAGATCTGAAGGACCGGGGAAGCTATTTGAAATTCCCCGATGCTCCCGGTGCAGGGGAGGTTATGGCGAAATTTTTCAAAAATTTAGGGTGTTAGCCAAATTTTTTGAAATTTTGAAAATTCTCAGAAACTAAAGAGTTGGAGGATGGAAGCCAGATCGAACGTAGAATTGATTAATCAAACCACTTTCGACTTTGTTCCTTTTCGGGGATGAAAAGTTTTAAGTGGGGGAGATTGTAATAACCCGAAAATCTGGGCCAGTTTAAAATTTTTATTTTGGCAATTTTAGCGAATTTTGAATATTTAAAATAGATTATTTTAAATAATATTGTCGAGGAATTTATTTTGAATAGAATTCGAACGTATATATTATACGCGACGTCGTTAGAATATAAATATTTATATATAATTATAAATAGAATTGAAAATGGCGTGGTAGTTCGATAATTCGATTTCAAACTTCAATTGAACGTACCGGGTGCAAAACAATCCGGATTTTAGTGAAACCAAAAACATTAGGATCTATTTGATAATATCTTTCCAACGAATTCGAATAAACGAAATTTCATAGTGGGAATCAAAAGATATGTCCAGTTGAAAATTCTGAATAGTCGCTATGGAATTCAGGCCCTTAAAAATGGACATTTTGCAAATGACCTCGGATTTCGACGAAACCAGTTTTGTTGGATCCGTGATGTCAAATTATTGCTAGGTTTCAAATTTCATAATTTTTCGAATCAATATGTGAGCGTGGCAAAGGAAAACGCGTTTGACCAGTTTCAGTTGATTTTAATCGACTGGAAAATGGCCATTTTTCTAACGGTCTCGGAATTCGACGAAACTAGTTTTGTTAGGACTGTATTGTCAATACGAAGCTAGAAAATATTTTTCTGGAATTTTTCTAGTTAGTATGTGACCCCGGTAATTTGAAATGTATGTTTAAAATTCAATATAGTGATTTAAATGTAAATTTAACGGAAATTGATCAAGACAGTCGAATCAGCCTACGATACCTATCCCGTTGTGTTCGGAATGGGGGTAAAACGCTATGGACGACAAGCGGTGGGCCTCATTTCGGGTTCGAAGTAAAAAGTTACTTTATGGTGATTTAAAATAAAATTTAAATAAATTAAAATATCCCCCCCCAAGGGTCAACGGTCAAACATGTATAACCCCCCCCCCCCCCCCCCGTCTCCTTTTTCTTCAATGAGAAAACCGATTCAGTATAAAAAAAAATCCCTCCCTCTTACTATACGTTCTCCCCCCCCCCCTCTTTTCTTTCAAAACAGAAAACAAAATAAAAAAAATGCGCTAACCCTAAATCGCCCTCCCCGTCGCCTCTCACCATCGCAGGTGGCCACCGCCGCTCCCTCCTCAGGTGGAGCGCCGCCATAACCTGACCACCCCCGCTTCTCCACCTCCTTCCTCCTCCTTCCCGCGCTTGCTTCTCCCCCCCCCCCCCCCTCTGCTGAATCGCACGTCGTGCCCCCCTGTCACCTGACCCCGCACACCACCCCCCTCCTTCTCCTTCTTCCTCCGCTTCTCCTCCCCCTTCCGGCTACGACAGCCACCGCCGGTCGCTCCACAGCTCGCCACCGCTGCTCCGACGTGCCGATTTTCCCACCCCCTCTCCGATTCGATCAGCCTTCTCTTCCCCCTTCGCTGTAAGTCTTTTCTTTTCTTCCTTCTCTGAATGTCACACCTCGGTTTATGAAAGAAATGTGATTTCTATGTTAGGGTATTTATGTTATAAAAATATAGATTTGAAAAGAAATAAAAATCTGATTTTTTTTCATTTGCGAAGCGAGATGAAAGGTAGGATTTTTATTTATATAAATGACATAAAAATTTGATTTTTATATGCAAGAATTAAAATGGAAAAGATTGGATTTTTAAAAAGGAAAAGATTGAATTTTTAAAAAGGAAAAGATTGAATTTTTAAAAAGGAAAAGATTGAATTTTTAAAATGGAAAAGATCATATTTTTAAAATGGAAAAGATCATATTTTTAAAAAGGAAAAGATCATATTTTTAAAATGGAAAAGATCATATTTTTAAAAAGGAAAAGATTGAATTTTTAAAATGGAAAAGATCATATTTTTAAAATGGAAAAGATCATATTTTTAAAAAGGAAAAGATCATATTTTTAAAATGGAAAAGATTATATTCTTAAAAAAAGGAAAAGATTGAGTTTTTAAAATGGAAAAGATTGAATTTTTAAAATGGAAAAGATTGAATTTTTAAAATAGGAAAAATTAGATTTTTGAAATGGGAAAAGGCGAAATCCTTGCAAAGTAAAAATGTGATTTTTATATATTGAACATCGAAGTAAAAAAAATGTGATTTTTATATATTGAACATCGAAGTAAAAATGTGATTTTTACATATGTAGTGGCTACGGGCAACGAGGATGACGAAGAGGCGATAACGATGAAGATTTCTATCAAAGAAGAGTCAAGATGATTGGATAGCTATAGGTGAGAATTTCTCACCTTTCAATTTCATTTTCTAGTTATATATATATATATATATATACTAGGATGCAGACGGTGCTTAGTAGCACCCGACACAATCGTCCACAGACCATGGACTTGTTTGTTTGATTGCAAAAATTAGTTAGATTATTTGGTTTGAATTGAATGGTTTGGTGAAATGAAATTGATTTGATTGACGTGTGAATGGCATGGGCCTTCACTAGACCGGGGATAAGGCTAGGCCTTGTCCCATTTCTAGTATCGTGCCGTTATGCCGCCGAAATTTTCTAAAATATGTTAGAAAAATAAAAATATCATTTTATTTGAAGAGTGAACTGAATAGAAATTCATATGTTAAAATAAAATGTTTTATCGTTAAAAATATAATTTTTAACGTGAATATGAATATAGTGATTGTGAATAAATAAAATATTCATTTACAAACCGGACGGTTTGTTTATGTACACCTATTTGAAGGACATTGATTGGGTCGATAAATTTCACACATCGCCCAACTGCACAAATAAAATCTGTGTTTGATTGTTTGAAAACCCCACACGGGTGTTGGGATGAAATTTGAAGTTCACTCATCCTGATTGATTAAATATGTCGGTCGATTGATTGACAGGCTGTTATAAGCGTTAGATATCTATACTTGATGCTTATACAGTGTAGTGCACTTTGGTTGATGGTTGATTATTTTTCAATGCTATTATATACGTGTGATGTATGAAAATCCATACAATTAACTTTATATGGTAATTGATTGGGCCTCATTCCAATTTAGAAAATAAAGAATATTATAAAATAAAGGTTCATGTGTTGACAGTACTCATCCCTTGAGATTGGTCATGTGTTGAACGAAATATTTTAGTAATAAAATTTACATCTTTATCAATATAAAATAAAGGTTCATGTGTTGACAGTACTCATCCCTTGAGATTGGTCATGTGTTGAACGAAATATTTTAGTAATAAATTTTACATCTTTATCAATATAAAATAAAGGTTCATGTGTTGACCGTACTCATCCATTGAGATTGGTCATGTGTTGAACGAAATATTTTGATAATAACAACTATTTTGAAAAAGAAATATTTGAAATAGAATATTTGAAAATAGAAATTTATGAAGCCGTGTTGATTAGATTGACGCCATTTTGACGTGAACGATAGTTATATCGATTTTAAACGATTTCGAAATGAAATGAATTGAAAACGATTTCGAAATGAAATGAATTGAAAATGATTTCGAAATGAAATGAATTGAAAACGATTTCAAGATGAAATGAATTGAAAACGATTTCGAAATGAAATGAAATGAAAACGATTTCGAGATGAAATGAATTGAAAACGATTTCGAAATGAAATGAATTGAAAACGATTTCGAAATGAATTGAATTAAAAACGATTTCGAAATGAAATGAATTGAAAACGATTTCAAAATGAATTGAATTGAAATTGAATTGAATTCAAATTGAACTGAAATTTGAATTGAATAGAATTGAATTTTAAAACGAATTTATAAAGAAGAATTCAATTTTGCTTTGGATTGAAATGGAAGTTGAAATTGTTTTTGAAACGAATTTAAAACTATTTATATAATTCGTTTTAAATAGAAATCGACGAAATATATATTATATATATTATATATATAATATAATGGCCTGAATAGAACGCACCGCGCCGCGGCAGTTCGCGAATTTCGACCATTTATTTCAAACGGACATAACGGGAGATCCGACCGTCGGATTCTCCTAAAACCGGAACCGTTGGGTTAGTGTCGAAAAGAGCTTTCTAACGAATATTAGAAATTAGAAATCTAACGGTTGGATTTGGAATTATGTCCAGATCAAATTTGAAAAAGGTCGTTGTAAGTGCAGTTCGATGGCCATTGATGGAAATCGACTGTACGGGCCTTGATAAAATTATTAAAAATGGTAATAATTTGTGTAAAATCATAAGAAATGATTTAGAAAGAATTGGGATGAAAAACTCCATATTTGAAAAGATAAAAATAGATTTTTATCGAATTGAACTAATTTGAACTAGAATTATAACTCTATCTATTTTTAAATAAATAAATTGAATTTAAAAATGGTTTTGAAAATAACCAGAATTTCCAATGATTGCATTAGAATGGATTTGAATCGAAATTGTCTTCGGAATATTTCGATGTTGGATTTCGTGATTATACGGATGTTGTTATGGGAATTTGAAAGATATACATATATATATCGTTATTTCCAATACGATATTTGTTAGTCGTAGAATTTGTAATTGAATATAAGCCGGTATATTTTCTATTCAGAGCCTTGTATTTAATATCAAATGTGATTTGGGTTTGTCGTGAATGGTGTCTTCATTAACACTGTTCTTGAACCCAGTTGAGAAAAGATTAAATCTTTTTATTTAGATTTAATGAAGTGTACCAATTAAATAATATTTAATTGGAATTGAATTGATATTGATTTTTGGGTTTATCGTGAACAGTATTTTTAAATAACACTTGTTCTTTAACCCGATAATTAATGGAATGATATTTTGGGTTTACCGTGAACCGTGTTTTAAATGACACTGATTCTTTAACCCAGTAAGTGGAGTTTTAATGAATCTTTAATTAGATTGAAATGATCGAGAATGGAGTATCACCAGTTTTGCTCCAGGCGATAGATAAATCTTTAATTAGATTTGAACGTGAAATGGTAATTGAATTTACCGGTAACACCGTGGCGTTAGATATGAAGTAAGACCCATTTTACTTCATGGGATGAATAGGTTGGGATTGGGAAATTAAAATAAATGATTACTTCGGTAAGGTTCGCTAATCCCGACTAGTTTGAATTGAGATTCAAAAAAATAGAATAAAGAATAAATTCAAGGAATTTATCTTGGATAAAATTAATGGGAACCTTTCCCTATGAATGTGAAATTTAGAAACTAACTGTCGGTTAGCCAAGGAGAATGGTTTTCTGGATATTGATCTGATGTTGGTTTTGGCCTTCGGGGTTAATATTTGGGAAATTATTCTCTTGATTAATTTACGGTTAGTGACTGATGAATTGGAATGAGGCGTATGTTGTGTTTGTGTAACACTTTTTAAAATATACGCGAGTTATTCGGAAAGACCGGGTTTATCCCATTCTGAATAACTGATACGACGATAAATCGAAGATGAAGTCGGTGGTTGAAGACCGGAAGTCTTCACGTCGTTTGGGTGATTACTGATGATCTTGATTGGGCTGTACACCCAAGAAGATGGGAACAGTTGGTGATCGTCCAGACGTACTTGGAGATCGATGGATGTGCGGGGTACTAGGTGCCTCCGGTTTCGTTCAGACCCAGAACGGACTTGTAAATGGACTGTGTGTCTGACATTGGATTTTAGTCCGTGTGATTGATCTCTATTAAATATATACCTGTTTGGCGGCGGAAAATTTATTCTCTTGCTTAACGCCCTTCTCTGAGACGTACGAGCTCAGGGGTTATATATTGATGGATATCAAACGCATGGAGTGAATTGCCTGTGTGGCATGCCTAAGTGGCAATTGATCGAGGCTTCTGTTGAAAAGCAAAGTCTTGTGGTGATGATCAAAGCAAGGCCTTTGTGGCGTAGCTTTGTGTAACGTTTACTTCGCGTGTTTCACACCCGGTATGAACCAAAAACGGGAGAGGACCTCAGGGAGGGCCTGCGTTTCCTCCTACCTAGAAGTGGCGTCAGTGGTTTTACACGCCCTGATGAGTTTGACTTATGTGGTTGTTGCTGTTGCGAGGCGCCTCGGTTAGATCAGACGATCCGGGTCCGATGGAGTCATTCGTTGGCTCGCTTACGCCCCAAAGGGCGGCGAAACGCAGTGTTCAGGATTTAAGTTTAATCCACATCGGTGGACCGGCCCTGACGATCCAAGGGTCGATGCGCTCTGACCCTGAGACTCGGGCTAGGCAGTCTCGAATCGGTTGAGGACTATCTTTTGCCTCGGTTCATAAATGGAAATCCAATTTCCAAATACGTGAGTTTTGCGGTTTTATTTGTAGAGCCTAGTATGGCGACATAGTGGGATGGGGCACTTATGCCGTCTATGATTGATACTTATGATTTGAAGTTGTTTTATACACTATGCACTTATAATGGTATCAAACGATTTGTTTTAACCGTATCAAGCATTCTTTGGCTGTTATAAGGGAAATCCCTATCCTCGGCTGCGTTGCATTGTGTGATGGGACCTGGGTCTTATAACAGCTTCATTTTTCTTTATTTAGCATTGCGTTGTTTCTTTTATGCACTGGTATTCTTAGGAGGAAACCCGTTCCGTGTTATACGGCGTGGTCCCTTGATTTACCTAATGATTTAAAATAAAGATTAATAACTGTTTTAGTTCTCACACCAGTCACATGACTGACCTGGAGTTTATTGTTTTAACCTAAACTCTGGGTGCCCCTATTTTGACACGGGCAGCTAGTAGTTTTGGTTTTGCATATTTACATTCACAGGATCCTGGTTTACAGCTGGAACGATATCCGGAAAGCTTTGTATCCGTATATCTACTTCTAGTTGTGTATTGTATTATTTTCCGCTGCTATGTATTTAAATGTAATTTAAATCTCTGATATTTCTGTGTAATATTTATTTGTTCATACTCTGTATATTCTTGTAATCTGATGCATTGTTGTAATATACAATGAAATGTTCTTTTATATGCGTTCTGTTGTGGCTTGTTCTCGAACTATCCGACACTTTCCTTTACGGGGAAGTTACGGGTTTTCACAGCGTTCGATCTCGTTTTAAATAATGATTTAAATATTAAAATCCATTAATACTCCAAATAAAATATTTAAAATAATAAAGTAAATAAAATATTTGACTACCAAAAACACTGGTCGTTACATTCTTCCCCCCTTAAAATAATTTCGTCCTCGAAATTACTAAGGTAAGAAAGAACGTTACAAACCCATTAATTTCTAAATCCATTTTATTTTAAATCAAAACCATCAATATAAATTTTCAAAAATATCGAAAATTTTCTAATACTTTAAATTCTCGGGAAAATTCGACAGAGTCTTCCCTGCATGGAGTGACATCTGCGGTATCGCAGGAACAAATAACATATATACATCGACCCATTCGGTCGGAAACAAAAAATCAAAACCCCAAAATTCAAAATTTTATATTTTCGCGTAGGCATTTTGCGAGCGCTATTGAGCATGTTTGCTCAACGTATATGCGATTTACTCAATCAATATCAATTTCCTCAGCCATCTGGCACCTGTCCTCAACTCAATTCACATATCAGTAATAGATATTTTAAATTCTGAGATAATATTTCACTAATCAACTGGTATAATCATAATATTTTCAAAATCACACACATAACACCAATTCATTATCAAATACAGGCTTTAATCCTAAATTCCAATTCATATGCAGTTTTATCCCAGTTCAATTGTACCGGAAATTATCCTTTAGTTTGGAATTCAATTAGTTCCATTAAATTGTTGATTATTCGAACAACCCATCATCTAATAACAAACTAATCACAAACAACAACCAATACACAACCACATCAACCAAATCAATTGAAATTAATTCAATGTTAATATTTTACTTTGGTTCCACATATTTGATTATTATTCATTTAATTCAAATTTATTTAACTCAATATTAATATCATTATTATATATTTACACTTAACCAAGTTAAGTATCAATTCAGATTCTTTATCAAATTTGAATTGGTCCAAATCGACAAACACATCAAATACACCATCTTAGTAAATTGAGAAAATAACTTCTTTTCTATACAAATTATCATTTCGGTAAAATTATTTCATTTATCCCTTTTTCAAAATAATATTGTATCCCTTGTCAGTTCCATGCTTCTCAACACTTGAACCGATCAACCAACACAATATAAAACTTGTATATAAAATTTACAAATACGCTCTCGTATACATACACTCAATCTCGATGTAGGGTATTACTAACCCAATCTCTATCGAGTTATACCACAGAGCCAAGGTTATTACTAAACCAATAACTCTGATACCACTGTAACGAACAGGGAATTTTCGGCCCCAAAAATCGACATAAATACATTTCTCGTAACTCATGCCGACCTTCCAAACACCGAAAACATCGGAACGTTATTAGAAAGAATTTAGAGGGTGAGATAAGAAAGAAAAAAATATAAGAATAGAAGAAGAAGAAGAACCAACACAATACATAATCAGAGTCTCACATCGCAGCGGAACAAAATATAATACAGAAATAAACCTTTATTAAGAGCTTTTAAGATACATACAATATCAGAGTACAGCACCCAACTAGACAGTTATAATAACATGTCCTCATATACATCACATAGCGGAATAGTTGTTATAAAATATCATACATCTAAACCTTTCAGCTCGTCTCTTCACAGCCTTCGATAACCAGAACCTGTACCCCCGGGCTAACCCGAGCATTTACAAAACACCTGGTCAGTCTAGGGAGCCAGAGTGAGAAAAACTCGCACAGTATTAAGGTAACACACAACTTGATTTTAAAGTTAAAATCTTTTCAAAAGAAAGGGATAATCGTAAGAAAAAATCCACACATAAACACGGACGGTTTTTACCGTACGATAACCCAAACCAATTTTGAAATCGATATTTTTTCTGATATTATAATACTGTCTAAATAAAAGTAAATAGAATCTAGTGGAACGCTTGCATCTCACACTCCACATATATAGTATACAATCAAAACCACGGGTGTTTATTGGAGATTGGATTCTGACCTTGACAAGGTATGGGACCACCTACCAATAGTGTATCTCTAGAGGCGAATACACTAGGTTCAACAAGAACGTCTTGCAACCCGGCCCTCACATGACAGACCACTCATTTCGCTTGAGTGTATCAAATGTATATCACCAACGGTTCAGCTCAAACCACTGTTTCCCGAAAAGGGACAACATCAAAATAAATTAAAGAAGCAATAGGAATTTCTCTAGATAGGTGATTATACACCCTAATGGGAGTGACCCACATAGCCATGCTGCCTGCTCGATTTCTGTCATTTCCCGGTTGTGAGGCTTGAGGTTTAGATTATTTTTCAGAGCATATGACCACCATTCACTTTGAATGCCACATTGTCAGATCCGCCAGATATCACTAAATGTTGATTCCCACAAAAATACTCTGAGCATTAAGCTAAAGAAGGTGTACATCCTTCTCCGCCACCAACAGAGATACGTTTGTAGAAAATCAATAAACGTTGTCCCTTTAGAAATACTTTGTCAGACACTCGTCCATACAAGTCATCCAGGAACAGGATGAACCGAAGGTACTCTCCTACTACATCTACTATAGGAATCACCTCATGGATCAGTAGCGAGAAGTCCTTGCAACCCATAGATTCCAACCAAGACAGAATCACAGTGTTGTAACAACCCGTATTTTCAATAACCTGGTATAACATAAATGGAGGCAGAATTAAAATGTAAATTCTGAATCAAGGGAAACGGGCTATGCCATTGCGTTCATCTCGGAAAAATACGCGAAATAGAGTCCGAGTTTTCAAAAATCGGAGTCCGTATGACCAAGATATGGCCTCGCGAAGTTTCACGAAAAATTCCCAAATTAAAGTATACTTAATTAAGTGAAATGGGTTGCGCAGAGAAATATATATATATTGATATATATATATATATATAACAGAAAATTAAATAAATAAATATGCAAAAATGTTCAAAACAGCGAATTGGGAGAAGGGAATAACCGAACCGGCCGATTTTTGAGGTCGACCCGAGCTCGCTGGGTCGACTAGGGGTTAATCCAGGGTGTTTGGCTGTCAACCCGTGGGCCGATTCGCTCAAATGCAGATTTTGCATTTGGATGGTTCTCATGGTTCATCTTTAATCTAAAGGCCCTAGATGGTTCCTACACTTGACTTCTTCCCCAAGACATGCTTTGATGGCTTGGATTGAATTTAGGTTTAATCCTATGGCCTAAAACACTTGCCTAATCTATAAATAAGACCCTAACCTATCCTAAATCCTCATTATTCATTCATGCAACTAAACTATGGCAAAATTTTACCTCTCATGGCCTCCACTCTCTTCATAAAATTTCTAAATGGTTTCTATGAGAGATTTTCCATGCATACAAGTGTTTTCAAGCTTGTATGAGTGTCATTAGCTTGCATTCAAGTCAAGTTTCTATCTTTGCATCATAAAGCAAGGGTTTTGATCATTTTGGCTCAAGGGTTTTTATGTTAGAGCTTGCATTTTGGGTCTATTTGATTGCATAAGGGCTTTGTCATATCTTTTGTGCCTTCATAGCAATGTAAGCCCTTTCCCTACTCTTAGATATTAACTATGAAGTTAAATGTTCATGTTGCAAGTTTGGGTTTGATCATTGAGTATGATACATGCTATCATGTCATGCAAGTTTATGAAGTCATTATCTTGATCTTGTGAGCTAAAAGCTACAACCTTTATGTTGAAATGTTGCATTAGGCAACATGAGAACCCTCATAACCTTTATGTCAACTTGCATATGAAGTCATAACCCTTATATGATGATATATGCGAGTTACTAGTCATCATTCCATATCTTTTGTCACCATGATTCGCTTATGTGCCAAGTTTGGGTTTATGCATGTTTTGAGGCTTAAGAATGTAACATCCAAGTTAACGAACACATTTGTGCCTCATTTGCCACCATGATTAACTTGTGGCTTAATATCCATTTTTGTCATGCCTTTGCCAAGTCTCTTCTTTTAATCCATTACGTTGTCGCGAACGTATATGCGAGTTTAAAAGCGTTGGGTTATGTTATGGGTAATTTCTAATGACATAAAAATACAACTTGAAAAAATGACTTGAAATATAACATGGAAGTTGACATGTAAGTATGCATAAAAACGTAAGCTTGGGAATTTACCTATTAAGTTAGATCTACCCTTTGGGAATTTACCTATTAAGTTAGGTCTACCCAAATGCTTGAAAACTTGTAACATGTTTTGGGAAACATGATGGACATGACACTTAGATAATATAAGTGTGGCCAACTCGAGGTTGGGTTGAGTTTGCAACGTAAAACTACCCGGAACCGACCGGCCTAACTAGTAGTTGCAAACAATAGGACCCAATGTGAGAAGTTGGTCATGTTGTGCTTGAACCCGAGGTTAGACCAAGTTGTGGTGTAAAGCTACCCGGAACCGACCGGCTTAACTAGTAACCACAACAAAGTCTAATGTGAGAGGTGAAGGTGCATTAAGTAATTAATGCCACATGATAGGGTTAAGTTAATTTGATTAATGACTCTTAACCAAATATGACATGGACAAATGGGTTAAGTAATTTGATTAGGCTAATGATACTTAACAAAACATGACAAGGTTGGGTAGGTTAAGTAACTTGATTTGCCTAATGACACTTAACCATTTTTATATAACTAGTGGATGGGGTTAAGTTAACCAACACTTAATCAATCCAACGCAATAACTTGGTAAGGTTAAGTAAGTTTTCTTAATGACGCTTAACCGAAAAATATGGTTAACGAATGGGGTTAAGATTAGACTCAACTAGTCTAAACATGGAAATCGGATGGGGTTAAGTTAGCCTAGACTTAATTAATCCCACTTGGTAGTTTAATGGGGTTAAGTTAAACACTTAACTAATCTAAACATGATGAATTGATGTGGTTAAGTGACCTATACTTATCCAATCTAACTCGTTAATTTATTGTGGTTAAGTTAACCAATACTTAACCAATATAACGTGAAAACATGATAAGGCTAAGTCACGAATTGCTTGAATACACTTGATCGATTTGACTAAGTAAATTGATAGGGTCAAGTTAATATATACTTAACCAATCTAGAATGATAATTGGACGAGGTTAAGTCGTGAATTGCTTAATATACTTAACCAACTTGAGCATGGTTTGTAGGGTTAAGCCTTGAACTTGGATACTTAGCCAATTTTGACAGGATTTGTAGACGGGTTAAGTCATGAACTTAAGTGACACTTAATCCATTATGTAAACCCTAGTTCTGAGGATTAGGTGGATAACCGTAGTTAACAAGGATAACGGGAACAATGCTAAGTGGTAAACCTTAGTTGAAGAATAACTAAGTAATGATTCTTAGTCAAGGAAATTTAGACCAGTTCATAGATAGATGAGTAACCTGATACGGTAGGTCATCGTTTAAGTATACGAGTAGGAGCAAGTATCTGATTTAGATAAAGGCTCCACCGAACTGGGTAACGAAGCAGCGGCTTCGGGAAACGTGAGGATATTCTTGGTATCCCTCTATGAGCTGCAAGGTGATTATACTAGGCTCATGAGAGGTTAAGGTCTGCGTTAGAAGAACCAAGAGTATGCCTTGGTTGCTATACGAGCGACCTAAAGACGGGGATGGATAGGGGATAGTCGACGATACACGGTCGTACCCTAGATAGCATTTCGTCAGGCTACCTACCATCTTTGGTCAAGCGTGTACGTACGGAAAGGCAGAGAACACCCAAAAGACCATAATTGCTATCTAATTATGGTTGCGGTAAGGCTTGGATGTGGGTTGGCCAGTGTTGTGTTCTCATACAGGATTTATCCTGTCTTGTCTTTCACTAGTTGAGGGAGTGGTCTCGTGGGACCATAGCCACGTATAGGAAAAAACAGACCTTAGCATCTGCATCGGCAGATAAATCTAAAGCTCCCGACCGAGTCCTGTACTTCTTGATTTGCCCTGTGACAGGACTCGGATGGCACGATGTGATACATGTGCATATAGTCATGGAAAAACGATTCACGATATATGCGTGGGAAAAAGGGCGCGGTTGACGGTTAGCGTAATCCCTAGTGGCCCTAGGTGGTTGAACCCAAACCGAAATACGAAAACGTGCAATAGGTAAGCATAATCCCTAGCAGCCCTAGGTAGCATAAGTCCTAGTTGTACAAACAATAATTCATGTTGGAAGACCCTAGCTAGGTTTAGGGTAACAGTCCAAACCGATCTTAAGGATCATGGAACTATGTTAAAGTAATATAGAATCTCATGGGAAAGCCCGTATGGTCTACGGCAAGGGACTGAACATTTACATGGAATAAAACATACAAGTTGAGTAACCTATATATGCGATATATTAGGTTGACACGGACCATTACACGACTTTTGAGTGAGGGTCATTCTTGGTTAACACATGACACGGTGGGGATACTAGTACGGTAGGTGCAGAGCTAAAATACAGGATAGATATCACGGGGCGTTATACGTGACAGATATCTTGGGGATATTATACTTGATAGAAACCTGACGATGTGATACCTTGTTTTATCTTGACATCGTAATTTATCATGACACCTTAGTTTATCTGAGTTCAGTAGTTCATCCTGTTATTTTGATTTAGCTTATCTATCTTGTTATCGTGCTTATGTTCATCTCAGTTTCTCATGTCAGTTAACTTTACTAGTTTTTATGCTAATAGTAGATAGGGCTTACTCAGTCTTTTTGACTGACCCGTTTTGTTTCGCCTCTTTTCTTCCGTTTCTCCCCCCCCCCCAGGTTACAGGGAGGAAATACTGTTGTTTAGTTCGGACTTCTTCTGCTTGAAGGTCATCATGGATGGCTTGGACTTTTCTTGGCTAATGGCTACTTTACTGTTTTTACTTGGGGAATAATTTATGAAAATGTCTTTATGCTTCTTTACTATTGCAAGACAGGTTTTGATGTACTCTGATGTAAAAGGCTTTAGACCTTATTTATTCATGTTATGAAAGTTTGATTTTACTTCCGCTATTTTATATGTTCTGTCTTGTGATATTTTTGTGCATGTTTACCAATAATGCCCCTCTAAAGCTAGTGCATTCCTTTGCGAGTGACCCTAGCGGAGGCGGGGTGTTACACGTGGTATCAGAGCAGAAGGTTACCAGACTGGCAAAAGTTTTCAAAGACCTTCTGAAAACTATTTGCAAAAAAAAAACCGTTTACAAAGAAGCATTTTTCAAGAAAAATTTCTTTTAAAAGAAAAAGGCTATTCCCCAAAGGCCATTAGCACTATCCTTGTTTCCTTAATTGAGTCTCTTTTCCTTTCTTTCCTCCATCTGTAGTCATAGTAGTTTTAACTGCGACTAGTCTTTTCTACCTACGAAAGTGCTTTCCATACGATGGAGGTGGTTCTCGAGAGACCAGTGGCCGCGTTATAAGAAAGGATCGTGAGAAAGAAGGATAAAGGATACGAGCTTAAGGATGAGCAACTTGTTGGGATGGCTTAGTCCTCAAAGGAGGGAGAAAGATGAACAATGAAACCCATGACGAGAGAGTACCTTTGGCATGGTAAAACGGGGCGGATAGTTAAGTATTATGGGATAAGGACAAGATCATCGGGAGGGCAGTAGTATGCTCTCATTTCTAGAGTACCTCGGAAGGAGGGTAACGATCTTGTTAAAGGTTTAGCTTTTCTTCTCTATCATCCCGTTAGGACTTCGTTGTTCGTATCATTTAAGTCTGCTTCGATAGTTGAGTCTCTGCACCTTAAGTACTAGCGTAATAGAGAATCCCATTTTTGTCTCAAAGTCCTATTGGAGAATCAGTCCATTTATACATGACTTGTTTGGATTTAGGAATGTCTATGCCAAGTGTTGAGTTTGGAAATAATGCTTATGTTTATAAGCTATGGATGGATTCTAGGGATGAAGTGGTTATCCAGTAGGGGGTGCCACTCTCGGTTTTGATAGGAGGGTAGTTAGACCTTTTGACTAGCCTTGGTAATGCCCTCGAAGTATCGAGTAACCTTTTTGAGGTTCTGTCATGACTAGTTACTTAGAATCCCTTGATGCCTTTATTGGAAATTTGAAGCCCGATCGAGTGGTGTTCGCCAATAAGACAGATGGTTTACTTCATTTATGCATGGGTTATAGAGATCACCCTAGTAAGTGCGCATGATAACCTGATTGACATCTGTTTACTTTCAAGAGAAAGTTCATCTACATGGAATGCCTTATAGTATATAAACGAGATCCAAGATTCACTAGTGGATTTTGGAAAGCTTGCATGAGATCATGAGTACGCAGTCATGTTTGCGTCAAGTATTCTAGGAAAAGGATAAGTGCAAGTGGAATGAGAGGCGACGAAGAAATGAGTTCCAGCTCATGTTATGGAAACAGGAATAAGAAGCTACAAAATCGCGAAGTTAAAAGACGACTTTGATGGACAAAGACTAGATACGCGCATGATATCTCTTTTTGGGAGTATATCCTTGATCCCTGTTTTCTGTAGAGCTTACTTGTAGGCTATCTTTTGTGGACATCCTCTCGGTCCTATTCTCCGTTACAAACCCTGTAAGGAGTTTGTCCTGTTTATCTTCTCGACCCTGTTTCAGGGAATTCTAGGTAGAACCCTGTGGATGTAAACATGTATTTGAAACATGTTATGATTGATATGGTTGCAAGTGGTTGCTCGTGGATGCACGAATACACATTAGATACTAGCTCGACTCGGTCACATTTCATATTGCATATGCACAAGTATTTATACTTGTTTATGGATGAAATCGAATGTATTATCATGCGGTTGTTGCATATGAATGAATGATTGTGCACGCATATAGTATCTATATGACTAGGACTATTTGCATACATGTTGGATTCATGGCACTATACATATTTTGCATTAGAAAGATTATTCAGGCCTGATCATTAGCATTAGCTAAGGAACATGTACACACATGTTTTGCAAATATTCATAAAGCATTAGAAATCATCTAAGGACAATGGTTGCTTGTGGATGATGTTTTGAGTAGATGGATGATGGATGGTAGGATATTTTCTTCCTAACTTGGAGATTTCGGGGACGAAATCCTAAAAAGTGGGGAGAATGTAACAACCCGTATTTTCAATAACCTGTTATAACATAAATGGAGGCAGAATTAAAATGTAAAATCTGAATCAAGGGAAACGGGCTATGCCATTGCGTTCGTCTCGGAAAAATACGCGAAATAGAGTCCGAGTTTTCGAAAATCGGAGTCCGTATGACCAAGATATGGCCTCGCGAAGTTTCACGAAAAATTCCCAAATTAAAGTATACTTAATTAAGTGAAATGGGTTGCGCAGACAAATATATATATATTGATATATATATATATATAAAATTGAAAATTAAATAAATAAATATGCAAAAATGTTCAAAACAGCGAATTGGGAGAGGGGAATAACCGAACCAGCCGATTTTTGAGGTCGACCCGAGCTCGCTGGGTCGACTAGGGGTTAATCCAGGGTGTTTGGCTGTCAACCCGTGGGCCGATTCGCTCAAATGCAGATTTTGCATTTGTATGGTTCTCATGGTTCATCTTTAATCTAAAGGCCCTAGATGGTTCCTACACTTGACTTCTTCCCCAAGACATGCTTTGATGGCTTGGATTGAATCTAGGTTTAATCCTATGGCCTAAAACACTTGCCTAATCTATAAATAAGACCCTAACCTATCCTAAATCCTCATTATTCATTCATGCAACTAAACTATGGCAAAATTTTACCTCTCATGGCCTCCACTCTCTTCATAAAATTTCTAAATGGTTTCTATGAGAGATTTTCCATGCATACAAGTGTTTTCAAGCTTGTATGAGTGTCATTAGCTTGCATTCAAGTCAAGTTTCTATCTTTGCATCATAAAGCAAGGGTTTTGATCATTTTGGCTCAAGGGTTTTTATGTTAGAGCTTGCATTTTGGGTCTATTTGATTGCATAAGGGCTTTGTCATATCTTTTGTGCCTTCATAGCAATGTAAGCCCTTTCCCTACTCTTAGATATTAACTATGAAGTTAAATGTTCATGTTGCAAGTTTGGGTTTGATCATTGAGTATGATACATGCTATCAAGTCATGCAAGTTTATGAAGTCATTATCTTGATCTTGTGAGCTAAAAGCTACAACCTTTATGTTGAAATGTTGCATTAGGCAACATGAGAACCCTCATAACCTTTATGTCAACTTGCATATGAAGTCATAACCCTTATATGATGATATATGCGAGTTACTAGTCATCATTCCATATCTTTTGTCACCATGATTCGCTTATGTGCCAAGTTTGGGTTTATGCATGTTTTGAGGCTTAAGAATGTAACATGCAAGTTAATGAACACATTTGTGCCTCATTTGCCACCATGATTAACTTGTGGCTTAATATCCATTTTTGTCATGCCTTTGCCAAGTCTCTTCTTTTAATCCATTACGTTGTCGCGAACGTATATGCAAGTTTAAAAGCGTTGGGTTATGTTATGGGTAATTTCTAATGACATGAAAATACAACTTGAAAACATGACTTGAAATATAACATGGAAGTTGACATGTAAGTATGCATAAAAACATAAGCTTGGGAATTTACCTATTAAGTTAGGTCTACCCTTTGGGAATTTACCTATTAAGTTAGGTCTACCCAAATGCTTGAAAACTTGTAACATGTTTTGGGAAACATGATGGACATGACACTTAGATAATATAAGTGTGGCCAACTCGAGGTTGGGTTGAGTTTGCAACGTAAAACTACCCGGAACCGACCGGCCTAACTAGTAGTTGCAAACAATAGGACCCAATGTGAGAAGTTGGTCATGTTGTGCTTGAACCCGAGGTTAGACCAAGTTGTGGTGTAAAGCTACCCGGAACCGACCGGCTTAACTAGTAACCACAACAAAGTCTAATGTGAGAGGTGAAGGTGCATTAAGTAATTAATGCCACATGATAGGGTTAAGTTAATTTGATTAATGACTCTTAACCAAATATGACATGGACAAATGGGTTAAGTAATTTGATTAGGCTAATGATACTTAACAAAACATGACAAGGTTGGGTAGGTTAAGTAACTTGATTTGCCTAATGACACTTAACCATTTTTATATGACTAGTGGATAGGGTTAAGTTAACCAACACTTAATCAATCCAACGCGATAACTTGGTAAGGTTAAGTAAGTTTTCTTAATGACGCTTAACCGAAAAATACGGTTAACGAATGGGGTTAAGATTAGACTCAACTAGTCTAAACATGGAAATCGGATGGGGTTAAGTTAGCCTAGACTTAATTAATCCCACTTGGTAGTTTAATGGGGTTAAGTTAAACACTTAACTAATCTAAACATGATGAATTGATGTGGTTAAGTGACCTATACTTATCCAATCTAACTCGTTAATTTATTGTGGTTAAGTTAACCAATACTTAACCAATATAACGTGAAAACATGATAAGGCTAAGTCACGAATTGCTTGAATACACTTGATCGATTTGACTAAGTAAATTGATAGGGTCAAGTTAATATATACTTAACCAATCTAGAATGATAATTGGACGAGGTTAAGTCGTGAATTGCTTAATATACTTAACCAACTTGAGCATGGTTTGTAGGGTTAAGCCTTGAACTTGGATACTTAGCCAATTTTGACAGGATTTGTAGACGGGTTAAGTCATGAACTTAAGTGACACTTAATCCATTATGTAAACCCTAGTTCTGAGGATTAGGTGGATAACCGTAGTTAACAAGGATAACGGGAACAATGCTAAGTGGTAAACCTTAGTTGAAGAATAACTAAGTAATGATTCTTAGTCAAGGAAATTTAGACCAGTTCATAGATAGATGAGTAACCTGATACGGTAGGTCATCGTTTAAGTATACGAGTAGGAGCAAGTATCTGATTTAGATAAAGGCTCCACCGAACTGGGTAACGAAGCAGCGGCTTCGGGAAACGTGAGGATATTCTTGGTATCCCTCTATGAGCTGCAAGGTGATTATACTAGGCTCATGAGAGGTTAAGGTCTGCGTTAGAAGAACCAAGAGTATGCCTTGGTTGCTATACGAGCGACCTAAAGACGGGGATGGATAGGGGATAGTCGACGATACACGGTCGTACCCTAGATAGCATTTCGTCAGGCTACCTACCATCTTTGGTCAAGCGTGTACGTACGGAAAGGCAGAGAACACCCAAAAGACCATAATTGCTATCTAATTATGGTTGCGGTAAGGCTTGGATGTGGGTTGGCCAGTGTTGTGTTCTCATACAGGATTTATCCTGTCTTGTCTTTCACTAGTTGAGGGAGTGGTCTCGTGGGACCATAGCCACGTATAGGAAAAAACAGACCTTAGCATCTGCATCGGCAGATAAATCTAAAGCTCCCGACCGAGTCCTGTACTTCTTGATTTGCCCTGTGACAGGACTCGGATGGCACGATGTGATACATGTGCATACAGTCATGGAAAAACGATTCACGATATATGCGTGGGAAAAAGGGCGCGGTTGACGGTTAGCGTAATCCCTAGTGGCCCTAGGTGGTTGAACCCAAACCGAGATACGAAAACGTGCAATAGGTAAGCATAATCCCTAGCAGCCCTAGGTAGCATAAGTCCTAGTTGTACAAACAATAATTCATGTTGGAAGACCCTAGCTAGATTTAGGGTAACAGTCCAAACCGATCTTAAGGATCATGGAACTATGTTAAAGTAATATAGAATCTCATGGGAAAGCCCGTATGGTCTACGGCAAGGGACTGAACATTTACATGGAATAAAACATACAAGTTGAGTAACCTATATATGCGATATATTAGGTTGACACGGACCATTACACGACTTTTGAGTGAGGGTCATTCTTGGTTAACACATGACACGGTGGGGATACTAGTACGGTAGGTGCAGAGCTAAAATACAGGATAGATATCACGGGGCGTTATACGTGACAGATATCTTGGGGATATTATACTTGATAGAAACCTGACGATGTGATACCTTGTTTTATCTTGACATCGTAATTTATCATGACACCTTAGTTTATCTGAGTTCAGTAGTTCATCCTGTTATTTTGATTTAGCTTATCTATCTTGTTATCGTGCTTATGTTCATCTCAGTTTCTCATGTCAGTTAACTTTACTAGTTTTTATGCTAATAGTAGATAGGGCTTACTCAGTCTTTTTGACTGACCCGTTTTGTTTCGCCTCTTTTCTTCCGTTTCTCCCCCCCCCCCCAGGTTACAGGGAGGAAATACTGTTGTTTAGTTCGGACTTCTTCTGGTTGAAGGTCATCATGGATGGCTTGGACTTTTCTTGGCTAATGGCTACTTTACTGTTTTTACTTGGGGAATAATTTATGAAAATGTCTTTATGCTTCTTTACTATTGCAAGACAGGTTTTGATGTACTCTGATGTAAAAGGCTTTAGACCTTATTTATTCATGTTATGAAAGTTTGATTTTACTTCCGCTATTTTATATGTTCTGTCTTGTGATATTTTTGTGCATGTTTACCAATAATGCCCCTCTAAAGCTAGTGCATTCCTTTGCGAGTGACCCTAGCGGAGGCGGGGTGTTACACGTGGTATCAGAGCAGAAGGTTACCAGACTGGGCAAAAGTTTTCAAAGACCTTCTGAAAACTATTTGCAAAAAAAACCGTTTACAAAGAAGCATTTTTCAAGAAAAATTTCTTTTAAAAGAAAAAGGCTATTCCCCAAAGGCCATTAGCACTATCCTTGTTTCCTTAATTGAGTCTCTTTTCCTTTCTTTCCTCCATCTGTAGTCATAGTAGTTTTAACTGCGACTAGTCTTTTCTACCTACGAAAGTGCTTTCCATACGATGGAGGTGGTTCTCGAGAGACCAGTGGCCGCGTTATAAGAAAGGATCGTGAGAAAGAAGGATAAAGGATACGAGCTTAAGGATGAGCAACTTGTTAGGATGGCTTAGTCCTCAAAGGAGGGAGAAAGATGAACAATGAAACCCATGACGAGAGAGTACCTTTGGCATGGTAAAACGGGGCGGATAGTTAAGTATTATGGGACAAGGACAAGATCATCGGGAGGGCAGTAGTATGCTCTCATTTCTAGAGTACCTCGGAAGGAGGGTAACGATCTTGTTAAAGGTTTAGCTTTTCTTCTCTATCATCCCGTTAGGACTTCGTTGTTCGTATCATTTAAGTCTGCTTCGATAGTTGAGTCTCTGCACCTTAAGTACTAGCGTAATAGAGAATCCCATTTTTGTCTCAAAGTCCTATTGGAGAATCAGTCCATTTATACATGACTTGTTTAGATTTGGGAATGTCTATGCCAAGTGTTGAGTTTGGAAATAATGCTTATGTTTATAAGCTATGGATGGATTCTAGGGATGAAGTGGTTATCCAGTAGGGGGTGCCACTCTCGGTTTTGATAGGAGGGTAGTTAGACCTTTTGACTAGCCTTGGTAATGCCCTCGAAGTATCGGGTAACCTTTTTGAGGTTCTGTCATGACTAGTTACTTAGAATCCCTTGATGCCTTTATTGGAAATTTGAAGCCCGATCGAGTGGTGTTCGCCAATAAGACAGATGGTTTACTTCATTTATGCATGGGTTATAGAGATCACCCTAGTAAGTGCGCATGATAACCTGATTGACATCTGTTTACTTTCAAGAGAAAGTTCTTCTACATGGAATGCCTTATAGTATATAAACGAGATCCAAGATTCACTAGTGGATTTTGGAAAGCTTGCATGAGATCATGAGTACGCAGTCATGTTTGCGTCAAGTATTCTAGGAAAAGGATAAGTGCAAGTGGAACGAGAGGCGACGAAGAAATGAGTTCCAGCTCATGTTATGGAAACAGGAATAAGAAGCTACAAAATCGCGAAGTTAAAAGACGACTTTGATGGTCAAAGACTAGATACGCGCATGATATCTCTTTTTGGGAGTATATCCTTGATCCCTGTTTTCTGTAGAGCTTACTTGTAGGCTATCTTTTGTGGACATCCTCTCGGTCCTATTCTCCGTTACAAACCCTGTAAGGAGTTTGTCCTGTTTATCTTCTCCACCCTGTTTCAGGGAATTCTAGGTAGAACCCTGTGGATGTAAACATGTATTTGAAACATGTTATGATTGATATGGTTGCAAGTGGTTGCTCGTGGATGCACGAATACACATTAGATACTAGCTCGACTCGGTCACATTTCATATTGCATATGCACGAGTATTTATACTTGTTTATGGATGAAATCGAATGTATTATGATGCGGTTGTTGCATATGAATGAATGATTGTGCACACATATAGTATCTATATGACTAGGACTATTTGCATACATGTTGGATTCATGGCACTATACATATTTTGCATTAGAAAGATTATTCAGGCCTGATCATTAGCATTAGCTAAGGAACATGTACACACATGTTTTGCATATATTCATAAAGCATTAGAAATCATCTAAGGACAATGGTTGCTTGTGGATGATGTTTTGAGTAGATGGATGATGGATGGTAGGATATTTTCTTCCTAACTTGGAGATTTCGGGGACGAAATCCTAAAAAGTGGGGAGAATGTAACAACCCGTATTTTCAATAACCTGTTATAACATAAATGGAGGCAGAATTAAAATGTAAAATCTGAATCAAGGGAAACGAGCTATGCCATTGCGTTCGTCTCGGAAAAATACGCGAAATAGAGTCTGAGTTTTCGAAAATCGGAGTCCGTATGACCAAGATATGGCCTCGCGAAGTTTCACGAAAAATTCCCAAATTAAAGTATACTTAATTAAGTGAAATGGGTTGCGCAGAGAAATATATATAAATTGATATATATATATATATATAAAATTGAAAATTAAATAAATAAATATGCAAAAATGTTCAAAACAGCGAATTGGGAGAGGGGAATAACCGAACCAGCCGATTTTTGAGGTCGACCCGAGCTCGCTGGGTCGACTAGGGGTTAATCCAGGGTGTTTGGCTGTCAACCCGTGGGCCGATTCGCTCAAATGCAGATTTTGCATTTGGATGGTTCTCATGGTTCATCTTTAATCTAAAGGCCCTAGATGGTTCCTACACTTGACTTCTTCCCCAAGACATGCTTTGATGGCTTGGATTGAATCTAGGTTTAATCCTATGGCCTAAAACACTTGCCTAATCTATAAATAAGACCCTAACCTATCCTAAATCCTCATTATTCATTCATGCAACTAAACTATGGCAAAATTTTACCTCTCATGGCCTCCACTCTCTTCATAAAATTTCTAAATGGTTTCTATGAGAGATTTTCCATGCATACAAGTGTTTTCAAGCTTGTATGAGTGTCATTAGCTTGCATTCAAGTCAAGTTTCTATCTTTGCATCATAAAGCAAGGGTTTTGATCATTTTGGCTCAAGGGTTTTTATGTTAGAGCTTGCATTTTGGGTCTATTTGATTGCATAAGGGCTTTGTCATATCTTTTGTGCCTTCATAGCAATGTAAGCCCTTTCCCTACTCTTAGATATTAACTATGAAGTTAAATGTTCATGTTGCAAGTTTGGGTTTGATCATTGAGTATGATACATGCTATCAAGTCATGCAAGTTTATGAAGTCATTATCTTGATCTTGTGAGCTAAAAGCTACAACCTTTATGTTGAAATGTTGCATTAGGCAACATGAGAACCCTCATAACCTTTATGTCAACTTGCATATGAAGTCATAACCCTTATATGATGATATATGCGAGTTACTAGTCATCATTCCATATCTTTTGTCACCATGATTCGCTTATGTGCCAAGTTTGGGTTTATGCATGTTTTGAGGCTTAAGAATGTAACATGCAAGTTAATGAACACATTTGTGCCTCATTTGCCACCATGATTAACTTGTGGCTTAATATCCATTTTTGTCATGCCTTTGCCAAGTCTCTTCTTTTAATCCATTACGTTGTCGCGAACGTATATGCAAGTTTAAAAGCGTTGGGTTATGTTATGGGTAATTTCTAATGACATGAAAATACAACTTGAAAACATGACTTGAAATATAACATGGAAGTTGACATGTAAGTATGCATAAAAACATAAGCTTGGGAATTTACCTATTAAGTTAGGTCTACCCTTTGGGAATTTACCTATTAAGTTAGGTCTACCCAAATGCTTGAAAACTTGTAACATGTTTTGGGAAACATGATGGACATGACACTTAGATAATATAAGTGTGGCCAACTCGAGGTTGGGTTGAGTTTGCAACGTAAAACTACCCGGAACCGACCGGCCTAACTAGTAGTTGCAAACAATAGGACCCAATGTGAGAAGTTGGTCATGTTGTGCTTGAACCCGAGGTTAGACCAAGTTGTGGTGTAAAGCTACTCGGAACCGACCGGCTTAACTAGTAACCACAACAAAGTCTAATGTGAGAGGTGAAGGTGCATTAAGTAATTAATGCCACATGATAGGGTTAAGTTAATTTGATTAATGACTCTTAACCAAATATGACATGGACAAATGGGTTAAGTAATTTGATTAGGCTAATGATACTTAACAAAACATGACAAGGTTGGGTAGGTTAAGTAACTTGATTTGCCTAATGACACTTAACCATTTTTATATGACTAGTGGATGGGGTTAAGTTAACCAACACTTAATCAATCCAACGCGATAACTTGGTAAGGTTAAGTAAGTTTTCTTAATGACGCTTAACCGAAAAATACGGTTAACGAATGGGGTTAAGATTAGACTCAACTAGTCTAAACATGGAAATCGGATGGGGTTAAGTTAGCCTAGACTTAATTAATCCCACTTGGTAGTTTAATGGGGTTAAGTTAAACACTTAACTAATCTAAACATGATGAATTGATGTGGTTAAGTGACCTATACTTATCCAATCTAACTCGTTAATTTATTGTGGTTAAGTTAACCAATACTTAACCAATATAACGTGAAAACATGATAAGGCTAAGTCACGAATCGCTTGAATACACTTGATCGATTTGACTAAGTAAATTGATAGGGTCAAGTTAATATATACTTAACCAATCTAGAATGATAATTGGACGAGGTTAAGTCGTGAATTGCTTAATATACTTAACCAACTTGAGCATGGTTTGTAGGGTTAAGCCTTGAACTTGGATACTTAGCCAATTTTGACAGGATTTGTAGACGGGTTAAGTCATGAACTTAAGTGACACTTAATCCATTATGTAAACCCTAGTTCTGAGGATTAGGTGGATAACCGTAGTTAACAAGGATAACGGGAACAATGCTAAGTGGTAAACCTTAGTTGAAGAATAACTAAGTAATGATTCTTAGTCAAGGAAATTTAGACCAGTTCATAGATAGATGAGTAACATGATACGGTAGGTCATCGTTTAGGTATACGAGTTGGAGCAAGTATCTGATTTAGATAAAGGCTCCAGCGAACTGGGTAACGAAGCAGCGACTTCGGGAAACGTGAGGATATTCTTGGTATCCCTCTATGAGCTGCCAGGTGATTATACTAGGCTCATGAGTGGTTAAGGTCTGCGTTAGAAGAACCAAGAGTATGCCTTGGTTGCTATACGAGCGACCTAAAGACGGGGATGGATAGGGGATAGTCGACGATACACGGTCGTACCATAGATAGCATTTCGTCAGGCTACCTACCATCTTTGGTCAAGCGTTTACGTACGGAAAGGCAGAGAACACCCAAAAGACCATAATTGCTATCTAATTATGGTTGCGGTAAGGCTTGGATGTGGGTTGGCCAGTGTTGTGTTCTCATACAGGATTTATCCTGTCTTGTCTTTCACTAGTTGAGGGAGTGGTCTCGTGGGACCATAGCCACGTATAGGAAAAAACAGACCTTAGCATCTGCATCGGCAGATAAATCTAAAGCTCCCGACCGAGTCCTGTACTTCTTGATTTTCCCTGTGACAGGACTCGGATGGCACGATGTGATACATGTGCATACAGTCATGGAAAAACGATTCACGATATATGCGTGGGAAAAAGGGCGCGGTTGACGGTTAGCGTAATCCCTAGTGGCCCTAGGTGGTTGAACCCAAACCGAGATACGAAAACGTGCAATAGGTAAGCATAATCCCTAGCAGCCCTAGGTAGCATAAGTCCTAGTTGTACAAACAATAATTCATGTTGGAAGACCCTAGCTAGGTTTAGGGTAACAGTCCAAACCGATCTTAAGGATCATGGAACTATGTTAAAGTAATATAGAATCTCATGGGAAAGCCCGTATGGTCTACGGCAAGGGACTGAACATTTACATGGAATAAAACATACAAGTTGAGTAACATATATATGCGATATATTAGGTTGACATGGACCATTACACGACTTTTGAGTGAGGGTCATTCTTGGTTAACACATGACACGGTGGGGATACTAGTACTGTAGGTGCAGAGCTAAAATACAGGATAGATATCACGGGGCGTTATACGTTACAGATATCTTGGGGATATTATACTTGATAGAAACCTGACGATGTGATACCTTGTTTTATCTTGACATCATAATTTATCATGACACCTTAGTTTATCTGAGTTCAGTAGTTCATCCTGTTATTTTGATTTAGCTTATCTATCTTGTTATCATGCTTATGTTCATCTCAGTTTCTCATGTCAGTTAACTTTACTAGTTTTTATGCTAATAGTAGATAGGGCTTACTCAGTCTTTTTGACTGACCCGTTTTGTTTCGCCTCTTTTCTTCCGTTCCCCCCCCCCCCCAGGTTACTGGGAGGAAATATTGTTGTTTAGTTCGGACTTCTTCTGCTTGAAGGTCATCATGGATGGCTTGGACTTTTCTTGGCTAATGGCTACTTTACTGTTTTTACTTAGGGAATAATTTATGAAAATGTCTTTATGCTTCTTTACTATTGCAAGACAGGTTTTGATGTACTCTGATGTAAATGGCTTTATTTATTCATGTTATGAAAGTTTGATTTTACTTCCGCTATTTTATATGTTCTGTCTTGTGATATTTTTGTGCATGTTCACCAATAATGCCCCTCTAAAGCTAGTGCATTCTTTTGCGAGTGACCCTAGCGGAGGCGGGGTGTTACAATCTCGGGCCGCTAAGCCAGAGATTATAAGTAATCCTTCCGCTTATGAAGATCCACGGTCTTCAATGCTCCATCTCGACCGTCTTCTGATATCTTCATGTATTTGTTGGTCGGAATGGTTTTTCGAACCTAAGTTCGATCCCTGTCTTTCCTTACCAAAATGGGTCAGATTTGATTGTCGGTGATTTAACTATCAAAATAAACAGTGTTTCAATCATGACAATCCAATGAGTTCATTGATTCAGTATTCAGCATCGCTTGGCCTTTTTATTAAAGCAAATGTAGATTTGAAACTCTTAAATAATAATTAGATATTATAATATAGCTTATCGCTTCTTATTTAACATAAGATTATTCTATAAACAAATTCACTTTAACACTTAGAAAAATATTATATCATATTTTCACTTTCAGACATTAGCCATGTTATTATTATATTGGAAAACCTTTTTAACTTATTACTCATCAAACGATGTTACGAAATCTCATTTTATTTCATTACTTTAAACAATACCAATGCTTATTCTAATAGAATAAAATCCATCCTTTACATTTCCTGATTCGAAAATATCGTTATATTTCCGGCAACTCCCTTCATTTCCCTTTTACTTTGAAATCCTCAAACCTTCATCACAAATGTTGCGTTATTATTTCCCTAATAAAATGACAACATTACCAATCTCTTTTACCATTACAACTTATACCATTCTCAGATAATTCTGAAATTGTTCAAGTCAGACCTTGATCAACAACGTTCATATCTGAAGATTGACACAAGTCATAATTCAAAACCTGATTCTTCCTTCCAATATCAATTTCAAATACCATTAAACTGTTTTATACAAAATACGATTTCATACGACCTTCTTACTCTTTGAAAATCCCTTTCTCGAATATAACATGTAACACCCCACCTCCGCCAGGGTCACTCGCAAGGGAATGCACTGGCTTTGGAGGGGCATTATTGGTAAACATGCATAATGATATAGCAAGGCAGGACATGACATATATATATGTAAATAAACAGAGTACGTAAATAAAACAACGGAAGATTTTTAAACTATTTCAAAAACAAGTCTGGTACATCAAAATGTCAATTTCCCAAATAAACAAGTCTAGTACATGAAATAACATTATCTGAAACTGAAAAAGAAAACATAATAGTAGCTATCCCCAAAGTGGAAAGACCATAGCGAGCTCAAGTCCAAAGCATACATGAGCTATCCAAGAAAGCAGCTAAGCTCCAAGCTAGGCTCCTGTATTCCCTCCCTGAGAACCTGGGGGGGAAACGGAAGAAAAGAGGCGAAACAAAACGGGTCAGTCAAAAAGACTGAGTAAGCCCTGCTACGATCAGTCTATAAACTAATAAAGTTAACATCATGATGGAAACTGAGGTGATTATAGATAACAACATACCGGCATGAATAAATCAACTACAAGATAGATAGAGGTGTCATCGCATAAAGCAAGGTTAAGTTTTTGCACCACGGTGTACTAGCAAACCAACATAACAGGTATTGATCCCTTAGCCCAACCTTTGGCCCAATAACATGAAGTGACCTTAATAAAAGGTCCAGCCCACGGTCTAGTCGATCGGCTCCCTATAAACCTAACACGTCAAGTGTTGGTGTCCATATGGCCCACGTATGGATGTAGGTAGTCTGTGCTGGGCCCACCTTTGGGTGTATCAAGCCCTCGGTTGTCGACCCCGGACACTTAAGCAATAATGCACAGCCCTAACCTACTGGTACCCGTGCCTCGAGTTTGTCCAACATCGGACTATGTGCACGTCCGTAGCCCGCCGGACCCGCACCGCTGTACCACTCGGCCATCGCCCTTTGGTCGCTTACATCCTCCAGTAATCGTGCCCCGCCCTAGCCTAGCTTCTAGGGTTGTGAATGATACCAAACTGGGATTACTGTTAGAACAGACCACGTTGCTAGGGTTTCCCCAAGAGGGTTAAGTGTGATTTAACCCTTCACTAATCCTGGATTAAACTGGTTAAGTGTGGCTTAACCCCATTCTAATCCCTTGAACTCCCAAATGGATTAAACTAGTTAAGTGTAACCAACGGTTCACAACTTAACCACATTCTAATCCCTCGAATTCCCAAATTGGTTAAGTATTAGTGGACCCTGACTTAACCCTAATCATGAGGCATTAATTAATTTAATGCACCTTAACCTCTCACATTAGACTTTGTTGCGGTTACTAGTTAAGCCGGGCGGGTCCGGGTAGGTTTACACCACAACTTAGTCTAACCTCGGGTTTTTGGCACCACATGACCAACTTCTCACATTGGGTCCTATTGTTTGTAGCCACTAGTTAAGCCGGTCGGTTCCGGGTAGAATTACGCTACAAACTCAACCCAACCTCGAGTTGGCCACACTTTTGTTTTCTAAGTGTCATGTCCACTTTATTTCAAAACATAATCACAAGTCAAACAATTACTTGGGTAGACCTAACTTAATAGGTAAATTCCCAAGGGGTAGACCTAACTTAATAGGTAAATTCCCAATCTTATATTTTTATGTATTTTAAGTTTACCCCAAAACCCCCAACGTCATTCTATCGCTTACATATTCGTAGTAACGCATAAAGGATAGGAAGAGGGAACTCGGCACAACATAAACTTGCACAACCGTCATGCATAACATGTTAGACTTGCACAACTTAGCGTAGTGAACTTGCATATTACCATAAAACATGCTCAACATGTTAAATTTGCATAACTTAGCATAATGAACTTGCATATTACCATAATCATGCATAACTTGTCAAACATGCACAACTTGTCATTTTAAACTTGCATAAACATGCATAACTTAATAAACATACAAATCATGGCTTAACAAACTTGCATAAACATGCATAACTTATAAATCTTGCAAATCATGGCTTAGTATACATGCATAACTTGATAGATTTGCAAATCATGGCTTAGTACCCTTGCATAACATGCACAACTCAATAAACATACATAAACCCCAACTTTCATCACACATTAACTTTATAGTTTCTAAAATGAGGGTAAGAAGGCTTACAATGCTTATGCGGACTCAAATGAGTATAACAAATGCAAGAAACCCCTTATGCAACTAATTAAGACCCCCAAATGCAAGCAAACTTGATCAAGACTCCTCCTTTATGATGCCAATTGAAAAACAAGCCTTTAATGCAAGCTAAGGAGGATCATACAAGCCTAAATATGCTTGTATGCATGGAAAATTACTTAGGAATTATTAATGAAGAGATTGGAGGCTAGGGTTTTAGGTGGAGGCCATGAGAGTTTAGATTTTGGCATAGTTTAGTTACTAGGATGAATAATGAATGATTTAGGGTAGGTTAGGGTCTTATTTATAGAAGATTAGAGTGATTTAGACCTTAGGATTAACCCTAGATTCAATTAGGGCCACCAGATCCCGGAACTCTCTAGAAACAAGCCACAAGACCCAACCCCAATCAGAAATGGTGCACCAGGCTAATCAGCCGGGCACCCCCCTGTCGACAGGGCTGTCGACAGGGCAGTCGACTCCCTGGGGACCCTGTCGACAGGCCTGTCGACATGGGGCCCCTGGCGGGAATTTTCCCGCCTTGGCCCAGCTGGCCCAATTCTTCAAATTTGAATCTGATTTTTACTTAGTAATTTTCTGCAAACTTCAATGGGCCTTAACTGGGTCATACGGACTCCAATTTTCGAAAACTCGGACTCTATTTCGCGTATTTTTCCGAGACGAACGCAATGGCATAGCCCGTTTCCCTTGATTCCCATTTTATAATTTAATTCTGCCTCAATTTATGTTATTACAGGTTATTGAAAAATACGGGTTGTTACATTCTCCCCTCCTTAAAGGATTTCGTCCCCGAAATCTTCAAGTTAGGAGGAACGTATCCTACCATCCAATCATCCATCTACTCAAAGCATCATCCACGAGCAATCATTGTCCTTACAAGATTCTAAATGCTGGATGAACATATGCAAAAGTGTGTGTATATGTACTTACCTAATGCAAAAATCAGGCGGTTACTGATACAGTTAACCTCCTTAATGCATATGTATGTAAATCAGGCGGTTACTGATACAGTAAACCTCCTTAATGCATATGTATGTCAGTGAAATGAATCCATATGTATGCAAGTTCCTAAATTCATAGTATCTATATGAGTGCACATAACATTCACCCATATGCAACATCCATGTGATAACACAACAAGTATCAACCATGAATAAGTGTAAGCACTCATGCATATGCAACATGAAGAGTGTGCGAGCCGATCTAGTGCCTAATGTGTATAATGCATCCACGAGCAACCACTTGCAAACACTTGCAACCACTTGCAACCATCAAGCATAACATGTTTCAAACACATGTTTCAACCAAAAGGGTTTCTACCTAAGGTTCTCATGACAAGAAAGACACGACAAACTAGATAAACTAGATATACTAGACAAACTCCCTTTTGGATTACAAGAAATCCGTTCAAACTTTGACATATAGTACTAACCGATGAGTCTTAACCCCCTTATGGAGTTCACATCAGAAATAAGGTCGAGAATGGGACCGAGAGGATATATACGAAAGATAACTTGCAAGCAAGTTCCACAGGAAAACGAGGGTCAAGGGTGCACTTCTTAAAAAGAGATATGATGAGCGTATCTAGTCTTCACTCCTCTTAGCCACGTTTCCTTGAGCTTAATTCCACTGTGCTTTGACTTCATGATTCCTTGGCTTCCTAACTCCTATTTCCCAAATTCGAGTTGGAACTCATTTCATTATCGCCTCTCGTCTTTCTTTCCCACTTATTCTCCCTTCTGTATACTTGACTTAAACATACTATAACCCCATGATCTCATGTCAGCTCTCCAAAATTCACTAGTGAATCTTGGATCTCGTCTACTTACTATAAAGTATTCCATGCAGCCGAACTTTCTCTTGAAAATACCAATCCACGTTGCCAATTGCCCTTATAAACGCGATTTTTCTATAACTCATGCTTAATCGAAATGAACCATCTGCTTATGAGTGATAGGCCATACCTAGATTCAGTTGCCTACCCATGGCTTCCTGTAGGCTATTTCAAAACTGGCCAACTTCTTGAGGGTAAATCGTTGCTGACCATGATGCAGTCCTCTCGCTCTTCACCGGACTGAAATGAGCACTTTCCGTGAGTCTATCTATTATGACCCTCATACCCGTATTCCCTTTCTTTGATCTAAGTAATTTATCCACCTAATCTATCGAGGTATTTTCACACTCCCCTGGCGAAATTTCTAATGGAGGTAATGGCCCACTGGACTTCTATGACTTGGCCTCAACCTGGTGGCACAACATGTATCCCGAAACCAACTCGGCCACCTCCTCGAGTGATGCGCATCTTCAAGAACCTACTCGAGGAACACATAATCTCTTATCGCGCCTTAGTCATCCTTTATAATATATCTAGCGAGGTGACCTAACATCTCGCCTCGAGTCGACTGGTCCATGTTCTGGACCAACTGCGGGTCTTCTTCCCGTGAAACTCCCTTCTTGACCCAGAAGAGTAAGTCTAAGCTCCGGGAATGCTAACTAACTAGCCAAACGGAGAAAGCTTCTTACTTCAATTGCCCTTCTCAGAGCTTTCCGGTCTTAAACCGCAACCACTTCAGCGGAATCCACCGCTAAGCCTTACTTAAGAACTATGTGCCCAAGAAATCCAACTTCTTTCCTCCAAAGTGACATTTGGAGAATTTGACCTTCAACTGGCGGCTCTAAGCGTATCCATCTCCTTCTTGAGATGTCTAACATGCTCTTCCTCGTTCTTTTGAGGAGATCAAATACTGTCTACTACGACCCGGACAAACTTGTTCAAGGACTCCCTAGACACCCTACCCATCAAGTCCACGTAATATGCGGGTGCATCCGTCAAACCAAATAGCATGACTAGCCATTCTAAAAATCCATCTAGAGTCCTAAACGCAGTCTTGTCAATTCCATCCTCAGCCATCCTAAGCTGATGGAATCCGGTAGCTAGGTCAAAAGAAAACAGATGCTCCTACAAGCTGATCAACAAATCATTGATCCTTGGTAACGGTTACCTATTCTTCTTACGAAGATTAACACATAAGCGAAGCAAACCGTCCCCATTAGTAACGAATGCTACTGGAGCACCCTACTCGAAAATGCTTTGTCTCAGGAAGTTCTTCTCAAGCAACTCCTGGACTTGCTTCTTAACTCTCATCTCGTGAGGTCACGTGCCTAACCAGCCACGAAACTGGCTTGGTGTTACCAACCAGATAATGCGGAAATCTATCCCACGTCTAGGGGTAACCCCTTTACTTTTCCCAAGATATCAAGATATTCTCGGACCACCCTCACAGATTGCAAACTATCGATAGACAAGTTGAGGGATTCAAGATAACATAACCTGACGGGACCCCTAGGGTTGCTAGTAATTTCTAAGGGTACGGCTGAGGCGAGTCATGATCCTCACAACCCTATATACAAAAACCCAGAATGGCTCCAAAATAGGACAACCATTCCATGCCCAAAGCCAACCCATATCCCCCGAAACCGAGAATATAAACATCCCACGAGAATTCTGTACTCAAGACAGAAATTTTCAAATCCACTCAGACCACAGACAAACGGGCAGAACCCCCAATTGGATTTGAAACACATACGGGATCATCAACTACACTAGTACTTAGGTGCAAAACTTTCAACTAGATCAGATGAAATAAAACTATGCGATGCGCCAGAATCAAACAAAGTTCGAACAGGGAAAATCAGAAAGTGTAAACAAGATTTTCAACAGGAACACTACCTCTATCATGAGCTGGAAGGACGGGGTTGAGGGGATGAATTCGCCCTCCAGATAGTCCTGCACACTGAGTCTGACCTTGCCCTTGTTTCCTCGGGCAATCCTTGCTGAAATGTCCAAACTCACCACAATCAAAGCATTCGCCCCGCTTTCTCTTCTCCTTCCTACATTCCCTGGCTACATGTCCAACTTCACCACAGAAGTCGCATTTCCTATTCCCTCTTGGCTTGTCCTTTCGGTTGTGGTTATTCTTGCCCCGTTTCCCGGAATTTACTCTCTTGCCTTGAGACTCATTCGTCTTGACCTCTTTCTTGTCCTTGCTACCTTCTTCTTGAAGTAGGGCCAAATTTACTAAACTCTCGAAAGTCGCCCCCAAAGGTATATGAGACAGGGCCAAATCACGTAATGGCTCGTTTAATCCTAGAGCAAAGTGTAGGGCCTTCTTCTGAGCTGTATTAGCCAAATCTAAATCGTCCTGAGCCAGTTGATTAAAATTATCTATGTATTCCCTAATAGTCATGTCCCCTTGCTTC
This sequence comes from Allium sativum, assembly GCA_030737875.1. Taxonomy (NCBI): domain Eukaryota; kingdom Viridiplantae; phylum Streptophyta; class Magnoliopsida; order Asparagales; family Amaryllidaceae; genus Allium; species Allium sativum. The sequence continues at coordinate 351,766,653 of CM060926.1, forward strand.
AGTGATAAGAATCTCAGTCCAAACCTTCCTCTAAAGTCATCCCAAGTCTCAATTGGTCTAGTAGCAGTAGTGACTACCCACCAACGTGCAGCTTCTTCCTTTAGCAACCATACTGCCAATAAAACCTTCCTGCGGTCACCTATATCAGAGGTGGCTAAAAGATCTTCGGTCTCTTTCAACCAATTCCTTGCCTCTACAAAAGTCTCGGCTCCAAAGAAATTCTTGCAACCCATCGCCTTAAAATCTCGGCAAATCTCGGCGAAGTCAATTTGAGGATGCTGAGGGGAAGGAGGAAGAGGAACATCAACTACGGGAGGAGGAGGAACAGTGGCCTCGACTGGGGAGACAACATTAGGGACACCCGGGACCGGTGCCGTGACTTCCAAGTACCGACGAAACCAATCGGGTATCGTTACTCCTTCGGGCAAGATGAGATTATCAGACATGCTGGAAACGAAAAGAAAAGAGTTCAAACGAGGAGTCAAAGGATAGTGCTAATGGCTTTTGGGGAATAGCCTTTTAAAAACAACTAGACTTTTCTTTGGAAATTACTTTATACTTGGTTTTGAAAATAGTTTTTCAAAAGTTTTTAAAACCTTTTTATCCCTTCTCGAAAACCATAGGCTCTGATACCAAATGTAACACCCCACCTCCGCCAGGGTCACTCGCAAGGGAATGCACTGGCTTTGGAGGGGCATTATTGGTAAACATGCATAATGATATAGCAAGGCAGGACATGACATATATATATGTAAATAAACAGAGTACGTAAATAAAACAACGGAAGATTTTTAAACTATTTCAAAAACAAGTCTGGTACATCAAAATGTCAATTTCCCAAATAAACAAGTCTAGTACATGAAATAACATTATCTGAAACTGAAAAAGAAAACATAATAGTAGCTATCCCCAAAGTGGAAAGACCATAGCGAGCTCAAGTCCAAAGCATACATGAGCTATCCAAGAAAGCAGCTAAGCTCCAAGCTAGGCTCCTGTATTCCCTCCCTGAGAACCTGGGGGGGAAACGGAAGAAAAGAGGCGAAACAAAACGGGTCAGTCAAAAAGACTGAGTAAGCCCTGCTACGATCAGTCTATAAACTAATAAAGTTAACATCATGATGGAAACTGAGGTGATTATAGATAACAACATACCGGCATGAATAAATCAACTACAAGATAGATAGAGGTGTCATCGCATAAAGCAAGGTTAAGTTTTTGCACCACGGTGTACTAGCAAACCAACATAACAGGTATTGATCCCTTAGCCCAACCTTTGGCCCAATAACATGAAGTGACCTTAATAAAAGGTCCAGCCCACGGTCTAGTCGATCGGCTCCCTATAAACCTAACACGTCAAGTGTTGGTGTCCATATGGCCCACGTATGGATGTAGGTAGTCTGTGCTGGGCCCACCTTTGGGTGTATCAAGCCCTCGGTTGTCGACCCCGGACACTTAAGCAATAATGCACAGCCCTAACCTACTGGTACCCGTGCCTCGAGTTTGTCCAACATCGGACTATGTGCACGTCCGTAGCCCGCCGGACCCGCACCGCTGTACCACTCGGCCATCGCCCTTTGGTCGCTTACATCCTCCAGTAATCGTGCCCCGCCCTAGCCTAGCTTCTAGGGTTGTGAATGATACCAAACTGGGATTACTGTTAGAACAGACCACGTTGCTAGGGTTTCCCCAAGAGGGTTAAGTGTGATTTAACCCTTCACTAATCCTGGATTAAACTGGTTAAGTGTGGCTTAACCCCATTCTAATCCCTTGAACTCCCAAATGGATTAAACTAGTTAAGTGTAACCAACGGTTCACAACTTAACCACATTCTAATCCCTCGAATTCCCAAATTGGTTAAGTATTAGTGGACCCTGACTTAACCCTAATCATGAGGCATTAATTAATTTAATGCACCTTAACCTCTCACATTAGACTTTGTTGCGGTTACTAGTTAAGCCGGGCGGGTCCGGGTAGGTTTACACCACAACTTAGTCTAACCTCGGGTTTTTGGCACCACATGACCAACTTCTCACATTGGGTCCTATTGTTTGTAGCCACTAGTTAAGCCGGTCGGTTCCGGGTAGAATTACGCTACAAACTCAACCCAACCTCGAGTTGGCCACACTTTTGTTTTCTAAGTGTCATGTCCACTTTATTTCAAAACATAATCACAAGTCAAACAATTACTTGGGTAGACCTAACTTAATAGGTAAATTCCCAAGGGGTAGACCTAACTTAATAGGTAAATTCCCAATCTTATATTTTTATGTATTTTAAGTTTACCCCAAAACCCCCAACGTCATTCTATCGCTTACATATTCGTAGTAACGCATAAAGGATAGGAAGAGGGAACTCGGCACAACATAAACTTGCACAACCGTCATGCATAACATGTTAGACTTGCACAACTTAGCGTAGTGAACTTGCATATTACCATAAAACATGCTCAACATGTTAAATTTGCATAACTTAGCATAATGAACTTGCATATTACCATAATCATGCATAACTTGTCAAACATGCACAACTTGTCATTTTAAACTTGCATAAACATGCATAACTTAATAAACATACAAATCATGGCTTAACAAACTTGCATAAACATGCATAACTTATAAATCTTGCAAATCATGGCTTAGTATACATGCATAACTTGATAGATTTGCAAATCATGGCTTAGTACCCTTGCATAACATGCACAACTCAATAAACATACATAAACCCCAACTTTCATCACACATTAACTTTATAGTTTCTAAAATGAGGGTAAGAAGGCTTACAATGCTTATGCGGACTCAAATGAGTATAACAAATGCAAGAAACCCCTTATGCAACTAATTAAGACCCCCAAATGCAAGCAAACTTGATCAAGACTCCTCCTTTATGATGCCAATTGAAAAACAAGCCTTTAATGCAAGCTAAGGAGGATCATACAAGCCTAAATATGCTTGTATGCATGGAAAATTACTTAGGAATTATTAATGAAGAGATTGGAGGCTAGGGTTTTAGGTGGAGGCCATGAGAGTTTAGATTTTGGCATAGTTTAGTTACTAGGATGAATAATGAATGATTTAGGGTAGGTTAGGGTCTTATTTATAGAAGATTAGAGTGATTTAGACCTTAGGATTAACCCTAGATTCAATTAGGGCCACCAGATCCCGGAACTCTCTAGAAACAAGCCACAAGACCCAACCCCAATCAGAAATGGTGCACCAGGCTAATCAGCCGGGCACCCCCCTGTCGACAGGGCTGTCGACAGGGCAGTCGACTCCCTGGGGACCCTGTCGACAGGCCTGTCGACATGGGGCCCCTGGCGGGAATTTTCCCGCCTTGGCCCAGCTGGCCCAATTCTTCAAATTTGAATCTGATTTTTACTTAGTAATTTTCTGCAAACTTCAATGGGCCTTAACTGGGTCATACGGACTCCGATTTTCGAAAACTCGGACTCTATTTCGCGTATTTTTCCGAGACGAACGCAATGGCATAGCCCGTTTCCCTTGATTCCCATTTTATAATTTAATTCTGCCTCAATTTATGTTATTACAGGTTATTGAAAAATACGGGTTGTTACATAACATCTCTCCTTAATTTAATAATTAAGTAATTCCTTATAAACACCCCTTTAGCCTTTACCCTTTTTAAAACAATTTCATTTCTACATTTGGATTTTGCTTACAAAATCCCACTTCCTTTACCAATTTAGTTTCACGAATTCCTTTCCAAATACTTTCGGCCATTTCCCGCTTTGAATCTCTTATTTCAATTCCCCGCCTTTCCTTGACCACATTATTAGATAACGTTAATTTTGAATTAACGATATAACGCCTCGTCGTTTATAAACCTTGTTAAAATCCATTCTGCTTTTGTTCAAACCCTTTCTGTTCACAATTCCCTTTTTACTTGATTCAAATATCGAATCAATCTTATTTAAGCTATCATGGTCGCTTAAATTCCTTTTATAACATTGTTATACAAATTCGGTTTTTTTTAATATAAAAGTCGTTCATAGACTTCTTTCAACTTTCAATTTGATTTCATTTCAACCTTGATTATTTATTCAGTTAAACTAATTTCCCAAATCACTATTAATCAGGATAATAATTTACTTTAATCATTAACTGTTGTAAAAGTAGTTAATTCCTTTATTTATTGAAATAGATAGTAAATCCCTTTTTAAAACTTCATTAAATCTAAACAAATATTCTTTTAAACAATTTTATTAGATTAATCCAAATAAATTGAAATAATAATAATTCCAGTTAAAAATGGTCAATTTGGTCCACTCTAAACACGGTTATCTCATTAATCGATTTTCAGTTTGTTTTCCCTTTTAAATTAATTAATAATGTAATTAATTTAAAATAATTCCATTTAATTATTCCTAATAAGGCAATTATCCAAATTTAAATTGTTAAGTCAATCTCAAATCACTCGTTTATAATTCTGATTAGTATTAGAATTTACTTTATTAAATCGATTAATTTATAAGCTTAAAAAATTAATAATAATTATCTATTTCCTTTTAACAAACCTTCATTCAGAGTATATATATATATATATATATCTGTCTTTAGCTATAAAATAAATTTTATAACTTCAATTCTATCAACTTACCGGAGGGTGAATTGATATAAATAAAACAAATTACTTTTAGGCCATTTACTGCCGATTACTCAACCAATACTGCTCATTGGTCAAAACACAACATATGTTGACTTTTCAGTCAATGGTCACTACCAAAATCAATTACCCAATCATGGCAGTTTCATATACGATAATATGAAAATAAATAATATATTTGAGGAATCCGGTTGGATCCCTCCAACCTGTCCTTCCCTGTATACAAATGGTTATCTCCAAACAGATCGTTCAATTATTTAACTGATAAAAATAAATAACAACCATTTAATCCAATTATAAGAAATTCAAACAATTCAACCAATTAAACACTTTTATTTTATAAACGTGACCAACAAGGAAAGTTTCCATTGTTGGAACCAATCGTTAGAATAACGATTTGGTATTTCACTAAAATTAAACAACGGTTTAATTTCATCAGTTAAATCAACAAATAAATATATAATTAGCAAACAGTCAACCATTGGCAAGCAGAGCACACCAAATAAAAACCCAATTTATATAAAAATATAAATGGGAAAACTGAGTGAGTTTAACTCACCTTGATCTGATTTTTCATTGAACCGGTTGGCTGTAGTTAAATTAAGTAGTCGTTTAATTAAACTGTAAATTCCCACAATATCCAGCTCTGTTCAGATCAATTCCATAACGTTGATTTCGTCGGTATGGTTCCAGCATCTCTGTTTTGGTCCAATTCTAATATCCTAGATACAAGTTATAATATCACGGTTATTTGATTAATTTAAAATAAGTAACTCTCCCAATTATAAATTATATTAATTTAATTACAATGGTTTTAAAATAACGGTTGACTTTTGTTTCCTATTTCTTTGTTCACTTTGAAATTTGGATTCCTTTTTCACCATAGCATTCTTTGATGTCACCAAGCACGCAACAGAGTTTCACTATCACCCTAAAACAATAAATATGGTTTAAAAATTTATATTATGATTAAATGATTAACTAGGGCTTATTTACACTTAGTTATAAATTAATTACATCATTACTTAACTTAGAGAAATAAGGTCGATCCTCCTGTTTGACTTCTGCCTTGCGTTTGTAATTTGTTTGTTCCTTCTTTAGATAATTTCCAATATAAGTTAAAAGTTTTGACAAATAATTAACTCATTTAATTATTAGTTAATCACCTTTTAATTACTAGCTTAGAGTAACACGGCTGATTTCTGTCCCTTTTCCCTCTTTTGTTCTGTTCACGTCTGTTCGGTTTCGTGAATTCCCAACCCACCAGGAAATCGATTTGCACAACCGCACCCTCCTCCGCCCTACTGTCAGCCGGTCAACCACTTCCAATCACCACGCCATAGCCTCCAGTACCTCCGCCCAAAACCGTTCGTCACCTAGTCTTGCAAACCGCTCCTGAAACCTCTACAACCGACGACGATTTAGAGCAATACTTAGGCCATCACAACAGTCGAAACACAATCGCCACCGCATCGATGATAGATCTTGAGGTGCCGTACGTTTATGTAGTTGAATGATCACAAGAAGATTTGTGGTTGGAGAGATTTAGGAGGTGGAGTATGGAAGGTTCTCAGCCATTCATAACGTAAGTGGCGGCGGAAAGTTTGGGTTGACCAAAGAAATTAGGTTTTACACGGTTTGAGGTATATGTGTGTGTATATATATATAGAGAGAGAGAGAGAGTTGGACCAATAAAATAATATTATACGATACTTCGCCGTGAAGAAATTGATAAAAACCACAAAAAAATGACTTCTGTCTTCTGATAAAAAAGTTAATCTTGGTGTAAAAAGATGTTCCGGATCCAATGGGACAAGTTTCATTGAAATTCGAGGTCGTCTGGAAAAATTTCCTTTATAAAACCAGAAATAAACACGCATTTAATTTTTCCACGATCACTAGATAAATCAAATCAACTTGAAACCTTGAAATCTTAAAATAATTCTTCAATACGAACCCAACGGCACCAATGTCGTCGCATTCTGAAACTGTTTCCCCGGTAAGCTATTTTTACACGCACCGCAATGCCCTTTTGGACACCAATTATCCGGTTTCCAAAAATAACAAACTATATACCTATCCTGACTCTAATCGACGATACGAACTCAACAGAATTGGTTTCGCAGCCTGATTCGATCGTCTTCTCAAGTTATACTCAAATATCTCTTTATTAAAATAATTACGCGCTATAGAAATTGAACGGGCGTTTTGTGGCTACCGTGGCCACATACGACATTGTTTTGCCACGCCATTTAACATCGTGCAATAATTTAATGTTACGGTCCCAATGAAACTGATTCCGTTGGAAACGAAGTCCGTTTGTAAAATGGTCATTTTAAAGGCCAATATTTAAATAACGATTTTTCACAGCGACTATTTTAAAATTTGATTCAGCCATAACTTACAATCTATAACACGAAATCTGAATTTTTCTCTTTTTTATGAAAATTATAATCAACATGGTTCCAACGTTTCTCGTTTCACAGAAATCTGACTTATATCGGATCATGTATTCTCAGTTGAAGTTCAAAACTCCATATTGCGAACTGCATGCCATTTTCAAGCTCTATTTATATTGTATAAACACATAGCGTTCGATCTCATTTTAAATAACGATTTAAATATTAAAATCCATTAATACTCCAAATAAAATATTTAAAATAATAAATTAAATAAAATATTTGACTGCCAAAAACATGGGTCGTTACAAAAAATATATTTTTATCGAAATGAACTAGTTATGAACTAGAATTATAATCCAATGTTTTTAAATAAATAAATTGGATTTGAAATGATTTTAAAAATAACTAGAATTTGCAATATATGAATTGGAATGGATTTGAATCGAAATGATCTTCGGAATATTTTGATATTGGGTTTCGTGATTATACGGACATTGTGAAGGAATTTGGAAGATATATATATCGTAATTCCCAATACGATATTTGTTGGTTTCAGAATTTGATATTGAATATAAGCCGATATATTTTCTATTTGGGGCCTTGTATTTAATATCAAATATGTTTTTGGGTTTATCGTGAACGGTGTTTTATAACAATTGTTCTTTAACCCGATTAACAATGGAATGAGATTTTCGGTTTGTCGTGAATGGCATCTTTAATAGTATTGTTCTTAAACCCAATGAAGTTAAGAAAATTGGAAACTAACAGGAGATTAGCTAAGTTAAATGGTTTCCTGGGTATTGATTTGATGTTGGTTTCGACCTTCGGGATTAATACTTAGGGAATTATTCTCGTACTAATTTACAGCTAGAGACTGATGGGATGGGGTCTTCAGTAACACTGTTCTTAAGACCCGTGTGAAATGAATAAATCTTTTAATTAAGATTTAAAGATGAATTACCAATTAATTATTATTTAATTGGAATTGAAAATGGAATGTGAATTGGGATTGTTGTGAACTGTGTTTTAAACGACATTTGTTCTTTAACCCGATTTACAGTGAAATGAGATTTGGAATTTAAAAGGCTTTGCCATTATTCCATTTATATTATTAGTCAGATACAAAAATTGATATCGATTATATATTGATTTGTTTTTCCATGAAGATTCCATAATTAATGGAATGTGATTTGGGTTTATTGTGAATTGTGTTTTAAATGACATTAGTTCTTTAACCCAGTTAAAGGCAGGATTACATGTCTGTCATTGTATTTCGAACTGTATGGTTGATCTATGCTAAATATATATATATGTTTGATGGCGGAGAACTTATTCTCTTGCTTAACACCCTTCTCTAAGACATACGAGCTCAGAGGTTATATATCGGTACAAATCGATAGTACGGTGTAGATTGTCGATGCGACATGTTTGTGTTTCCAAAGTTAAATAATCATTAATATTGATTTTTAGAAAGATTAGAACTAAGCGGGTTTTTAATGAATCTTTAATTAGATTGAAATGTGAATTGATAAGTTAAATTATCAAATTTGGGAAATGATCGAGAATGGAGTATCACCAGTTTTGCTCCAAGCGATAGTTAAATCTTTAAGTAGATTTGAATGGGAAATGGTAATTAATTTTACCAATAACACCGTGGTGTTAGTTATTGGGTAATACCAGTTTTTCTCCATGGGATGAATAGGTTGGGATTAGGAAACTAAACAAATGATTACTTCGGTAAGGTGTGTTAATCCCGACTAGTTTTGAAAACCTTAATATGGTTTGAATGATATCCAAAGGAAGATTAAAGAATAAATTTTAAAGAATTTATCTTTGATAAAATTAATGGGAACAAATCCCCAAAGATGTGAATATTTAAATAAAATAATATTCAGAACTGGAATGAGGCGTATGTTGAGTTTTTATAGCACTTGTTTATTATATACGCGAGTTATTCGGAAAGGTCGGGTTTATACCCATTCTGAATAACTGATTCGACGGTATGTCGACGATGAAGACAGTGGTTGAAGACCGTAGGTGTTCACATCGTTTGGGTGATTACTGATGTATTGATTGTGTTGTACACCCAAGACGAGGTAATAAGTGGTGATCATTCAAACTTACTTGGAGATCGACCGGATATGCGAGGACCTCTCTCCTGTATTGGACATATGGGACGAGGAATAAGGTGCCTCTGGTTTCGTTCAGACCTAGAACAAACTTGTAAACGGATTGTGTGCCTGACATTGGATTTTACTCTGTGTTGATTGAACTCTATTAAATATATATCTGTTTGGCGGTGGAGAATTTATTTTCTTTCTTAACGCCCTTCTCTGAGATGTACGAGCTCAGAGGTTATATAGCGATAGACATCAGTCGCATGGCGTGAATTGCCTATGTGGCATGCCTCAGTGGCAAATGATCAAGGCTTCTATTGAAAAACAGAGTCTTATGGTTGATGATCAAAGCACGACCTTAAATCGCATAACTTTGTGTATAGTGTTAATTCGCGAGCCTTACACCTTGGTATGAGTCAAAAACGGGATAAGGGACCCAAGGAGAGCATGACCTTTCTTTCTAGCTATGGATGGTGTCAGCGTTTACAAGCCTTGACATTTATATTATTTTTACCTGTGTGGTTGTTGGAATGCGAGGCGCCTCGGATATATCGGTCTCTACAGAGCCAATGGATAGGTCCTATAGGACCGGGGAACGTGTGTTCAGGTATAATTAATCCGCTATGTGTGGACCGGCCTTGGAGGATCCAAGGGATTGTTGTGTGTTACCCTGAGGCACTTGCTAGAGTGTCTCGAAGCCGGCGAGGAGTACATCCCTTGCCTCGACTCATGACGGAAATCCAATTTCCAATACGTGACATTTCGATTTTATTCGTAGAGCCTAGTATAGAGACATAGTGGTATGGGGCACTTATGCCGCCTATGATTAATACATTTATATTTGAAGTTGATTTCTTCGCTTACAGTAATAATAAAAGATTAAATTTCATGTATCAAGCATTATTTGGCTATTATAAGGTAAAACTCTATCCTTCGACTTGCGTTGTGTAACACCCCACCTCCGTTAAGGTCACTCGCAAAGGGAATGCCTTAATTTTGATGGAGCGTTTTTAGTAGACAGAACAGAAATTTACAAGACATATAAAGTAGTAATTGAAAATTTTATAACTTTATTTACAACAGAAACAGAAATAATTTTTGGTTACATCTTTCAAAATCACCATATCGGAATTCAAGTACATAGATATCGGTCTCGTACAAAAGCCTTCAGAATGCATAGTTTTTAAAACCATTCTCCCCAATATAAACTGCCATGGAAAGATAGAGCCAAAGCCAAGCAATACTTCAAACATTTCCGGCAGAGAGAATCTGAATCAATCTCCTATATTTCCACCCTGATAATCGCGGGGTACGGAAAGAAAAGAGGCGAAAAAAACTAGGTCAGACATAAGTCTAGTGAGTCCAGCGACTTTCAGCATATAAATAGATAATAGTATCATGACATGTAAATAAAACTGGATGAGAGATAACCGTAACAGAAATAGCAGGTTAACAGAAGGAACGGAATTATATAGGCTACGCTAAGCTTTTCGCTTCTCTGCACTAATACTAGTATAACAGGTTTAGGTGTTACCCTAATATCTAAACAGAAACGGAAACAGAATAATCTCTACAGAAATAGAATGCTAGTAATGGGCCTTTACCACCCGAACAAAGGCAGATGGTACAGAAATAGAATGCTAATAATGGGCTTTTATCACCCCAACAGACAGAAGGTACAGAAGCAGAATGCTAATAATGGGCCTTTACCACCCAACTAATGGGCCTTTACCATCCCAACAGACAGAAGGTACGGAAACAGAATCGGAAACGGAATCGGAGACGGAATTAGAATAATCCCTTAGGAAACAGAATGTTAGAATTATGTGTACACTAGTAATGGGCCTGTACTACCTGAACAGACCGTACCACGCAGAAACAAACATGTGTTACCACCCAACAGAAACAGACGGTACCCACAGAACAGACAGAACTAGGTGTACCCTAGTGTATAAACTGAAACAGAAACGGAAACAGAATAATCTCTACAGAAACAGAATGCTAGAATTAGGTGTACATAGTAATGGGCCTTTACCACCCGAACAGACGGTACCATGCAGAAACAGACAGGTGTTACCACCCAACAGAAACAGACGGTACCAACAGAAATAGACAGAACTTAGTGTACCCTAAGTCCTACCACCAAGCTATAACAACACACCTCCGCCAATGCCACTCTTGCAAGGGCACTGGCTTCGGGGGGCATTAAACGAGGTAAACATGCATGCAGATATCACAAGACAGAACATATAAGTAAAACAGAGTAGTAAAGCCGCGGATAAAACTAACATTTCAAAACCATAGTCATGTTACATCAAAGTACTTGGTCATTATTTTCCCATAAAACAAAGTCTAGAACATAAACTGAAAACTGGAAAAAAACATAAAGTAACTATCCCCAAATTAGCATAAAGCCATAGCATGCTCAAGTCCAAACCATACATGAGCTATCCAGAAAAGCAGCTAAAGATCCAGCTAGGTACCAGTGTTCCCACCCTGCAAACCTGGGGGGGAAACGGAAGAAAAGAGGCGAAAGAAAACGGGTCAGTCGAAAAGACTGGTAAGTCCTACCTACTATTAGTATAAAAACTAATAAAGTTAACTGGACATGTAAAGAAAAGATGAAACATAGGGTGATAACTGGCATGGTGAAAAGGTAGATCAAGTGTGGCATCGCATATACAAGGTTAAGTTGCACCAAGTGTGTACTAGTAATCCATGTCAAGCATAAACAAGAAATGATCCCTTGGCCCAATCTTGGCCCAACATCCCGAGATGACGAAGATCAAGGTCCAACAACACGGTCTAGTCGATCGGCTCCCTAAAGCCTAACCCGTCAAGTATCGGTGTCATACGGTCCAATCACGAAGTGTAGTCAAACTGTGCTAGGTCCACCCTAGGGTGTATCAAGCCCTAGGGTGCCAACCACGGACACAAATCAAGCACGCACAGTCTAAACCTACGGTTGCCCGTGTCTGCTTTTTCAACTCCGGACTATGTGCACGACCATAGTCCGCCTGAACCTACACCGGCGCACCTACTCAGCCGTCGTTTTGGTCGCTTACATGTCAGCCCAGTAATCGTGCCCCACCTTAGCCTAGTCCCTAGGGTATCATGATACAATCAAGAGGGTTACTGGTGAAAAGGACCGCGTAACTAGGGTTTCTAACGGGTTAAATGTGGTTAACCCTACCCAATCAAGTTGGTTAAGTGTACCCAAGGTTCATGACTTAACCGCTTCAACCCATCGTGTTTAATTGGTTAGGTATTCAAGTGGTCCATGACTTAACCCAATTATGTGGAATTAATTAATTTAATGCACCCAACCTCTCACATTAGACCTTTTTGTGGTAACTAGTTAAGCCGGGCGGGTCCAGGTAGCTTTACACCACAACTTGGTCTAACCTCGGGTTTCAAGTGCGACATGACCAACTACTCACATTGGGTCCTATTGCTTGTAGCCACTAGTTAAGCCGGTCGGTTCCGGGTAGATTTATGCTACAAACTCAACCCAACCTCGAGTTGGCCATTCTCATGTTTTCTAGAAGTCATGTCCAAATTCATGTTTCAAGCATAATCACATGTCATATTTCATGTCATCTTTTCAAGTCATGTTTTTATGTCATTTTAGTTTACCCATAACGTACCCCATCGCATGTAAGTTCGCATAAACGCAAATAAATCTCAAAGGGGAAACTTAGAAGCATGACATAATTAATAAGGTTTTGGGCCACAAGTTGAACATGGTGGCATATGAGGCAAAGGTGTTCATAAACTTGCATATTACATCATAGGCCTCAAAACATGCATAATATCAACTTTAGCAAAATAGGTGAAACATGGTCATAAATGACATAAGATGATAGCAAGTGATTCGCATATAACACCATATGCAAGATAGCAACTTGCATATTACATCATAAGCCTCAAAATATGCATGATATCAAACTTAAGCAATTAGGTGAAACATGATCATAAATGACATAGGATGGTGGCTAGTGATTCGCAAATAACATCATATGCAAGATAACACAAGGTTTATGAGAGTTTCTATGTTGCTTTATGCAACATTTCCAATCAAAGCTCATGGCTTTCTATGCATAAAGCAAAGGTGATAGCTTTACAACATGCATAGAATAAATTTATGCATAACATGATAGGATCAAAGCACATATCATACTTAGGCCCAAACTCAAACTTGCAACATGTCATATTTAACTTCATAGTTAGAATCTAAGAGTAGTATAGGGCTTACAATGCTATGAAGACTTATAAAATATAAATAAGATTGAGACGAAGCCACTAGCAACTCTAAAGACCCCCAAATAGCAAGCTTCAATGAAAACCCTTGAGAAATTAGAAGAAGGTCCTTGCTTTGATGAAGAAAGATTGAACTTTGGCCTTAGAAACTCTCAAACAAGCTTAGGAACTCTCATATGAATGAAGATGGAGGCTATGACAAGAGGGTAGAGGCCATGATTAAACATTTTGGCATAGTTTAGTTCTAGGATTGATTTATGATGACTTAGGCTAGGTATTAGGGTCTTTTTATAGGTGATTAGGTTAGTTTAGACCCTGGGATTAACCCTAATTCAGATCTGGGACATCAATTCACGTCACTAGCCTCCAAACATGTCTTGAGAAACAAGTCAGGTGCACCCAGGCCAGACTGGCCGACCACCCAAGTCGACAGGGGTGTCGACTGGGCAGTCGACACAGCCTTGGGCGTGTCGACTCCCAAGTCGACTCCCCAGTCGACTTGGGGAGTGGCGGGATCTTTTCCCTCCTACCTGCCCAGCTGAATTTAAAATCTGTTTTTAAATTTAAATTTTCAGAAAACTTCCTTGGGCCTTAACTGGGTCATACGGACTCCGATTTTCGAAAACTCAGACTCTATTTCGCGTATTTTTTCGAGATGAACGCAATGGCACAGCCCGTTTCCCTTGATTCAGATTTTATCATTGAATACTACCTTGATTTATGTTATAACTTGTTATTCAAAATATGGGTTGTTACATCCTCCCCACCTTAAAGGATTTCGTCCCCGAAATCTCTAAGTTAGGAAGAACGTATCTTACCATCCATCATCCATCTACTCAAAACATCATCCACGTGCAGTCAATGTCCTTAACAGATTCTAAATGTTGTATGATTATATGCAAAGGTGTGTGCATATGTACTTATCTAATGCGAAAATCAGGCGGTTACTGATCCAGTAAACCCCCTTAATGTAAAGTATGTTAGTGAAATGAGTGCATATGTATGCAAACTCCTAGCATAATTTATAATCTCTACATGAGTGCACATAACATTCATCCATATGCAACATCCACGTGATAACATAACAAGTTTCATCCATGAATAAGTATCAGCACTCATGCATATGCAATATGAAAGTGTGTGAGCCGATCTTAGTGCCTAATGTATATCATGCATCCACGAGTATCCACTTGCAAACACTTGCAACCACTTGCAAACATCAAGCATAACATGTTTCAAATACATGTTTCATCCAAAGGGTTTATACTTAAGGTTCTCATGACAAGGTTAACGAGATAACAAGATAAACAGGATAAACATGGATAGCAGAAAGGAAGATAAGTTAAAAAGGAAAAGAGGTTGAGAACGTACCCTCAAAAAGAAATGGATAAAGCCCACGCATCTTCTCCTCGGTTTCCCAAGTTGCATCCTCTTCGGCTTCACTCCACTGAACTTTCACCAATTTGACTTCTTGATTTCTTAGCTTCTTGATCTTTGTTCCCAAGATACGAATCGGAGCTCTCCTCAAGGTTGCCTCTTTCTCTACCTCCACGTCTTCAAGAATGCTTGGTTCAACCACTTCAGCGGACTCATGTAGGCACTTTCGGAGATGCGAGACATGAAAGACATTATGCACTCCGGCTAGCTTCTCGGGCAATTCCACCTTATAGGCCATCTTCCCAATTCTTTCTATGATAGGGAAGGGTCCTACGAACTTTGGTGCCAGCTTCCCAACTGCTCCAAAACGTACCACATTACGCAGAGGAGAAACCTTCACGAAAACCATATCCGCAACTTTGAATTACAAATCTGTCCTCCGCTTGTCAGCATAGGATTTCTGTCTGTCTTGGGCCGCTTTCATCCGTCTTCTCACCAATTCAACTTTCTCGGATGTGTCCCGTATCATATCGGGCCCAAGTATAAGCCTATCCGTTGTCTCCCACCAACTAGATGGTGACCTACACGGCCTCTCATACAGAGCTTCAAATGGTGCCATCCCTATGCTAGCTTGGTAGCTATTATTATAAGCAAATTCTACAAGAGGAAGGTGGTCTTCCCAAGTACCACCAAAGTCAAGAACACAAAGCCTCAAAAGATCTTCTAGCACTCTATTCACCCTTTCGGTTTGGCCATCCGTCTGGGGGTGATAGGCTGTACTCAGATTCAATCACGTACCCATTGCTTCTTGCAAACTATTCCAGAACTGGCTAGTGAAAATTGGGTCAAGATCGCTAACTATGCTAGAAGGAACTCCATGCAATCGCACTATCTCTCGAAGATAAATAGATGCTAGCCATGATGCGGTCCTCTTGCTCTTTACTGGAATGAAGTGAGCACTCTTCGTAAGTCTGTCAACTATGACCCATATGCTCGTATTCCCTTTCCTCGACCTAGGCAATCCATCCACAAAATCCATAGAAATACTTTCCCACTTCCATTGCGGGACCTCCAATGGATGTAATAGCCCACCGGGTTTCTTCGACTCGGCTTTCACTTGTTGGAACACCATGCACTTTGAAACATACTCTGCCACATCTTTCTTCATTCCAGCCCAAAAGAAAATGCCCTTCACATCTCTATACATCTTATCTCCTCCAGGATGTATAGTCATCTTCGAGTGATGCGCTTCTTCAAGAACTTTATGCACCAAGCCTCCTACTTGTGGAACGCATAGCCTTCCATCACGCCTTAGCCAACCCTTTTCATCGATAGTATATCTAGCAAGGTGACTAGACGTTTCACCATGAATCAACTTGCCCATGATCTCCACTATCCGCGGGTCTTCCTTATGTGAAGTCCCTACTTGATCAAGAAGTGTGGGTCTAATCTCAAGGAATGCCAATGAACCCGTCATCGACTCAACAACCATCGTGAAATCAAAGGTTGCCAAGAATTCTAAGTTCTTCATCTCAATAAACAAGGGACTCAAAGTCAACCTTCTTCTGCTTAGTGCATCTGCCACAACATTACCCTTGCCAGGGGTATAAGCTATCTCGAAGTCATATGATGCCAAGAATTCCATCCACCTTTGCTGCCTTAGATTCAGATCTTTCTGCGAGAAGAGGTACTTGAGCGACTTATGATCAGCATATAACTCAAACCTTTCGCCTAGAAGATAGTGGCGCCAGGATTTGAGTGCAAAGATAATCGCCTCCAACTCCAAATCATGAGTGGGATAGTTCTTCTCATGAACTTTGTGTTGCCTACCCCCATAACATATCACTCTTCCCTCTTACATCAGAACAGCACCTAACCCCGTGCCACATGCATCGGTGTACACGGTAAACATTTTACCACTATCGGGTAATGCCAAGACTGGAGCTGTAGTAAGGGCCCTCTTGAGCCTTTAAAAAGCAAGCTCACACTCTAAGTCCCATGCAAAGACTATGTTCTTCTTCGTCAACTTAGTAAGAGGGGCTGAAATCTTAGCGAAGTCCCTGATGAACTTCCTATAGTAGCCCGCCAGACCGAGAAAGCTTCTTACTTCGGTTGCATTCTTGGGAGTCTTCCAGTCTTGAACTGCAACCACTTTCGCGGGATCCACTGCTATGCCTTGCTTAGAAACTATATGTCCAAGAAACCGAACTTCCCTTCTCCAGAAATGGCATTTGGATAACTTGGCTTTCAACTGATGAGCTCTAAGCGTATCCATCACTTCCTTCAGATGTCTGGCATGTTCTTCCTCATCCTTTGAGAAGATCAGAATATCGTCCACGAAGACAACAACAAACTTGTTAAGGAACTCCCTAAACATCCTACTCATTAAATCTACGAAGTAGGCGGGTGCATTAGTCAAA
Source organism: Allium sativum (assembly GCA_030737875.1). Taxonomy (NCBI): domain Eukaryota; kingdom Viridiplantae; phylum Streptophyta; class Magnoliopsida; order Asparagales; family Amaryllidaceae; genus Allium; species Allium sativum. Next base: position 351,783,849 of record CM060926.1, read on the forward strand.
CCGAATGGCATGACAAGCCATTAAAAGAATCCATCTGGAGTCCTAAACGCAGTCTTATCAATACTATCCTCGGCCACTCTAAGCTAATGGAATCCGGTGGCTAGATCGAATTGAGAAAAAACAGAAGCACCAACAAGCTGGTCAAAGAGGTCATCAATCCTCGGTAACGGGTGCCTATTCTTCTTTGTCACCTTGTTCAACTCTCGATAATCAACACATAGACGAAGCGAACCATCCGCCTTAGTTGCGAATACCACAGGAGCACCCCATTCAGAAATGCTTCACCTAATAAAGTTCTTCTCAAGCAGCACCTTGATTTTCTTACTGAGTTCTCTTCTTTCTCGTGGGGCTATGTGCCTAACGGGCAATGAAACTGGCTTGGCATTATCAACAAGATAAATGCGGAAATCTATCTCTCGTTTAGGGGGTAACCCCTTAACCTCTTCAAAGACATCAGGATAGTCTCGGACCACACTTACAGATTGCAGATCATCGAAGGACGAGTCAAGAGATTCAAGATAGCATAACATGACGGGATCTCTAGTGTTACAAGAAATTTCTAGGGTATTACCGAGGCAAGTCATAAGCCTTACCACCCTATGCTCACAATCGAGAATGGCTCCATAACTGGACAACCAATCCATGCCCAAGATCAACCCGTATCCCGTGAACCCGAGAACATAAGCAATACACGTGAATTCTACGGTCAAGATAGAAATCTTCAAATCCACACATATCATAGATAAATGGGCGGAACCCCCAATTGGATTTGAAACACTGACGGGATCCTCAACTAGACTAGTACTTAGGTGCAAACTTTCAACAATGTCAGAAGAAATAAAGGTATGCGATGCGCCAGAATCAAATAAAGTGCGAACAGGAAAGTCAGAAATATAAACAAGGCTTTCTACAGAAATACTACCTCGGTCCTGAACTGGAGCAGTGTTGACAGCATGCACTTGCCCTCCAGAAGGTCCTGCACGCTGAGTCTGCCCTTGCCCTTGTCCTTGCTTCTTGGGGCAATCCTTGCTAAGGTGTCCAGGCTCTCCACAGTGAAAGCATTCGCCCAACATCCTCTTCTTCTTTCTGCAATCTTTGGCTATGTGCCCAACAATCCCACAGAAGTTGCATTTTCTTGGGTCCTTTGCCTTGTTGTTGTTGGCCTTATTGCCCTTGTTGTTCTTGTTGTTCTTGTTGTTTTGGTTGCTCTGATTTCCTCCCCACTTGAAGTCCGTCTTCTTGGTTTGAGTCTCATTAGTCTTGACTTCCTTCTTGCCATTCTTATCGTCTCCTTGAAGCAATGTCATGTCCACTAGGCCTTCAAAAGTGGCCCCCATGGGTATATGAGAAAGGGCTAAACCTTGTAATGGCTCATTCAACCCTCGTGCAAAGCGTAAAGCCTTCTTCTGGGGAGTATTAACCATGTCCAAACCGAATCGAGCGAGCTGGTTAAACTTATTCACATACTCCCTCACTGTCATGTCCCCTTGCTTCAAAGATATGAACTTCTCCAATTGCAGATTCGCCTCAGCTGATGATAGAAACTTAAGCCCAAACCTCGTCCTAAAGTCGGCCCAAGTCTCTATAGGCCTAGTAGCATTGGTGACCTCCCACCAATAAGCAGCTTCTTCTTTTAATAGCCATGCTGTGAATAAAACCTTTCTATGGTCTTCCATATCAAAGATAGCAAAAAGATCTTCAGTTTCTTTCAACCAATTTCTCGCCTCCACAAAAGTCTCCGTCCCAATAAAATTCTTTCCATCCATCGCCTTAAAGTCCTTGCAAATCTTTGCGAAATCTGCTTGTGGATGCTGAGGAGGAGGAGGAGGAGGAGGGGGAACCTCAGTTACGGTGGGGGTATTTGCTGGGCTCGCATCGTTGGCCCTAGCTTCCAAGTACCTCCGGAACCATCCGGGAATGGTTACTCCCTCGGGAAGGTTAAGATCGGCCATGCTGAAAAAGGAAAAGATAGATTAAGAACGAGGAAACAAAGGATAGTGCTAATGGATTTTGGGGAATAGCCTTTTAAAATAAACTAGACTTTTCTTGGAAAATACTTATTTGGTTTTGAAAATAGTTTTCCAAAAAGGTAAGTTTTAAAAACACTTTTGCTCAAACCTTGTAAACTTTATGCTCTGATACCAAATGTAACACCCCACCTCCGCCAATGCCACTCTTGCAAGGGCACTGGCTTCGGGGGGCGTTAAACGAGGTAAACATGCATGCAGATATCACAAGACAGAACATATAAGTAAAACAGAGTAGTAAAGCAGCGGATAAAACTAACATTTCAAAACCATAGTCAAGTTACATCAAAGTACTTGGTCATTATTTTCCCACAAAACAAAGTCTAGAACATAAACTGAAAACTGGAAAAAAACATAAAGTAACTATCCCCAAAGTAGCATAAAGCCATAGCATGCTCAAGTCCAAACCATACATGAGCTATCCCGAAAATAAGCTAAAGATCCAGCTAGGTACCAGTGTTCCCACCCTGCAAACCTGGGGGGGGGGGGGGAACTGAAGAAAAGAGGCGAAAGAAAACGGGTCAGTCAAAAAGACTGGTAAGTCCTACCTACTATTAGTATAAAAACTAATAAAGTTAACTGGACAGGTAAAGAAAAGATGAAACATAGGGTGATAACTGGCATGGTGAAAAGGTAGATCAAGTGTGGCATCGCATATACAAGGTTAAGTTGCACCAAGTGTGTACTAGTAATCCATGTCAAGTATAAACAAGAAATGATCCCTTGGCCCAATCTTGGCCCAATATCCCGAGATGACCTAGATCAAGGTCCAACAACACGGTCTAGTCGATCGGCTCCCTAAAGCCTAACTCGTCAAGTATCGGTGTCATACGGCACAATCACGAAGTGTAGTCAAACTGTGCTAGGTCCACCCTAGGGTGTATCAAGCCCTAGGGTGCCAACCACGGACACAAATCAAGCACGAACAGTCTAAACCTACGGGTGCCCGTGTCTGCTTTTTCAACTCCGGACTATGTGCACGACCATAGTCCGCCTGAACCTACACCGGCGCACCTACTCAGTCGTCGTTTTGGTCGCTTACATGTCAGCCCAGTAATCGTGCCCCACCCTAGCATAGTCCCTAGGGTATCATGATACAATCAAGAGGGTTACTGGTGAAAAGGACCGCGTAACTAGGGTTTCTAACGGGTTAAATGTAGTTAACCCTACCCAATCAAGTTGGTTAAGTGTACCCAAGGTTCATGACTTAACCGCTTCAACCCATCGTTATTAATTGGTTAAGTATTCAAGTGGTCCATGACTTAACCCTATCATGTGGCATTAATTAATTTAATGCACCCAACCTCTCACATTAGACCTTTTTGTGGTTACTAGTTAAGCCGGACGGGTCTGGGTAGCTTTACACCACAACTTGGTCTAACCTCGGGTTTCAAGTGCGACATGACCAACTACTCACATTGGGTCCTATTGCTTGTAGCCACTAGTTAAGTCGATCGGTTCCGGGTAGATTTATGCTACAAACTCAACCCAACCTCGAGTTGGCCATTCTCATGTTTTCTAGAAGTCATGTCCAAATTCATGTTTCAAGCATAATCACATGTCATATTTCATGTCATCTTTTCAAGTCATGTTTTTATGTCATTTTAGTTTACTCATAACGTACCCCATCGCATGTAAGTTCGCATAAACGCAAATAGATCTCAAAGGGGAAACTTAGAAGCATGACATAATTAATAAGGTTTTGGGCCACAAGTTGAACATGGTGGCATATGAGGCAAAGGTGTTCATAAACTTGCATATTACATCATAGGCCTCAAAACATGCATAATATCAACTTTAGCAAAATAGGTGAAACATGGTCATAAATGACATAAGATGATAGCAAGTGATTCGCATATAACACCATATGCAAGATAGCAACTTGCATATTACATCATAAGCCTCAAAATATGCATGATATCAAACTTAAGCAATTAGGTGAAACATGATCGTAAATGACATTGGATGGTGGCTAGTGATTCACATATAACATCATATGCAAGATAACACAAGGTTTATGAGAGTTTCTATGTTGCTTTATGCAACATTTCCAATCAAAGCTCATGGCTTTTTATGCATAAAGCAAAGGTGATAGATTTACAACATGCATAGAATAAATTTATGCATAACATGATAGGATCAAAGCACATATCATACTTAGGCCCAAACTCAAACTTGCAACATGTCATATTTAACTTCATAGTTAGAATGAGTAGTATAGGGCTTACAATGCTATGAAGACTTATAAAATATAAATAAGATTGAGACGAAGCCACTAGCAACTCTAAAGACCCCCAAATAGCAAGCTTCAATGAAAACCCTTGAGAAATTAGAAGAAGGTCCTTGCTTTGATGAAGAAAGATTGAACTTTGGCCTTAGAAACTCTCAAACAAGCTTAGGAACTCTCATATGAATGAAGATGGAGGCTATGACAAGAGGGTGGAGGCCATGATTAAACATTTTGGCATAGTTTAGTTGTAGGATTGATTTATGATGACTTAGGCTAGGTATTAGGGTCTTTTTATAGGTGATTAGGTTAGTTTAGACACTAGGATTAACCCTAATTCAGATCTGGGCCATCAATTCACGTCACTAGCCTCCAAACATGTCTTGAGAAACAAGTCAGGTGCACCCAAGCCAGACTGGCCGACCACCCAAGTCGACAGGGGTGTCGACTGGGCAGTCGACACAGCCTTGGGCGTGTCGACTCCCAAGTCGACTCCCCAGTCGACTTTGGGAGTGGCGGGATCTTTTCCCGCCTACCTGCCCAGCTGAATTTGAAATCTGTTTTTAAATTTAAATTTTCAGAAAACTTCCATGGGCCTTAACTGGGTCATACGGACTCCGATTTTCGAAAACTCGGACTCTATTTCGCGTATTTTTCCGAGACGAACGCAATGGCACAGCCCGTTTCCCTTGATTCAGATTTTATCATTGAATTCTACCTTGATTTATGTTATAACTTGTTATTCAAAATATGGGTTGTTACACAAGCGATCGACTCCCCAATACACAAATACCCTGTGTCGGCCCCACAGTAGGGTGTATCACTCCCTAAGTGGCAACCTATTGGCACAGACCTATTTACAGATGTCACGGTGTCTTACATCCTCAGAGCAGACCGGATCCATGCGCGCACATGACCTGGTTGGAATGCACCATCAACACCCCTCGCCATTATCAGAATGAACCGCTTATAATTAGTTCAGTAAGCGTGCCCGGACTCCTACATAGCATGGGGTCAAAGTTTTGATACTAGAAAGGGTTACTGACTAATATGGGTTCCACACAACATATGACACAAGTAATTCCCCTCCTAACCTTGTGTCCCCAGACTAACAGATTTCAGATTAACTTGTTTACAGATTTCAGACTGAGTTCAGATTACTAGTTCACAGATAAGACATTCAAGTTAACAAGTTTTTAGATTAACAGATCAGATGTACGGATTCAATAGACTTACAGATTGTCTAACTTTGTATTGGGCCTACTAATTCACGAAACGGGTTTATTAGATTCATCAGTCCAATTGGTTTAACCCTTCCCACCAACACGTTTTTATGCACCACATTTCTCTTAAATTTGCATTAATTAAATATTAATGCATAGACCTCTCACATTTTAGTTAAGCTTTGCACTGTACAGAATATTCTCAAAAATCCCCAAACAATATGAATTATGCTAAATTATATCCTTTAATGCCAATATCCAAAAATCCATTTTTAGGTGCATTCACATTGATAGTTATCCTATTATAATATAGGTCTCTACGCCTAAGTCACATATTCCTTTTTCACGTCATGAATCGTTATATAAAAATTTACCCAAAAGTCTAGATCTTTAAATTATAACATCTCAAAATCATATCTTAATTTTAATATGCATTATGTCCCCAAGTTTCAAGTCACATGTTATCATTCAATGATTCTTCTTCTTCCAAATTACAGAGTATGCACAGATCTAGATCTAGTTTACAACATATGTTCATTTCTCAAATCAGTCAAAGATCAGTCATGTCCAATTATGCATTATCAACTATTTGTCCCAAAATTTAGCGTTTGTGCGTTAATCTCTTATGAGATTTGGCACAGACTCGTGGTAGCCTAGCTATAGACAAAAAGGAAGAAAAGAGGGAATAGATACAGAACAGTCACAATAATATTAACCAGATAGATCCACAGAAAAGTATGCATAACCTCAGATCCAGATTCACAAAAATGTCAAGATAATTATTAAATTTCATATCTGGAAATAACTGTACTCACAAAAAGGGAACAATTCTTGTATTCTGGAATCTGTATTCTGACACTGTATAGCGCTCCTTTGGCGTAGACTATCGATTAGATTTGATTCTCTTTTAATTCTATTCAGATTGGAAGAATATGCACTAGTCCTAGTTTTGATTCTAGCAGAGTAGCGGTGACATTTTTATTTTTAATTAGAATAGAGGCAGAGTAAAGGCAGAATGAAATTATGTGGAGAAAAAGCTAGGTTTGGGGGTGTTTAAATAGCATAGGGGTCATGAATCTGGCCTGAACGGGCGTCTAAATACAGAAAAATGCATCTGTCCACGGATCTGGAAATAATGGGGGGAGGGGGGAGGTCGACCCTAGTGTCGACCTATTTACACAGGTCGGCCCTAGTTTCGACCTGGTTCCTGGGCGGGAATTTTCCCGCCCAGCCCTGGTGTCTGTTTTGAATTTCGAAATCTAATTTTTGAATTTCGGGCTGGTTTTTACTGAAACTTCTGAAGGCCGTATCTTCTTCATACGGAGTCCGATTTACGCAAACTTGGACTCTATTCCAAGCAGAATTTCGAGACGAACGCAATGGCATGACCCGTTTCTCTTAATTATTTTGTTACAATTTAATAATTCTCTGATTTTCACTCTTATTTTCACAGAAAATACGTGGTGTTACACGTTGCATTGTGTGATGGGACCTGGGTCTTATAATAGCTTCATTTTCTTTAATTACCATTGCGTTGTTTGTTTAATGCACTGGTATTCTTAGGGTTAAAACCCGTTCTGTGTTATACGGCGTGGTCCCTTGATTTATCGAACTTTAAGAATCAAATTAATAATTGTTTTAGTTCTCACACCAGTCACATGACTGACCTGGAGTTTATTCTTTTAACCTAAACTCTGGGTGCCTCTATTTTCCACACGGGCAGCTAGTAGTTGGGTTTTTGCAGATTTATATTCACATGATCCTGGTTTACAACTGAAGCGATATTCGGAAAGCTCTGTATCCATGTATTACTTTCAGTTGTGTTTTGTATTATTTTCCGTTGTATTGTAATTTGTAAATCTCTGATATTTTTCTGATGTATAATATTTATTCATACCCTGTATATTCTTGTACTCTGATGCAAATTGTTGTAATAAGCAATGAAGTGTTCTTCTGTTTGCGTTCTGATTTGTCATGTTCTCAATTCAATCCGGACTTTCCTTTACGGGGAAGTTCGGGTCGTGTCAACATAAGTCGAGACGCTAAAAAACAGAAGCTCCGACAAATACCAACGCAAGGAGAAGAGCCAAACTAACCACACAAATATAAAAACACTATGCTATAATAGAAGACTCACCAACACGTCGCCTTGGCGTTCCAAAACCTAGAATCTGACTCTGGTAGTCCAGATCTAGAACAACTAGATGTGAAAGAGCAGGGGTCGCGATTTAACTATACCCTTTGCCAAAGTTTGTCAAATCAAAGCTAGAGGGGCCACCGCGCGTTGTAACGTAGGTGGTGAAGGAAGCGGAGCAACAAAAGTAGATGCGAAAGGCGGGAAAGGAGTATGGATCTGGGGGATATTAAGGTTAGGTTAAAATGGCTAATTCACCACAAGAACGAAGCAGACTTAAGGAAAGAGAGATGGAAAGGAGAGACGGCGACGTGGAAGAAAGGAGGATGAAAAGACGAGGTGAATGAACTAGAAAGGACGGGGAGGAGAACAGGCGATTAGTCAGACGCACTGAAATAAAGAGCCCGACCTTCTTTTAAACTTTTATATTGATATACCGTGATTTTTTGATTTGGCTTATAAGAGAATGGACCTAATTGAACTTTTATATTAAAATTGCTAAAGTAGACGGTAAAATTTTACAATTTACTGGACATAGCAGAAAATAATGGATTCTGAATTGGATATACTATTTTATAATGCTAAATCGAAGAAGAAAAGCGCAATGATCGAAGCACCTTAGGCTCTTTAGCTTGATATCAACAAAGCTATAACTTCATAGCTCTCGAGGATTATTATGAGTAGAAGCTTATTATAGGAGTAAAATGTACCCCCATACCAGATTGGTAGGCAATATAGAGCAAAAAAAGATGTTTTGAACCCTTATTTTTTTTTTTTCAAATGATGGCTTTAATGAAATGTACCCAGTTTTTTAAAACATTTTATAACTAGTCAAAAATATTTAAAACAAATAAAAACACATTCGTACTTGCAATAGTTTCTCTTTAGTTGCCCTTCTGCACAAATCCCCAAGAAAACAATATAAAAAACAACAAAATAAGAAAGGACCGAACTTTCATTTTTTGTGCCCCCAAAACAGAATACCCTATCCAGTGGCATTTCAGGTGCCCTTTTAACTAGTAAACGCAAAATAGCAGAACAACAAAATTGAACTTAAGTATCAAATTACAAATAAAAGGCAAAACATGTTGTGCAAATAGAATTTATGTTGTCAATTAATACATCACGGTACAAATTAAGAACTAAAATTCACCTTTCTTAACACATAATTCTAGTAAAGGGAAACTTATAAACCAGCACACTCATTATAAACATCGACCATCAACAAAAGTGTGATCAGCAAGTGCTTACATTCCAATTTAAAAACAAAGCATTTAAATGTATGAACTGCTGTTAAATATGACAATGCTTGCCCTATATTAGTCTTTCATAATCCTATAAGTTTTCTATTATGCAACTCAGCAGCATGATCATGGCCTTCGTGATCATGGAAAAGGTACGTCAATATCCCCACCATGCACAAAACAGAACCGACCAGTAACTTATCGTAACGTTCAACCCA